>MU968458.1:0-214523 GCA_034641835.2 Pinus albicaulis
AAAAGAATAACTAATGTAAATATAGTGGGAGTGTGAAAACATCACCTAATACAATTTTCTTATAGGACACTACATTTATTTTAGGTCTTATACGGATACTATATTATGATTGACATAGGAATAATATGATGACTTATAGTAGATTTAAATGTATTGTCATCACATGCTTCAAAGATCACCAGAAGCAATGTTGGAAGGAATGACATGATGATTTACAATACAGTAGAGTTGAAGTAATAGTGTGCATCGTCATCACATGCTTCAAAGATACCAAAAGCAAAGGACCACACCTCCTTGCCCTTTATGATCCTCCACAATCTTTCCTTCAATGAAATGTTCTTTGTGCAAAATATCCCAAAAGTTCTTTATGCAAAATATCCCAATGGAATAGCTGCCACCGTACACAGTGATGCTAGTGTATGGTTTATTTGAATAATACCCACGCAACATGAAATTTATATAGAATCTACAAAACATTATAAAAATAGAACTACCACTACTCTAACATCCAATATCAATGACAAATTTCAAGAATTGATCATGTCTTTCATAATTTAGTACTCTTCAATCAGAACTAACAAAACTAATGTGGCTTTGGCTCTGAATCAGGGTATCTCTAAGATCAAAATAAAGTGTTGGAAAAGGGAGGAATGTTTAATATGTAAACGTCTGTTTGTTGCTACATAACTACACACCTTTCAGGGCAAGGGCTTATTACATGTCTCACAGTAGGATAATAACACCCAATGTTTTACTCTATTACTAGTCTATGTTGCAAGATTGAGAACCTCTTCAATAAGATAGACAACCTCTTCAATAGGGTATGGATGTGCCTATGGTTTTTTTAATCCTAAATCATAACCATTCCTAAATCATAATAATTTAATCATAAATCATAACAATTCTCGCGTTCATAAATCATAATAATTTAATCATAAATCATAACAATTCTCTCATGGGTATGTATGTGCATATGATTTTGCTAATCATTCTAGTTTGATGATAATATAATCAAATTAGAGCTCTCAAACTTGTGCCTATGTTTTCGGTTAATCGTGATGATAATTGGATATAATCAAATTAGAGCACTCAAAATAGATCTTTCAAACTTGTGCCTATGATTTATGTTCCTATTAATCATTATGGCTATGATTTCTATTTCTACTAATCATTGTGCCTATGATTTATGTTAATCATGATGATAATATAATCAAATTAGAGCTCTCAAATTTGTGCTTAATACGATCAAATTAGAGATTTCAAACTTGCGCCTATGATTTTTGTTAATCATAGCAATTCTATGATTTTTGTTAATCATAGCAATTCTATGATTTCTGTTAATCATAACAATTCTAGCTGATTTCTGTTTCTATTAATCATTGTGCCTATGATTTATGTTAATCATGATGATAATATAATCAAATTAGAGCTCTCAAACTTGTGCCTAATATGATCAAATTAGAGCTTTCAAACTTGTGCCTATGATTTCTATTAATCATAACAATTCTAGTTGGATGATAATATAATCAAATTAGAGTTTGATTAACAATTCTAGTTTGATGATAATATGATCAAATTAGAGCTCTCTAACTGGTGCCTATTATTTAGGTTAATCATAACAATATAATTTGATAATATGTTCAAATTAGAACTCTCAAACTTTATTCTTATAAAATATATTTAAAAAAAAATATAAAACATAATATATATTTATAACATATTTATATTTATAAAATATTTATATTTTGAAATATAAATACATATTCCTTTTAATACACTACTCTAAAAAGGAAATGAAATTTACTAATTTATTGAATGATAGAAAAGCCATGGGTTTTCTTTAGAAATATAAAACACATATTTTGTTAAAAATGAAATTTACTAATTTATAGAATGAAATATAAAACACATATTTTGTTAAAATTGAAATTTACTAATTTATTGAATGAAATATAAAACACATATTTTGTTAAAAATGAAATTTATTAATTTATTGAATGAGATATAAAACAAATATTTTGTTAAAAATGAAGTTTACTAGTTTATTGAATGAAATATAAAACACATATTTTGTTAAAAATAATTTTACTAATTTATTGAATGCAATATAAAACACATATTTTGTTAAAAATGAAATTTACTGATCTATTGAATGGTAAAAGAGTCATATGTGAAATTTACTAATTTATTCAATGATAGAAAAGCCATAGGTTTTCCTTGAAATATAAAACACATATTTTGTTAAAAATGAAATTTACTAATTTATTGAATGATAAGAAAACCATATGTTTTCCTGTATCTGTATATGTTATGAAAATAATATTTCAAAGTTGTGTAATGATATAATTTGTGAGTTATGATTAAGTAAAGCTAATACTAGTCTAAATTGTGACTTTTCCTTTAAGTATGCTTGTCTGAATTGTCATAGAAGTGTGTTAATTGATTTTGTTTTAAATGGGCTAGTAGCATCATTTTTATGTTGATTACAATAATATATATATATATATATATATATATATATATATATATATATATATATATATATATATATATATATAGATATATATATATATATATATATATATATATATATATATATATATATATATATATATATATATATATAGATATATATATATATATTAGAATTATATTCATTGTAATAGTTATTTTTTCAGTTTTTTCAATAATATCTAAAACTAAAATATACTTTTATATTTTAATTACTTGAAAGAAATACAAAACTCTTTATGTATTTAATACCAAAAGAGTCTGATACATTCAATTAGAAGAGTAATATAATAAGAAAAGGGTGTGATACATTCAATTAGAAGAGTGATATAATATGAAAAGAGTGTAATACATTCAATTAGAAGAGTGATACATGTAATAGTTTTTTCAACAATTTCTAGAACTAAAATATATTTTTATATTTTAGTCATTTGAAAGAAATACAAAACTCCTTATGTATTTAATACCAAGAGTGTGTAATATATTCAATTAGAAGAGTGAAAAGTGATAAATGTAATAGTTTTTTCAACTATTTAGGGAACTAAAATATATTTCTATATTTTAGTCATTTGAAAGAAATACAAAACTCCTTATGTATTTAATACCAAAAGAGTCTAATACATTTAATTAGAACAATGATACATTTAATTAGAACAGTGATACATTCAATTCAATTATAGATGTAAAGATATTGAATATAATTTTAATACAAAACTCCTTATGTATTTAATACCAAAAGAGTGTAATACATTTAATTAGAAATAAGACTCAAATTATTCCATAGTTTAGTTACGTGACTACCACTTTGTTCACATATTTATGTACAAACAAGCTAAATAAGGCTCACATTACTTCGTAGTTTAGTAGCACAACTACCATTTTGTTAGAATAGACTAATATGTGGAAGAACTTTGACCTTCACAAATGTTGTTGATAGTAGTACTTGCACTACCCATCAAATGTGTAATATTTGATTGGAATTTGGGAATGGAAGAAGAGCTCAAAAAAGTGCCTGTAATGTTTTGTAGTGTGTCTAGAATGCCCATCATAGTAGGTCTCCTTTGAGGAGATTCATTTGTGCAAATCAAGCCCACATTTATCAGTGAATAAAGGCAATTGAGATCCTTATCTTCTTCGGTGCATCTATTAGTCCTCCTCAATAGACTCATGTCCACCACTTCTTGTACTCGGTTTGGAAAACTACTACCCCCCATTTTTGCAAGTTCATTCCTTCCACAAACATTTCATGGGTGGGCTTCGTTTAGTGAGCATTTCAAATAGTGCTATTCCATAGCTATAAACATCGACTTTTGTTGTAACTTGTCCTCCTACTCCATATTCTGCATTCATAGATTCCCATCTTAAGTTTTAAAATTTGATTTAAAATGTTAAGTAAACATAAGAAAATCATAACATTGTTTAATATGGTATATAGTTTAAATAATACCTGGCGGAATGTAGCATGTAGATCCTTTGAGTGCATTTGTGGAAGTGAAAGCCCTATCTTCATTATTTGGAAAAAATATAGTGGCAATGCCAAAGTCTATTAAATATGTAGACATATATTCACCCAACAACACATTGTTGGGTTTCAAATTACAATGAATCACTTGCACAAAACAATGGTGATGGAGATATGTCATGCCTTGGGCAATGTCTATTGCTATATTCAATAATCAACCATTGAATCAAATTCAAACCACTTTGTTCTCCATCATCGGGATGTAACCACTTTTCTAGGCTTCCATTTGGCATTAATGGACTGAATCAAACTCCGGTGTCTAACTCTACTCAAAACTTTGCATTCTCTATCAGAACTCTTTTGAGCCCTTCATTTTGTAGATTGAGAAAGATTGACAGGACACTCATTGTGTCATCATTTAAAAATCCCTTGCACACTTTTCCAAACTACCAATTCCTAACAAGTTGGCATCATTGAACTCATTTGTTACAATAACGAGGTGCAGTAAGATCGTACTTTCGATGCCCCACTTTTAATGATGGACAGTTTCTCTTTAAATATATCTCTTACAAATTCCATCATACAGAAATAAACACAATGCAGTAAATTGCTACAACAAAAACAAGTATGATAACTCTTTTCCATATTCCAAAAAAATGCGATATCTTGGAGTGGGTTAATTTTCCCAAAAAAGAAGAGCGCACTCACATTGATTAAATCCGATATCTTTGGGTTGCTTCATTTGTGTTTTAAGTTTGATTAAACAACTGACCGTACTATACCCATGCTCACCTTTCTCGGAAGTAAGACAAGCAATTGCACCGGGAGGTGCAAGGGAACGCTCAGAAGGAGGAGCCGTGAATCTCGTTGTGGTACATGTAAGGGCCGCACAAACTCCTTTACTCGCAGCAGAGATTAATTTTTTGGAGTTTTTAGTAAACATACATATGCATGCAATCAACAATGATCACTTTATCGGGACTTTAAACAAAGTGCAAATACTCGAAACAACATGCCTATGGGCGGAAACTATCGTTCTACGATCCCATAATACGGTGACCGATCACGGCGCATCACATATCGAAAAACTTAACAAATAAAGTTAACATCAAACATATAATCCTGTCGATCGTGGTTGCGATGACTATGTCGTATCGCAACATAGGAACTTTTATAACTTATCGCATTTTTCTTGCTTCAAAGTTTAACTCTTATACCGATAATGGTTAAACCATAAATCATGCGATGTGCAATAAAGCGCTAATGCGATATGTCGACATGTGGCCCTTTTTCCTCATTGCATCTCAAGAAATATAACTTACGCATCCAAGTCTTAACACTATCCGGTAAAATTTGCGATGTGCGAACTTACGATTTTCCATCCACCATTGATCTGCGGCCCGGATCTAATGGTCAACATTGCTCGCCCTCCATTTCATTGCAAGTTATATCATTTACCTTGCGATGTGATCTCTGTTGTTTAATCTAAAAACTTCAATTGTATGATTCGATCCTCGTCGTCCAATTGCGTCTTGTTGTAACATTATTTGATTTTGATAAGTTAGCATGGTAGTTTGAAAAATAAAAAATTTAATCGTAAGTTAGAATATCAATGAAAAAGAAAAAAAATTAAAAATTTTTTAGAAAAACATATATTTTTATTACATCCATGTTAGAAAAAATGATAGAGTAGTTTGCTATAAATAAAGGAGGCCCAAAAGAAAAAATGTTAGGAGCTTATGAAATTAAAAATGCTAATGCTTTAGTGTTTAAAATAAAAAATGGCCGCTAATCGCACGAGATTTTCAAAATGTAAAGTTTTAATTTATGTATGTTAAAACCTTTGAAAAAGGGTTGATATTTCATTTATTATATATATATATATATATATATATATATATATATATATATATATATATATATATATATATATATATATATATATACGCATATTATTTTATTATAAGGTCGCTAAATGAAAAAGGGTTTAAAATCCTGGAGATATAGTGCTAGAATGTTTTGTATGGGCGGATCTCAAGCTCTCCTGAGATCCACGATGGAGATCAACTTCGCACCACCAATTCAGAAATCCACCTGTCGATTTTCTAATAACGATGGCCAAGGTTTGTTCTCGCGCCATATCCGTTGCCGACCAATCAATCCTCTCCCTCCACGTCACTTGTATGTTACTCCCCAACTATCCACTATACCGTTAATCCTCCCGTTGGGAAATAGATCCGTCTCCTATACCGTTAATTGGACCCTCACGAAATTAAACTTCATTAGGCCATTATCCATGACCGTTAAAAGCCGGGAAGTGCGGTCTGCTATAAAACTACCAACAACCTCCCGCTCTTTAATTTACATTGTCGATCAAACTCCTTTCATCCTTCATCTCATTTCACGACGAGCGCCATTTCGAAAACACCCTTCATATTCCGAAACCACGTGATCGTTTCTTGTAACCCGAGCTTCAAATGCTCATGTACTAGTTCGTATCAGTCAGGCCATGGCACCTAGGGCCAAAATGAAGAAACAAACAATTCCCTAAAGGTAAAGGCAAACGAAAAGAGTGACAAAGAAATATCAAATGTCGATAGTGTATGCAGAGGTCATCTCCGAGTCGCTCATTCGACTTCATTTGGGAGAGTCCATTCATGGCTGCTCAAATCCATGTAGAAGACATTCCCGCAACCAAATGAATCAATCTCAGCCTCATACCCTTAGCCAGACGCTTTATTTTCAAAAATCACTACATACGTACATGAATTTTATTTCTATGAAATTCATGTGGCTAAAATAGAAAGCACATGGATGGCGAAAGTACCCTATCGAGTTTTGGGAATCTATGTTGCCCCTCGTTTTCATTTCCTCAAACTCACCCATTTCAGGATCTAATTTCTCGGAGTCGAAGTAGTATGACCCCATAGACTCGGTGCAGTGGGATGAGAATGGAAACATTCTCATCACCATATCCTGAAACTATTAACCGGATGATTCTCATCCCTCCTTGATGCCTTATCCTATTTCTATCCCGTCGCCCTCATGGAACTTTATCATAAATTATCTTTCCCTCAAAGAGTTGAGATATTTGATATTTTCTACCCCGAAGATGCGAGAGTTACCAAAGAAATACTCCCATATGCATCTTCCATATTTCCTATAGCTTCCAAACACTGATACTCCCTTCTTTCTTATCTATTAGGATATCAAACGATGAAATCGTTGATGAAACCATCATAGGTTTCTTATCTATCTTTCAGTCCTTGACAATTCACTACTATTTATGTACAATTACAACCATTTCTTGGTTGATATTATACATGAAAAATATGAACTTCCACCACAGCAAAGGAGCATTTAATTACTCTTATGTGATTATTCATATTATTTTGTTTCGAGCGAGTGAAAATGTTGCCTATTCACTTGAATAGACAAGATGCATGGGAGTGAATCAATGCTGATTCTCTTGCAAGATTAGTCAAAGCTTCATCAACAACCACTTCCTTCTCTGCAATTCATAGATTCATTCATTCATCCAAGTAAGGCATCTCCTTACCGACCAACTGCAGCCTAGAATTGGAGAAGACATTAAAACAATTATGCACCATAGTGAACAAGAAAAAGATAGGTGATTAGTATGCGTATAAAAATTACACACAAAATCGAGTGTATGGTCGCATTCGCCTTACCATACAAACTTCCAAGATATGCACCTATGAGAATTTTCTCCTTAGAGTACATAAGACGAATGTTGAATATGGATGAGCTCGCATTTTGTTTCAGAAAGAGGAAAGCCCAATTTAAAATCAAGGCCAATGTTGGATCATTCTACTCTGCAATACCGGAAAGTGGCTAGTGCTACGTGCAGTGCGATTAAATAAGATGTGTTATCAATCAAGTCTTACTCGGTCATATAACCCCCATGGCATTATTTATCGCTCTAAGGGTTGAACTCAAGACAAATCCTTACACACATATTTCCGTGAAGCAGTAAATAGAGAAATACAAGAACCGGGATGAATGGGTAGAAGGTACTCTACATGAAGCAAGATGAACAAGTAATTTCCACTTAAAATGTACAAACACCAGAGTTGCATCGACGATAGCGAGGAAAAAGAGGAGTGAGAGAAGAGATACCAGAATTCCAAGGAAATCATGAAAGGATTCATCTTACAACACAAGAAGGAAAAGCTCACTTCCACCTTCGTTTCCTCTGGGACAAAATACTGCGAGATCATATATTTGCGAGATATTAAAGTGTCCACATCCACCAATGTTCCTTAGAACTCCTCCATCGGCATCACTCGCAAGAGAGGCACTAGAAATCATTCAACATTCGGATTCAGTGTCTTCTAAAGAGAAAAATATATTTTCTAAATTTCTAGACTTCAAGTAGAAGAATGAAGCAACGAAAGTAGATGTTTACAACCAATTGAAACATACATCTACATCACAACACGGACTTCTCATCGCCTTTGGCAGTGAGAAAGGAAGGGATGTCATATGGCCTTTCGCAAGCAACAGTGCCATTTCCAAAGAACACATGATGAGTATAAGAAAATTGTCTTCTCATTTGATACAAAACATATGCATCCAATTGACCAAATGGACATGCACATGCAAATCAAGAGAAATGCTAATTTCAGCAATGACCACAACAACTATGTCTCTTTGCAAATTGAAAGTAGCACTATTACATATGGAATCCCAGATTGAAGCTTGAGAAATTGTATTCATTAGCTAGAGACAACGAGGATGAAGAAATTGGAAGAACTCGTAGTGAAAGTGGGATATGATCTTAAGGACAACAAGGCAGTGAGGAAATTATAAAGAAGAAAAAATGTAGACATTGCTTTATGCTCGCGATGGCCCACGGACTAAAGATATGGTAGAGAATGAACGTGACAAAGAGGAAATGCTTAAGTTGATCATTGATCAAAATATGTAGATTAGAAAGATGAAAGAACAAATTGAAGAATTGTTGAAAGGGAAAGTAGCACTCCAAGTGAATATTGATCCTACTTTAGAAATTCAAACTTCTTTCGCGCAGTATGCATTTTTCAAAGCAACTTTGTCTACAATCGATGCAACAAAATTGGCACAAGAGTTGGCCATTCGGAAGAAAGCACATGAGAAATTACAGCAAAGATTTCAAGTCCTTGAGTCTCGAGAGGATTAAAATGATACATTATATGTAGAAGAGATGCAAAAGACTCATCGGCTAGGAGTTAAAATCAAATAAGCTCGGAAAGTGAATCTTTTATGGCAACAACTCTTGGAGAATCCAAGCGAAAGAGAATCTAGGAAGACATCAACAAGTCCATTTCTCGAAATATGGTCATCTATACAAATCATCTTCAAGCGTAGGAACTCATCAACAAATGTAGAACGTAAATTCAAGAGCAAAAGGATCAACTCAAAGACAAGCCAAGTGAAGCTTCTAACATGATCAAGGTTCTTAATTCAAAGAACGAGAGGAGTTGGAAGCAATCAATAGCTCGTACAAGACTGCAAACCATTTTGGAGATAAAGAAGGTTTTTCGAGAAAAGAAACTTGATCAACCAATTGCGAGATCAAGTGTGAAGCTTTAAATGTTATTATTCAAAGGTTTCATACTAAATTTAATGCTTTAAATCATAAAAGGACTGCCGTAGTCTAGGTAGGAATAGATGATAAGTTGGTCAAGTTAGAAGATTATTGCACAAAGTTATACACCATTACAATAGACAAGTCAAATTTTGCAGATATCAAAGGTTAGATTACTGGGGAAGATTTTCTTGAAAGCTCTGCAGCTTTGATTTGATCATTCAACATCAAATCAAACATCTATTCATTCAAAGACCAACTTTTTACAGATATACCGAACTATATGAAATCTTCGAGAAAATGATGAATGTAGAAATCCCAAGTGAAGATCGGTGGGATAAATTATGTGAAACCATCAAGTAAAAGATTAATTTGGCGACTTGCCAACACATCATAATTTTGAGGATCCAGCAGCGAACACCTCCCATCAAAAGGGGTTCGAAATCGACAACAATTTTCACCAAAAGGGGTCGAATCATCAACAACCTCGTGAAAAAACGAGAGACACTCCATCTATTTGTCTCCTTCTTTTATTCTTCTTATCCTATTATTGTAAATCCGTTAAGATATTTGTAAACTTTATTAATTATTATAATTAATTCTCAGTTCAAGTTATTAAGGGTTGTAACTTTGGATGAGCCAATTTTTTGTAAACATAAATTGTACAAGTCTTTTGAGCATCAATAATACAAGAAGGATTACGAACTTATTTCATACAACTCGTTGTTCTCTCGTGAGTTTTTCCAGTTTTCATCCATTTTTTTCACTTCATATGTTTAATTGTTATCAAGATATTTAGGTAAGATTAATTGTGTTTCGAGTAATCTTATAATTCATACCTGAAGTTATTATCAAAACAAAGAATGATTTACTTAACAGACTTTGTTGATGTAAGACCCTTTCATTTATAAATAGTCAACATCTTGATAATGTTAAATGTATTTTGTTGGACTTTTAGAATTTGTTTAAAGGTTTTCTAGCTTATGTTTCATTGAATAATTCAATCTAAATATTTAATAAACATATTCCCTTACGTAAGTCCACTTAATCGAATACAAAAATCTTAATCACTCGTGTGAGATGAACAAGTAGCCCTTGTGGTGAGTCGCATACTGCCACGTGGATGAGTTGAAGCTAAGGTAGATATGTAAAGATATGTTATATAATGTTCGTAACTTGTTAGAAAAAGGATAAAACTGAAAATGTCTTCATGTCACATGGTTGTTTTATTACAATTTGTTGGAACTTTGTTGCATTTAAAAAAATAATGAAACCTATAGAAGAGCACGATAAAATCTAGTGGAAATGAAAGATAGTGTGTTTGCATTTACAAAGTTGTGGAACAAATGCAACAAAATGGTATGTACCTCAGAAAATATTCATAACAACATAGCATGTAACCGTGACATTTTTGAATGCAACATAGATTCATATTATTGTTTGCAACAAACACATTTCAAGAAAAGGTTAAAGAGTGAAAAGGCATCCGGAAAAGAAACAAAGAGGAAGGGTATGGAGAAGGACTTGTACTCGTATAATTTTTACATTAGGAAGCATGAAAAAAATATATTGTTGAATATGGTAGAAAACCCATTTGGAAAGAAGCGAAGGAACAAGTGACATCATAGTAGCTCGATTGTGCATGGAAGCATGACAATTTTTTTCTATATACATTACTTTATAGCAAGTTAAAGTTGACAAAATAAGATGTATTGTTTCCTTTTGAAGAAGAAGATGTGGTGTATTGCCTAAAAAAAACTTGCATTCTATCTAGCGAGTGCATGTCGATGGTTTCCTAGAAGGGGGTACTCCTAGTTGTAAACAAAAGGTGTTGCACGATAATGACAACACCAATTGACATCCAGAAATTGGGACGCAATCAAGATAGTATGCTAGGATTTGTCCGTGTGCATCCATTTCATGTACATGGATGAGGAGATGCATGAAAGTTCCAACCCTTGAAGTAGTTGTAGCATCGGTGCAAGCGGTACAGAGGAAAAATTTGATTTCCTGGCAAAATTTGTGGACTCAGTGAAATATATTTTCGATCCATATTTTTTCGCAAGGAAAGTAAAAGCATGTAAGTGAACATGTAAAAAATAAATACTCATACGAGAAAGCACATCAACAAAGAAAAAAATAGCAACCATTTTTTATTGAAATTATATTGAAATTGAAAATGTAAATTAAGTGGGAAAATTGCAAGGTGTTAAGATGAGAGAGAAGATGGAAGATGTAAAAAGTGTAATGCAAATCGAAGGGAAGGCACTAGTAGGAAAAAGGTCTTCAAGGAGTTTGAGTAATAGATTTGGAGGCAAGGCACATCTCTTCTTTTTTCTTGCGTATGACGAAAGGGTTCTCCTGCATCCGTGAATAGCGTGTGAAGGAGAAAGTGGGGGAGATGCAAAGATCATTCAATGACCGAACTCTTGATATGGCTGTGAAAGTTAGGCCTTGTCGATCAATGTTGCCGATGTTGATTGTTGCCTTATCTAGTGTTATGCCTTGTGATTTATGGATTGTTAAGCCCCATGCCATGCGGAGCGGCACTTGTGTTTGCGAACCCCTTGTTATGGGGGGGATTGGCACAAAATTTGGATTTGAAGGATCCTATGGTGGATACTTGTAGTGAAGAAATTCAACAACAAGGACGCATTTCTTCATTAACGACGCTACGCATCCACGTACACCCTTCTTCTCTCGTTTCTATTTTTTATACACGAAACAATGTACAAAACACATAAATTGGAGGACCTGAAATTTACGTGGGCTTCGGCTTTTGAAACCTCATCGCAACCGCGCCTCTTATGGCATTTCGGCAATATCAAACTTTAACCCTGGCGCTATCCATTGAGCTTTGTAAACTGCGATGTGCACCGGCACAATCACATCGCACCATAAACAAAACAACCCCGTGGGCATTACGGGAAAAGTTAA
This sequence comes from Pinus albicaulis, assembly GCA_034641835.2. Taxonomy (NCBI): domain Eukaryota; kingdom Viridiplantae; phylum Streptophyta; class Pinopsida; order Pinales; family Pinaceae; genus Pinus; species Pinus albicaulis. Next base: position 12,501 of record MU968458.1, read on the forward strand.
AATGTTGTGATTGCGATGTGTGATAGCAGTATCACATCACAATGCACATAACATAGCTTGCGGGACTTTAACGAAAAACATAAAGTGTTGTGATTGCGATGTGTGTCTGGCACTATCACATCGCGACTTACATAACATAGCCCATAGGCGATTAACTGGAAACCATAAAAAGTTACGATTGCGATGTGCGATGTGATATCGCATCGCAACATCACAAGGTTCAACGAGGAGCATACCGGGTAACAGTTAAGATGTGTGATGTGCGAGGGCTACGATGTGGTAAACAATGGTAAGTGTGAAATGGAAAATACATAAGGTAAGGCAGAAATAGAAGGTTTGTATGGAGTTTGGGTATGGGTTACGGGTCCCACAAAATCACATCGCGCGGGGAAATAACATTACGTAATGCGTTAAAAGGTAAGGGTTGAGACTTGTGGGCTGCGACTACGGGAAAATGGTAAGTAATGCGGTGGGTGAAGAAATTAACACGAGAGAATGGCTCGGGTACTACTGCTCCGAACATTTCTCGAAATTGTGTAAAGCAAAAAAACAAAACTTCGGATTTGGATCCTGGACTCGTCCTTCCCCTGCAACAAAAAAATCAATTCAAAGTGTGGGTTGTTGCCGGTAAATTCATGGCGATGGTTGGGAGTTACTTCCAACAAAGAAAACATGTGTATGATGTTGGAAAATGATTATAAACAACGAGAGGGATGTGTTTCCCCCCTTACAACACAAACAATGCAATATTGCGGAAATAAAAAATTATAGACGGAAAGAGAGCAAGAACACAAGAGAGGATTTGAATTATTCTTTTCATTCATCTCAAATAAACATATGAAATTACTTACTTTTTAAAACAAAATGGTGGGGTGTGAAGATTTTTCGAAGCATAATAGCAAATCCTATGTGAGTGGCAATAAAACATTTTCCTTCATTTCTTCGATGAAGAATTAAGTCAAATATGTGGAGTAGAGGAAGAGAAGTCCCAACACCGTAAAATAAGCGTTAGTAGAGGAAGACAAGTCACAACTTACCTATTATTTTCACTCGAAAAAAGTAATCGTAAGTCCTTCAAGATGGAAGTCGGCAAGTCATTGAGGGCTGCAAGGTAGAAGTAGGGAAGTTGTCGAGGCTGCAAGTCTGATTAGCGGTGTATTGAAACAAACAAGAAGGCGGGAGAGGGTCGTCTGAATATATGAGCGGGGGAATGAAGTGACGGGCTATAGAGAAGGTGAATGGAAATGAATGGGTAGTATGGCCAAAGGGGGTTAGATTGCTGAGGGCAGAAGGAGAAGGGTACAACAAGCAAGAGAGGGGAACCATGAAAAAGCATGGCCACGGAGAAATTTTGTATGGAAATACTACATTATCTTTAACTCTCCCTCCTCGAACTTCGCTGAACTCTCCCGTAGAGTTATTGGCATGACAAAATCTCTCCTTCATCGGACCGTGTTGAAGTCTCTCGGTATGGAAAAAAGGGTATTGTCAAAGGCCCGAGATGGAAAAATGAGTCTTTGTCAAGGGCTTTGCGTAAGTGTCATGCAATTACTGGTAAAGAAACCTGTCCCGGTGTGTTAAGTCTAGAAAACTGTCAGCTGGAGGGGCCAAGTCCAAATGAAGGATTTTAATTTGTTGGAGGCGGTGCCACATGTACAAATTTTATTCGTTGGAAGGGCGATAAGAAATGCTTCTCATTGGTCGGGGTGAACAATGTTTCTCACCCTAAGCCAACAAAGAGAACACCTTTCGACGTAAAAAATAATCACTCACATCTTGATAAAATTAATCACAAATCATTGTGTGCATGCCACCGGCTTAAAACTAAAACATAGAAGGCCACCCTCGCATAAAATTATTCCAAAAAAAAACACATTCTCTTCGGCTAATTTTCAAAAAGGAAATTAAATCTTTCCTTCCATTTGAAGTTTGAAACCAACCTTCAAACAATGATGCTAAATCTTGCTAAATCCCTCCCTTTTTTCATAAAATAAGGAAAGGAATACGTCATTTTAATAAAATTAATCATAAAAATATTGGTTGAATTCCCCACTCACTAGAATGAGTGTGCAAAGAGACCACACTCGCATAAATAGAAGGTTTGTAGGGAGTTTAGGTATGGGTTACTGAGTCCCACAAAATCACATTGGGCGGGGAAATAACATTACGGTAATGCGTTACAAGGTAAAGGTTGAGACTTGTGGGAAGTTTTAACGGCTGGAGCAAATGAAGTAAAATATCACGGGTGGTGAAGAAATTAACAGTCAAGATAGCTTGGGTACTACTTACGAACATTTACGGAAATTGTGTAAAGCAAAAAACAAAACCGGTTGGATCACGGACTCGTCCTTCTACTTGACAAAAAAATCAATTTAAAAATTAACAAGTTGTTTCCACATTAGAATTCATCGCTGTGGTGGGAGTTACTTCCAACAAAGCCAACTATATATGATGTTGGAAAATGATTATAAACAACAGAGGGATGTGTTTCCCCCTTACAACACAGACAATGCAATATTGCGGAAATAAAAATTATAGACAGATAGAGAACGAGAACACAGGAGAGGAATTGAATTCTTCTTTTCATTCATCTCAAATAAAAATATGAAATTACATACTTTTAAAACAAAATTGGCGGGGTGTGAAGATTTTTCAGAAGCATAATAGCAAATCTTATGTGAGTGGCAATAAAACATTTTCCTTCATTTCTTCAGCTGAAGAATTAAGTCATATATGCGAAGCAGAGGAAGAGAAGTCCCAACACTGTAAAATAACTGTTAGCAGAGGAAGACAAGTCGCAACTTACCAATTATTTTCACTCGACAAAGTAATCGTAAGTCCTTCAAGATGGAAGTCGACAAGTCATTGAGGCTGCAAGGTGGAGTAGGGAAGTTGTCGAGGCTGCAAGTCTGATTGGCAGGTACTGAAACAAACAGAAGGCAGGAGAGTGTCGTCGAAATATATGAGCAGGGGAACAAAGTGACGGGCTATAGAGAAGGTGAATGGAAATGAATGGGTAGTATGGCCGAAGGGGTTAGATTGCTGAGGCAGAAGGAGAAGGGTATAGCAGCAGGAGAGGGGAGCCATGAAAAGGCATGGCCACAAAGAAATTTCGTATGGAAATACTACATTATCTTTAACTCTCCCTCCTCGAACTTCGTTGAAGTCTCCCAGTAGTTATTGGCATGACAAAATCTCTCCTTCATCGGACTGTGTTGAAGTCTCTCGGTATGGAAAAAAGGGTACTGTCAAGGGCCCAGTATGGAAAAATGAGTACTATCAAGGGCTTTGCAGAAGTGTCACGCAACAGCTGGTAAAGAAACTGTCCAGGTGTTAAGTCTAGAAAACTGTCGTTGGAGGGGCCAAGTCCAAATGAAGGATTTTAATTTGTTGGAGGCAGTGCCACATGTCCAAATTTTATTCACTCGAAGGGCGATAAGAAATGCGTCTCATTGGCTGGGGTGAACAGTGTTTCTCACCCCAAGCCAGCAAAGAGAGCGCCTTTCGGCGTAAAAATTAATCACTCACATCTTGATAAAATTAATCACAAATTATTGTGTGCATGCCACTGGCTTAAAACTAAAACCTAGAAGGCCACCCTCACATAAAATTATTCTAAAAAAAAAACACACATTCTCTTCGGCTAATTTTCAAAAAGGAAATTAAATCTTTCCTTCCATTTGAAGTTTCAAACCAACCTTCAAACAATGATGCTAAATACTGCTAAATCCCTCCCTTTTTCGTAAAATAAGGAAAGGAATACATCATTTTAATAAAATTAATCATAAAATAATTGGTTGAATTCCCCACTCACTAGAATGAGTGTGCAAGGAGACCACACTCGCATAAGTCAATTAAAAAGTCATCCTCTCTGCGTGAAAGTCAATATTATTTCATTGTGAAACACGGCACCCACAAATTAAATTTAACAAAATTAAAAATATTTAAACACCCTCAAGTAAATTGAAAAATCCTATAAAATTAATTATAAAGCCTATAAATTAGTCATAAATCTTTCTCCTTCTCTCAGTGAACGAAAGTAAAAAGTCCATAAAAATAATAAAAAAAAAATCTCCCCTTCCCTCTTAGTAAAGGAAAATCTCTTCCTTTCAAGTGTTAAACGTAAAATACTATGCTTATAAAATAAATTTCAATAAAGTTATTAAGTAATTTTAATAGAGTTATTCAACAATTTCCCCGTGCCTTCTTGTCATTTGGGGCCCCCACCCACTCAAACTTCCAATTCTACACAACCATTCTATTTTATTCCATCTCATGTGAGGCCCACCACCCACCATATTGTGGTTTTTCTGTAATACACACACGACAAAACAGAAAATCTGCATCTCTGAGTGGATTAAAGATGTGATGAGAAAATGGAGTTTCTTTGTCTACCTATATCGCAACATTCACATAATAATATCGCATTCACATAATAATATCGCATTAAAGATCTTTTCGAGATATGGTCCCTTCATTTTCCAAAACACTTGATTTCCTGTTTGAATAACCGGGAATGTGACATTTTCAACAATTATGGTGAATACTCACCTTTCCAGAGAAGTAAGAAATGAATATCACATTTTTATAAAATTAATCACAAAGCATTAGTTGCATACCCTTGGTGTAAAATTAGTATCTGCAAGGCCGCCACGTGTAAAGCAAATTAAATTAAACTAATCATTAAACAACCTTTACTTTTCCGTAAATTAAGGGAAGGAATACAGCATTTGCACTCCCCAACGAGTAGATTGTGTGAAAAAAAACGGGTCACTCATAAAATCAACTAAAAGTCAATATTACTTAAAACACTAAAACATTAAAGTAAATATTCTTCCAACTTTAGATGTGATTGAAGACGACCCAGAAAGATTCTTCCAAAGTTTTTCCATCTCATGCAAGGCCCACCACAAAGACAAAATGGAGAAATATTTAAAACATATGCTGGTAACTCAATTCGGTGGTTTTCTTGGAATAAAGGGAGGCTGACACATTCAAACAATGATGCCCCAAATGGTTAATTTTCGAAAAAGAAGAGCGCACTCACATTAATTAAATCTAAAAACACTTCTTTTCTGATTGAAGTTTGAATAAACGAGACTCTCTAATTTCAAAAATCATGGTAAACATCCACCTTTCCACACAACTTAGAAAATAATGTGACATTTCAATAAAATTATTGGGATAAAATAATCACTCGAATAAAATTAATGAAAAATCATTCTCACACATCTTCTCCAACTCTTAAAATTTTGATAAATAAATCGAAAAGTCCATAAAATTAGTCAAACAACTCTCATTGCCGGGATACATAAAACCGAAAACTCTTGGCCCCCAACGTCAGTCAAACAACTTCCCAAGCCACAGAGATATCAAGGATGGGACAAGACTGGTTCAAAGCCACTAAGTTCAAATTACAGAACTGTGATGAATTCATGAAACCTGAACATATTGGAGTAGATATCACATCTGGAATCCCAAGGAGTTGCCTTAAAGAGAACTACTCCAGACTAGTGCTTGTAATTCAAAAATACTTCACTTGTGAAGGGAGGTTACATATGGTTTATCAGTATCATTTTAGGCTCTTGCTACATTTCACTGGTAAGAAATCTCTAGACCTTCCATTTTTCTTATTTAGGAGCCTAGGCAAGATGTCAGATAAAGTTCAAGCTAGGCCAGAAGGTAGTGAGACTTCAATTTTCCATCATGGGTTGATTAAACTACTGGTGTTGGAGGAGTTGAAAAGGCTGAACAGAGACTAGGCCACATTCCTTTTTCTTAGTGGTTATGAGGTAGATACTTTAACACCCAAGAAGACACCTAAATCAAAAGCTACTACTTCAAGCAATAGTGACAAAACTATGGCTGAAAAAGAGGGTGTGAATGAGGAGGAAATGGAGCCCATTGTAGATCCCATGGATGTCGAAGTAGAGCATGCACAAGAAACATAAGTTCCATAGCCTACACCTGCAAGTAGCAAACCGAAGACTAGCAAGAAGAGTCATGGAAGGATAACAAGAAGTCAAACATTAAGGAAATGAAATCTTGAGGATATTCTTCAAGCTATAGACATAGAAGAGACTCTAGTGGTAAAAGCTATAGATATCAAAGGAAGCAAGAAGAAAAAGAAGGGTATTACTGCCAAAAGACTTGATTTCTCAGGAGAAGATGCAGGGTTTATGTTCCAACCAAGCAAACCACTCACCAGGCTGCAACTTTCCAAAGGTGTCATGGCTAGTAAAAAGACTGAAATTATAGACAAAGGCAAGCAACCTATGGCAGAGGATATCATTGATTTGTCTCCAACAAAAGAAGATATCATTGTGTAGAGGAAGGGTAAAGAGAAGGTTGTTGAAAAAACTAAAGTGTAGTTGTTAAAGGAGTACTTAAGAGAAGTCAGGGAGGAAGTGATTGAAACCATGTTGGAATTAGAGGAAGCCAAGCTAGATGGAAAAATGATGGAGGAATTCAAAGAGAACTTAAATGAGAAAATCAATCACTATGATGAGTCTTTAACCAATGCCAAGAAGTTGTTGAAAAGGACACTTCCTCTATGTAGGGTAATGAAACATACAATAAAGAGGAATATTTGGTTGCAGGCAGAGGGAAAGAAACTTAAAAGCCAAGTGAAAGAGCTAGAAGAGTAGATGGAGATGGTATAGTCGAAGCTCAAGAAGAAAGGTTTAAAAATAATAGTCATAGATGAACCTGAGGAGACTAAAGCCCCTACTGCCAAAGGTGAAGCTTCTAAAGCTTGAAAAGTGGACAAATTACCTTTTTGATATTTTTGCATCATTTTGAATCATCACTTGTAGAGCCATAGGCAAATTTTGAAGAAGGAAGCACAATTTTCAAGTCTGTTGCCAATTAGGCAAGTTCATAGCGTATCTCAGGATTGAAGCCCAGAAATAGCTACAAACTCATTGTAGGTGTCTTTTTGTTATAAGTCGTAGGTGTTTTCATGAAGGAGGCAGGTAAAGGTTGGTGTTTAGTTATTTTGACTTAATAAACAGCTTCAAATCAGCAAAGGGAGCAAACAGGTGACAGAGATGGTCAAAATCAAAGTGCTACAGACTTTCGCTACGAACATGCCTGAAGTCCCCTGTTTCTGCAGTGAAGACCTTTTTGGAGCATTTCCAAATTTTGATGGTCTATTTGGGATAACCCAGCCACGTGGAAAGGTCAAAGGACATCAGAGGAAAGTTTTGGTGGAGGCATAGTCTTCGACAAATTTGTTCAGTTTGCCAGCTCAACATGAAGACATTGATCAACCATCATGACACCACCTCCTAAACAGTAGGAAGACAAGTCTCCTGACTTGGTGGGAGAAATTATTTTTTGGTCATGGTCAGTGCCACCTAGGCACATGAATTTTCTCGATGTAAATATGCAGTCTTAAAGTTTTTTGATGTGATAAATAGGTTATAGAGTCCTATTAGGTTTCTAAGTCCTAAAATTAGTAGCTATCATTTTTATCTCCATGTAATTTTATTATTGTTAGATTGAATACTGAGACTGTATGTCCTGCCTATCAGCAGACTCAGTAAAGAAGATGTTTGCCTCCATGATGAAAAAATTATCGAAGAATAAGATTCATTGATGTCTTCATGAGCATTTGTCTTATGGATTCTGCTATTTTATATTCAGTACTCCGATGATTGATTCATGTATGTCATGCTCTAACTTCCTTCAAACATTAGATTGTTGTGCATCTGTGTATGTTATCTTTTCATCAAAACATCTATATGCCTGAACTTCCATAAGAAGAGTTCACATGTCATTGAGTTTCTTTACACTAACTCCATATGCGCAATGGTAGTGATTTCTTCACATCTTTCACCTGCATACAAACACACTTAAAACACTATTTCAGATTTAGCCATCTGTTGAAATTCATTTGAATAAAATCATCTTTAAGTTGAGAGAGCCCTCTCAGGCTAAAAACACTAATTTTTCAGCTGGAAGTAGGTTTGAAAGAGTTACTCTAGGTTGATTGGTGGAGCAGCCCATATGTACTAACTTAGTGATAATAGAGTAAATAACGAGTAATTAACACTTGCAGAATAAATGTTTTCCCATACCCTTTTACTAACCATGCTTTAAATTTGTATTTGAGTTTTAATTATTTAATCTGTTACAGAATGGGTGATTGTCCTCATGTTTAGAACTTCATTTAACCCATGTCCTTGCCTGCAAACTCAATCCACAACCCGTAAAACATTTACTAAGGTATTGTTGTTGTCAGAAAATTAAACGGGATGGTTGAGATTAATTTTCCAACACACACAACATGAAATTCACATAGAATCTACAAAACATTGGTTTTATGGTTGTTGTCAGAAAATTAAACGTGGTGGTTGAGATTAATTTTTCAACACACACAACATTAAATTCACATAGAATCTACAAAACATTGGTTTCTTTGAATAATACCCACACTCACGCAGCACGAAATTCATATAGAATCTGCAAAACATTATAAAAATATAACTACCACTACTCCAACATCCAATATCAATGACAATTTTCAAGAATTGATCATGGCTCTGATAATTTAGTCTTCAATCAAAACTGACAGAACTAACATGGCTCGCTCTGAATCAGAGTATCTCTAGGATCAAAATAGAGTGTTGAAAAAGGGAGGAATGTTTAATATGTAAACTTTTGTTTTCTGTTGTATAACTCCACACCTTTCTGGTCAAGGGCTTATCACATGTTTCACAGTAGGATAGTAACACCCAACTTTTTACTCTATTACTAGTATATGTTGCAAGATACGAACCTCTTTAATAAGATAGACAACCTCTTTAGTAGGGTATGGATGTGTCTATGATTTTGTTAATCCTAAATCATAATAATTTAATCATAAATTGTAACAATTCTCTCATGGTATGGATGTGCGTAACAGTTCCTAAATCATAATAATTTAATCATAAATCATAACAATTCTCGCATAAATCATAACAATTCTCTCATGGGTATGGACGTGCCTATGGTTTTTCTAATAATTCATGATAATATAATCAAATTAAAGCTCTCAAACTTTGTGCCTATGATTTCTATTAATCATGATGATAATATGATATAATCAAAATAGAGCTCTCAAAATTGTGCCATGATATGATCAAATTAGAGCTCTCAAACTTTCATAATAATATAATCAAATTAGAGCTCTCAAACTTGTGCCTATGATTTCTATTAATCATGATGATAATATGATATAATCAAATTAGAGCTCTCAAAACTATGCCCTAATATGATCAAATTAGAGCTCTCAAACTTGTGCCTATGATTTCTGTTTTTTTTATTCACTGGGCGATATGATCATATTAGAGCTCTCAAACTTGTGCCTATGATTTTTTTTTTGTTAATCATTGTGCTCTAATATGATCAAATTAGAGCTCTAAAACTTGTGCCTATGTTTTTTGTTTCTATTAATTGTTAATCATTCTACTCTAATATGATCAAATTAGAGCTCTCAGACTTGTGCTTATGATTTATGTTTGTGTTAATAATTGTGCCTATGATTTCATGTTAATCATGATAATAATATGATCAAATTAGAGCTCTTGACATTGTGCCTATGATTTTTGTTAATATGATGATAATATGATCCTATCATTTCTGTTAATCATGATGATAATTTGATCAAATTAGAGCTCTCAAACTTTATTCTTATTGAATATATATATTTTTTAAAATATAAAACATAATATATATTTATAACATATTCATATTTTGAAATATAAAACACATTCTTTTTAATACCTTACTCTTAAAAGGAAATGCAATTTACTAATTTATTGAATGATAGAAGAGCCATAGGTTTTCCTTGAAATATAAAACATATATTTTGTTAAAAATGAAATTTACTAATTTATTGAATGATAGGAAAGCCATATGTTTTCCTCATATTAAATTAGAGCTTGATTAACAATTTCAGCTCTCTAACTTGTCCCTAGTCCCTATGAATTTGGTTAGTCATAACAATCTAACTTGATAATATAATCAAATTAGAGCTCTCAAACTTTATTCTTATGGAATATATATTTTTTTAAAATATAAAACATAATATATATTCATAACATATTTATAAATTTATAAACTATTTATATTTTAAAATATAAAACACATAATCCTTTTAATACCTTACGCTTAAAAGGAAATGAAATATACTAATTTATTGAATAATAAAAAAGCCATATGTTTTCCTTGAAATATAAAATACATATTTTGTTAAAAATGAAATTTACTAATTTATTGAATGATAGGAAAGCCATATGTTTTCCTAATATTATATTATGAAAATAATATTTTAAAGATGTAGCATGGCTATGATTACGTAAAGCTAATACTGGTCTGAATTGTGACTTTTCCTTTACTTATGCATGTCTGAATTGTCAGATTAGTGTGTTAATTGACTTTGTTTTAAATTGGCTAGTAGTATCATTTTTATGTTGGTTATGGCACTCTTAAAAGAACTATATAAAAAAATAAACAACATTGTGACTTTTCCTTTACTTATGCATGTCTGAATTGTCAGATTAGTGTGTTTTTTGACTTTGTTTTAAATTGGCTAGTAGCATCATTTTTATGTTGGTTATGACATTATTTAAAGAACTATATAAAAAAATAAACAACAATAGTTATATTCATCTATTTTAATAGTTTTTTTTTTTTTTTTTCTTCAGTTTTTTCAATAATTTTTGGAACTAAAATATATTTCTATATTTTAATCATATGAAAGAAATAGTTATATTTATCTATTAGAATTATATTCATTGTAATAGTTTTTTCAGTTTTTTCAATAATTTCTGGAACTAAAATATATTTCTATATATTAATAATTTGAAAGAAATATTCAAAATATAAAACTCTATGTATTTAATACCAAAAGAGTGTGATACATTGAGTGTGACATTCAATTAGAAGAGTGATACATGTAAAAGTTTTTTCAATAATTTCTGGAAATTTATACATTTCTAGTTTTTTTTTCATTTGAAAAAAATACAAAACTCCTTATGTATTTAATACTAAAAGAGTGTGATACATTTAATTAGAACAATGATACATTCAATTAAAGACGTAAATATATTGAATATAATTTTTTTAAAGATAAAATAAGAAATTTCATAATCATAAAGACATTTTTAAAACACCATTCATAGTGAATCTAACTCTATTGTTCACATATGCATGCAATTAACAACCAATATTTATATACAAACAAGGGAAATAATACTCAAATGTTTTCATAGTTTAGTTACATAACTACCACTTTGTTCAAATATTTATGTACAAACAAGGGAAATAAGACTCACATTACTTCAAATATTTATGTACAAACAAGGAAAATAAGACTCACATTACTTCAAATATTTATGTACAAACAAGGGAAATAAGACTCACATTACTTCAAATATTTATGTACAAACAAGGGAAATAAGACTCACATTACTTCATGGTTTAGTACCACAACTACCATTTTGTTAGAATAGACTAAGATGTGGAAGAACATTGGCCTTCACAAATGTTGTTGATAGTAGTACTTGTACTACCCAACAAATGTGTTAGATTGGATTGGAATTTGGGAATGGAAGTATGGCTTAAAAAAGTGCCTTTGATGTTTTGCAGTGTACCTAGAATGCCCATCATAGTAGGTCGCCCTTGAGGAGATTCATTTGTGCAAAGAAAACTGACATTTATTAGTGATATGAGGCAATTGAGATCCTTATCTTCTTCATTGCATCTATTAGTCCTCCTCAATAAACAATGTCCACCACTTCTTGTACTCAGTTTGGAAAACTGCTACCCACGCATTTTTGCAAATTCATTCTCTCCACAAACATGTTGTGGATGGGCTTCTTTCTAGTGAACATTTCCAATAGCACTATTCCATAGCTATAAATATCACCTTTTGTTGTAACTTGTCCTCCTACTCCATATTCTGCATTCATAGATTCTCATCTTAAGGTTTTAAATTTGATTTGAAATGTTAACATAAGAAAATGATAACATCACTTAATATGGTATATAGTTTAAATAATACCTGGAGGAATGTACCCTGTAGATCCTTTGAGTGCATTTATGGAAGTGAGAGCTCCAACTTCATTATTTGGAAAACATATCGTAACAATGCCAAAGTCTATTAAATATGCAGTCATATATTCACCCAACAACACATTGTTGGGTTTCAAATCACAATGAATCACTTGAACAAAACAATGGTGATGGAGATATGCCATGCCTTGGGCAATGTCTATTGCTATATTCAACTTTTGAATCAAATTCAAACCACTTTGTTCTCCATCATCCGGATATAACCACTTTTCTAGGCTTCCATTTGGCATTAATGGAAATATCAAAGCTTTGATTTGGAGATCTGAATAACATGTTATGACCTGAATCAAATTTTGATGTCTAACTCTACCCAAAGCTTTGCACTCTCTATCGAAACTCTTTTGAGCCCCTTCATTTTGTAGATTGAGAAGCTTGACAGTGACCATTGTGTCATCATTAAAAATCCATTTCTACCCTTTTCAAAAACTAACAATTCCTAACAAATTGGCATCACTAAATTCATTTGTTGCAATGACGAACTCTACATAGGATATTATTTGATACTCCACTAGACCAATTTCTCTCTGAATATGTCTCTTACAACAAGAAATAATTACAATGCAAGAATTGCTACAACAAAAACAAGTATGATAACTCTTTCCATATTCCAAAAAAACCCGATATCTTGGCGTGGGTTAATTTTCCAAAAAGAAGAGTGCAGTCACATTAATCAAATCCGATATCTTCGAGTTGCTTCATTTTGTATTTGAAGTTTGAATAAACGATGAACTTACTATACCCATGCTCACCTTTCCACTAAAGTAAGAAAATTAATCACTCACATCTTAATAAAATTAATCACAAATCATTGGGTGTGTGCCACCTGGCTTAAAACTAAAACCTAGAAGGCCACCCTAGCATAAAATTATCCCACAAAAAACACACATTCTGTTCGGATAATTTTCAAAAAGAAATTAAATATTTCCTTCCATTTGAAGTTTGAAACCAACCAATTAAATAAAACAAATGCAACACACAACATGAGACAGAGCTCGCACAACTTGTGATTAGCTCAACGACAACATTACATATTTATAGCATAGGCACTCACCTAATCTACCTAAGTTTGAGGCAACAATCCTGAACTGGTGGAACTAAACTCTAATTATAAAACTCTCATTCAACAAACCATAACCACTCCTATTTCTACATTATTCTAGATTATTCTCACATCCTCCCTTAACGGAGAAATGGATTTTCTACAACACCTAATTTACTTCTAAAAACTTCAAACTTGAGTTTACCAAGAGGCTTGGTAAAGATATCGGCCATATTATCCTTGGTATTACAAAATACTAAATCAATTTCATTTGATTCAGTCTTCTCTTGGACAAAGTGGTATTGCAGCTCAATGTGTTTTGATCTGGCATGATATATTGGATTGTGTGCTAATTTGATAGCACTTTGATTATCACAATTTATGCATGTTGAACCACTTTGCTCCTCTTCGAGATCTGCAAGAATTCTCCGCAACCAAACAGCTTCACAGGTGGAATTGGTTAAAGCTTTGTACTCAGATTCTGTTGATGATAAAGAAACAGTTGGTTGTTTCTTCCTACTCCATGACACAACCCATGATCCTATATGAAATGCATAGCCAGAGGTAGATCGTCTGTCATCAAGATTTCTTGCCCAATCTGAATCAAAAAAACCTATTAGTGCAACATTAGATTCATCAGTATACATAATACCTAAATTGATTGTTCCTTTTAAGTATCAGAGAAATTTCTTTGCAGTGGTCCAGTGATTTCCTAAAGGCTTAGCCATAAACTGACTAAGGATACTAACTGAGTATGCAATATCTGGTCTGGTAGTGGTGAGATAGTTCAGACTTCCAACCAACTGACGATATAAAGTTCCATTTGCCTCTTTAGTTCCATCTTCTTTGTACAACTTTGCATTATGTTCTAAGGGGGTTGACATAGCTTTACAATCACTCATATCGAAATTTTTAAGAATTTCCTTTGTGCATTTGCTTTGACTGATCAATGTTTTACCAAGTTCTCTCCATACCTCAATTCCTAAATGGTAATGCAATTCACCCAGATCTTTCATTTCAAATTCCTGAGACAACTAAATTTTAATTTCTTCAATTAACTTGTAAGCACTGCCTGTGATAATGAGATCATCCACATATAAAGATATTAAAGCAACATTTCCTTCTTCATCTTTCTTAACATACAGGTTAGGATCTTTTTTTCTTTTCACAAACCCATTCTGATGAAAGAAGGTATCAATATTTACATACCATGATCTCGGTGCCTGTTGCAAACCATATAAGGCTTTTCTTAACCTACAGACTAGATGCTCCTGTTCCTATTTGATAAACCCTTCAGGTTGAACCAGATAAACTTCTTCTTTTAAATCACCATTTAGAAAAGCATATTTGACATCCAATTGATGTATATTCCAATTATGTTTTGTAGCTAAGGCAATCAGTACTCTAATTGTATTCAATTTAGCTACTGGTGCAAAAGTATCTTCATAATCAATTCCCTCCTGTTGAGCATATCCTTTTGCAACTAATCTTGCCTTAAATTTATCAATGCTACCATCTGCTTTAAATTTAGATTTATACAACCATTTGCTTCCAATTGGAACTTTGTTTTCAGGGAGTTCAACTAATTCCCATGTTTGATTTTTCATAAGAGAGGCATATTCATCATTCATAGCATTTCTCCATTGTTCATGCTCTTTAGCTTGTTCATAATCAACTGGTTCTACAACATTCATGATATTAGACATCAAGGCATAATCTCTATACCTTGCAGGAAGCTAGGTTTGTCGGGTTGACCTTCTTGGTTCTACAATACCTGTTGGAGTTCCATCCATGATTCTCCTGCTTTGAGGTGAATCTTCCTCTCGTGATGAATCACTGCTGCTGGATGTGCTCATGCTGCTTTCATTCTGATCTTGAACCTGTGCCTATACCTGTTCCTGTTCCTGTTTAACCAAAGTATCAATTTTGACATGATCATCATTAGATACATGCCATGCATCATTCATTATATCACTTTTATCAGCATTCTCATGAAACACCACATCTCGACTTGCAAACAATTTATGTGAACTGGGATCAAACAATTTATATGCTTTCTGATCTGTACAATACCCAATAAAAACACACTTGATTGACTTTGCATCAAGCTTTCTTCTGTTATCCTTAGGAATATTTGCAAAGGCAGTACATCCAAATACTCTTAAATGATTGACATCAGGTTTATGACCATAAAGAATCTCAAAAGGAGTTTGAAAAGCTAATTTCTTAGTGGGATTTCGATTCTTCAAAAAACAACAGTATTAATGGCTTATGCCCAAAAACCATTAGAAATGTTTTTACCTTGAAGCATACTGTGAGCACACTCCACCAGTGTTCTATTCCATCTCTCAGCATCACCATTTTGCTGAGGAGTATTGGGTACTGTGAATTGTTTTTGGATCCCATGAAGTTTACAACACTTGTTAAACGCTCTAGATTTATATTCACCACCCTGATCTGATTTGAGAATTTTAATGGATTTGTCTATTTTATTTTCAATCAAAGTTCTGAATTCTTTAAAATACTCAAAGACATCACTTTTTCTTCGTATGAAGTAGACCCATGTATATCTAGATCTATCATCAACAAAAATAAGAAAGTAGGAAGCACCAGCAAGCGACCTAGTTTGCATAGGTCCACATACATCAGTGTGAATTAATTCAAGTATATCAGATTTTCTTTTCTTTGTATGAATGGGAAACTCCTCTCTATGCTACTTACCAAGTGCACAAGCTTCACATGGTAAATGTTCACACTTCATAACAAGAAGACCTTCAACCATTATTTTTCTTTGCAACAACAATAAATCATTGTAATTTAGGTGCCCATACTTGTGATGCCATAACTCTGCTGTTGATGTTGCTGTGGATGTCAATGTAACATGACGCTTCATTGTCACATCCAATTTATATAATCCACCAACCCTGATACCTGTGGAAACAACCCTGTAGCGATCATGAACATCTTTCACAATACACCCCAATTTACCAAATTCTACTTTTAAATTATTATCAGTGATAGTTGAAACATATATCAAATTATTTTTAATACCAGGAATATCCATCACATCATGAATCTGTCTCATTTGTCCATTAGTAAGTACACACTTATTACGCCATAGCCTTGGACTTTATGTGACCTGTTATCTCCTAGGTAAATGTGTGTGCCATTAGTTTTCTCGTAATATTTATCATACCATTCTTTATTACAAGTCATATGAGTTGATGCACCAGAACCTATGAACCAAGCAGTCTCATCATCAGTTTCAACAGACAATGCAGCATCGGAAAGAAACAATTTAAGATTTTAAAATCCATCAGTAACTGAAGTGTCTCTGTTCATGAAATTTCCATTATGCCTTCTATGTCTCTGATTTGATTCATGATTCTTTCTTCTATAGCAATCTTTAGCTAGATGTCCAGGTTTTCCACAATAATCACATTCAATATTTCTCTTAACATAAGAATCAGGATGTGTCATAACTTTCTGCTTTACTTGAAAACGGCCTCTGTTCCTATCCCATGATCTCCCTCAGAATGATCTTTTACCTCTTGCAATCAATGCCAAATCAGAATCATTTGAATTCAGTTCAAAAATTTTCTTTCTCTCTTCTTCTTGAAGAAGAATTCCAGCCAATTCATCAAATGTAGGAGGCATTTGTCTAGCTGAAAGTGTTGAAATAAAGACTTTATAGTCTTGGACTAAACCCTAAAGCAATAGTTACTAAATCACTACTAGACACTTTTTCTCCAATGTCACCAAGCTTATCGCTTAAGTCTTTAATTCTAGAAACAAAGTTGTTGATACTTTCATTGGCTTCCATTTTTATAGATAGTAGCTTCGTTTTTAAAAATAAAATGCGGTTTGCATTAGTAGTTTCGTATAAACCTTTGAGAGTTTCCCACATGTGCTTTGAAGATTTACAGTCTCGAATGTGAGGAATGATGTTGTCCTTTACAGACACGCGCAACAACACTTTTGCTCTCATTTCTTGCTTATCCCAATATGGAATCGCGGTGGCAACAACAGGCTTGGGCTCGTCACCATTGACAATCGTCTAGAGGTTGTATGCCTCGAGAACAGTGACCAGCTTAAACTTCCAATTGATGTAGTTTACGCCATCAATTTTGGTGGATTCATTTAAATATGAATTGACAAGAGGATTAGCCATTGTTTTCTTAAAATTAAACCACTCCGCACACGATACAGGCAATAAAATGACCGAAAAAAGAAGCTCAGCTACTGAAATCATCCAGAAAATTGCAGCGACGGAACTTTAACAAACCCTGGTGTTTAAATCCCACCAAAAATATGAAGTAAAATGAAACGGGAAAGATATTAAAATCACAGAATTCACGCGGAAGAGCAGCTCAGACCTCTTGGCAGTGGTGGCAGTGCTCCTGCTGTTCGTGCTCCACGCAGAGGACAACCAACAATGAAAGCCCGAATGGTAGCATTCCTGGTTGTGGATGGCAGCGACGTCCTCTGAGAATTCAACAACGAGCTCAATATCCAACTGAGCAGCCTCGGTTGTATGAATTCCACAACAGAGCTTGGCTGGAGCAGCAAGTTCTTGACGACAAGCGGAGCAGACTGCAGCTCGTCAATTTCTTCCACCGACCATCACTCAAACTGGATTTATAATTTCCTCAATCGCGGTTTCGGTGCACCATCTCCATGATCAAGGCCGAACGCTGATCTTACTCAATACGAGAGACAGAGGCTCTGAAATCGGTCACTAGCAGCCCCCTGCAGAACTGCTCACTCAATCTTTCCGAGAACACACCAAAATTTTATCAAATCTTCCTCAAACCACACACGATTATTTCATTGAATGCACCTTACCAGCTTAACACAGCAGATTACTAGCGAAAAACCAGTCAAACCAACAACGCTGGCTCTAGCTTTACGCAGGAGCAGCTCTGATACCAAATTAAATAAAACAAATGCAACACATAACGTGAGACAGAGCTCACACAACTTGTGATTAGCTCAACGACAACATTACATATTTATAGCATAGGCACTCACCTAATCTACCTAAGTTTGAGGCAACAATCTTGAACTGGTGGAACTAAACTCTAATTATAGAACTCTTGTTCAACAAACCATAACCACTCCTATTTCTTCATTATTCTAGATTATTCTCACACAACCTTCAAACGATGATGCTAAATGCTGCTAAATCCCTCCCTTTTCCGTAAAATAAGAGAAAGAATACAACATTTTAATAAAATTAATCAAAGTCAATATCACTTCAATGTGAAACACGACACCTACAAATTAAAATTAAAAAAATTAAAAATATACTTCTCCTTGCCTCTCAGTGAACGAAAGTAAAAATTCCACAAAAGTAATCAAAAAATTTCTCTCCTTACCAATTAGTAAACCAGAATCTCTTCCTTTAAGTGTTAAATATAAAATACTATGCTTATAAAATAAATTAAAATGTTCCAGCATAAATTAAAAAGTTCCAAACACTTTATATATGTGATAAATTGAATATTCATTTTCCCTTTTATAAAATTTTAAATTTTCACTTATTAATGACAAAAAGGGGACAAACCACTAATATGCTAGTGGTGGAATATAATTGAGAATGAAACTCCAACCACATGTTTAAAATGATGCTACATATTTCTCTTTTTATAGGATTTAATAAAAAATTTACAATATTGTTCAAAATATCCAGTAAGAATTTATAATGGAGTTTTTATGTAAAAAAATAATTATAATATGTCTATAATGAAGTTTTTATCTAATAATATGTTACGCATTGTAAGTGGTATGTCTATTAATATTTTTAAGAGCACATTCGGTGAATGCGATATCATTTTTGTCACATCCAAGTGTTATCTAAGTGTAAGTGTTATATATAAGTGTAAATGTTATATTCAAAAAGTTAAAAAAATATATAAAATTATGAAGATTTTTTTAGGTAATAATCATATTAGAATGAACATTAGAATTGATAATGTTCATTCTAATGTAGTAATAATCATATTAGAATGAACATTAGAATTGATAATGTTCATTCTAATGTGATATACCGAAAAATTCTTCATAATTTTACTATGGATCACAAAAGTCGAATTCCTAATATATTAATATAAGTTTTAAAATATTAATAAAAATTGTGTATAAGATTTTCACGGTATAGATGATAATACAACTTCATAAAAAAATGTGTATGGTTTTATAAGAAATGTGTATACATTTCTTTCTTATTTTATTAAGATAATAAAACCAACTACAAATTAAAATAAAATAATGTGACTCGTATGAGCAAATTGATAGCTGACCTTTAAAGTTCAATAAATGAAGACTTTAAAGTTCAATAAATGAAGACTTTAAAGTTATTGAGTTTCAATAAAGTTATTTAACAAGTCCAATAAAAAAAGACTTTAAAGTTATTAAGTAATTTCAATAAAGTTATTTAACAATTTCCGCGCGCCTTCTTGTCATTTGGGCGCCCCCACCCACTCAGAAAATGGAGTTTCTAAGTCTACGTAGCTCGCAGCACTCACATAATAAGAAAATCACATTTACGATCTTTTCCAAAAACACTTGTTTCAAGTTTGAATAAACGAGATAGTGCAGCATTGACAGAAGATAATCAAATCTTTTCCGATATCTTCGGGGGTGTCTTAATTTTCGAAAAAGAAGAGCGCACTCACATTAATTAAATCCAAAAACACTTTTTCTGGAATAAACGAGACTCTCTGATCTCAAAAATGATGGTAAACACCCACCTTTCCACACAAGTAAGAAAAGAAGGTGGCATTTCCATAAAATTAATGGGGGTAAAATAATGACCACTGGGCCGCAAAATATGGCACTCGAATAAAATTAATGAAAAATCATTCTCATACATCTTCTCCAAATATTCCCATTGGTTGTCGATTTTCTTATTATTAAAAAAACAAAAAAACGAATTTTGATAAAAGTAATCACAAAGTATTGATTGCAAAAGACCGCAGTAACATAAAATGAATGAAAAGGCAATCTTTGCACCTGTGAGTAACGAGAGTCTCTTTTAAACATTGCCGTTGATATCACCTAAACGTCAAAGATCACACATCGCTAAAATAAATCTTAAAAATTTGATAAATAAAAAGAGAAGTCCATAAAATTAGTTAAAAAAAAAAAAAAAAAACTCTCAATGCCCGTGACTAAAACCAGGAATTCTTATTTAAAGTCAGCAATGACGTTTAAATGAAAATACGGCGCTTAAAATAAAATAATTAAAAAAACTGGATATTTCATAAATTAAATTAAAAACTTCAAAATCATCTCCATATATATATATAAACATTTTTATAATTTTTTATGTTTATGTTGGGCTTTAATAATTTTATATAATTATTATATGGTAGAGATTTAATTTTAATAGAATATTTTAGTTTCTCTCCAAAATAATTATACTATTTTTTCTCTTTTAATTAAATTTATTAATTAAAAAATATGACATTAAAAATAAGTTGTGGTTTTTTTGAGTATATGGTAATGATAAGCCATGTTTTTTTTCACAAAGAAAAAGTTCGTAATTTTATTTATGAGTAAACAAAATTACATGTTACATGTGTTAGTAAACGTCCAAAGACGTACAGTTGCCGCTGTTATAAAGCAAAGAAATACAATTAGGATTTTCTCCCTTTTTCCTTTTCGACCTTGCGCCAAGCACCTTGTGTTGGCGTGGTCTCGATAAGGACAAGCTGATTTTCTTCTGTTTGTGCTCCATTGTCCTTATCAGAGTCTGATGTGTCTGAAGTACGTGTTCTTTTGTAACCCCCACTGTCTGGTGCTCCCGGGACCGTATCCTGCTGAGTCTTTGTGGTGGTGACAAGTGGATCTTGCATTTCCTGTTCTTGTGTGCCCAAAGAGGTATCTGTTTGCTGATTCTCATGTGGTGAGGGTTCCTCTTCTTCGTCCTGCTGTTCTGGCTCCTCAGAGGGGAATTGCCAACCTTTAGCAGCTTTTCCTGGTTTCTTCTTTTTTCTGTTGTCTCTTTTTGCTGCCGGGCATGAGTTTTGTAAGTGCCCTGTGCACCTGCATATCCGGCATCTGAAAGTTGTGTTCTCATAGTCTAGATGCTGAGTCCATCTCTCCTGTTTATTATTCAGCATGATGCACTCTGGGAGTCCTTTGCTCAGATCAACCTCCACACAGATTCGTGCAAAGGTGAAGATGCGCTCCTCCAGGCGTTGAGTGTCTGTTTTAATGTATCTGCCCAGGGTGTTTCCAATGCAGCCAAGTACATTCTCATTCCAAAAATGTAGCGGGAGGTTGTAGAGCCGAACCCAGACCGGCATTCTAGTAACCTCCATGGTGTTGGCGTCAAAATGGGGAAACCATGGTGTGATGAAGAGTCCCGTGGAGCCCCAGAACCATGGTCCCTGGCTAAGGATGGCATCCCTATCCTCGGTAGATGAAAATTTTACAATGAAAAACCCCTTGGAACATAGGTGTATTTCGCATTCCATGGTCCAGTTTGTGAAAATCCAATGGAACAGCTCCATTGGTTTGGGCCAGGAACAGTTAAATCTGCCTATTGTGACAAATTCTATTTACATATTAAGAATCTCCATGGTAAAATAACAACAAATATTCCACCTTGTTGCATGTTTTTTCAAATGTAGAGATGTAATGTAATGTTTAACATTTTGGCTAAGTTAAATTATATAAAAATAAAAATAAAATAAAGGTTTAAATAAAAAATTAAATAAAAAAATTGATGTAATGTAATGTAAACATTTTAATTTGGTCAAAATAAAATTAAAAAATAAAATAAAAATGAAAATAACCCTATAAAAATAAAATAAAATTGGCCCATGGTATTGAAAACCTATGGTATTGACCCATGGTATTCATGTGGAAGGTAGCCTATTTAAAGGGGAAAATTAAGCCAACCTATATCCGTCTTTAACTCTGGATCTGCCAAGCCCCGAGAGGGATCAAATATGTTGATATGCAAACTTCTTTTAGAGTGAAAAGAGATTTGAATGAATGAATGAATGATATTTTATCGTCCATGAGACTAAAAATAGTCTATGGGACCCCTAGCTTCCTTGTTTTTTTCCCTTTGTAATTCAATCCTTTTCTTATTCAAATTAACGAAGCTGACCCAACCTTTTAACAATTACTTTTGATTCTATATGTTGATATGCAAACTTCTTTTAGAGTGAGAAGATATTTGATTATTTTAGGCACTTGGTAGATTTGGATTTAAGATAGATCTAGATGGGTAATAATAAAGTTATAATTTAGCTTCTCAGCTTGGTAGATCCTGATTTAAATGGATCTAGGCTAGTAATAATAAAGTTATAATTTAGTTCTTTTTATGGTATTTTTAATTTTTAATGAGATGAGAATAAGTTTTTTAATGATTATTATAGATTGATACATATCTACATTTATCAACAATTTAATTTATATAACTACCATAATTTATAAATTTTCATTTACCAATCTTGACAAAACCAACCTATAAAATAATTTCCTACCAAACTCCAACTCTATGTACTTCAAATGATGTCAAATGCTAGAACTCTTTAATATAAAATTTTATAATTAAACTTCTCTATAAAAGCATCTCATATATTTGGATAAATGGTGTGGAATGAAATAATATTTTTTTATGGACGTTTAACCAATACACTATCTGTTATATCACATTCTTTCATCAAATAATATTTATGCAACTGCCATATATGATGTAAGTGTTATATTCAAGTAAGCTTGAAAATACTTATTAAAAATTGTTTACACAAAATTCTTCTGTTACATAAAGGATAATATATCATTTTAAGAATTATATATATATATTTGATAATCATAATTTAATGACGCATTTTAGTTTTTTTGTCATAATATTTAATAACTAGTACAACCATGCATTTTAATTGTATTAGGTAAATGTGAAAATGTAAACTTGTACTCACATGATACCATTTGTTATTTATTAATTTGCATGGTAATTCCATAATTGTACTATGTAAATGCTAAAAGATAAGCATAGATTTATAGATGTAACCTAGTTAATATTTAAAATTACATTTATTGATGTAGAAGAAAAAACCAGAATATGCCAAGATCTTTCATTTATGAACATAAGACTAGTACAACCATGTTGAGGTATTGTCATTGATGTCAAAACAATGGTTAAGCATGGCCTTGAATTCAGAAGAAACCCCTAATGTAAACTAATATTTTGGTGGAAAAAAATCAAGGCAAACACAAGAATAGATTACACCATCTCATAGTGCTCACTGAGACGTTTCCAACGGTAGGTGGCACACCCCTTAAACAGTTAAGGACACATGAATTTTTGGAATGCATATATTGATTTCCTTGCCAAAACTCAAGTTGGCTCAACCAGTGTCAAGTCATCCTTGATTTGAGGGGTCTAGATCACTATAAATAGTTTGTCTCCTCCCTTAATTTGGAAAAGTAAATTGATGGAGTAACAACCCTAGTAAAAATTCATGTAAGAAAATATATAAGACCATGGTGATGAGACACGTATTCCAAGTTGAATGGTGGGAAAAACATCCTAGTGGGCATTCATTCAGTTAATTATGGCTAAAGGGAATTGGCAAAGGAAATGGCAAAGGCTTTAGAATGCCAAAGTGGAATTTATTGGCATTTATCTATGAAAATAATGGAAATTAGGAGAAAAGGAAGGTGAAAGGTCACATGTTGCATGTGAGGAGGAAAATGAAGGAAAATAATGGAAAATGAAGAAAATAGAGGCCTCATTGATAAATAGGCTTTTGAGGAACAGTGGGGAAGACTTGGTCAGTCCAATTTTGGAGCTCTCATTATTATCTCTCTTTCTCTCTCATTCTCTTGAGCACTTAGAGTATTCTTGGAGCACTCTTGGGGAGTGTGGCATACTTAGAGATTTGGATCAAGAAAACAAGGAAAAAGTAGGAAAGTAGAAGAGGACATTGGATCAACATCTACAATAGGTTCTGAGTGCAAGTATTGAGTTACATGTATGTTTTTGTCATTAGTTTTGGCATGCATGGTATTGCATGTGGTTTCTTGATTATGATCTGTCATTGGCATGGAGGATTTATTAGATTCACAGTGGATATTCCTAGCATTTTCATTTCCTAGATAGCCATGGTGGTTGTGGGTTTATTTCCACTTATTGTTTTCTAATTGGTTTTCATGTTTTTCCCTTAGCTTGGGTTGAGTTATTAGTTCCTGGAAGCCTTGGTTGGACAAACGCTTTGGAAGCCTGATAGGTGGTTGTGGATTGAGTTACTAGTCCTGGAAGCCTTGGTTAGACAAAATCTTTGGAAGCCCTAGGTGGGTTGAGTTACTAGGTTTGGAAGCCCTAGTTGGAAAAACGCTCTGGAAGCCCTGTAACAGTTGAGGTTCAGTTACTAGTCTTGGAATCCCTGGTTGGAACAAACATGCTAGAGCCCTTGAAGGCTTGGGGAGGGACCGATCTAGTTATGGTTAATGATGTCCAGTCGTGAGGTGGAATCACTGGTTATTGATGTCTGACCGTGATGTTGAATCACTGGTTGAGGGTTGAGACAGTTTGGTCTTTGGAAGCCCTGGATTTGTTTTGAATGATGTGTTTGATGAAGTCCCACATTCATGCTTGGTACTTCATGTGAGAAAGTCTCTTGATGTTCCCTCCCTTTGCAACTGGATGTAGCAGATCCAGGACCTTAAGGAATCTTTTTAAGAAGTCACATTTCAACATGTTTACATGGAGAAAAACACTGTGGTTGATGCCTTTTCTAAGCGTGGTCTGGATCTCCTTCCTAGTTTCATGGTCTTTGAACAATTTTTTGATATCAAGGGGTGGGCACATGGTTTTTTTGTGATCTAATGTTGATGCTTTTTTTTATTATGCAGTCATACCTTCTAGCCATTTTTCCCATTTTCCCCGCCCTTATCGGTGGCACTATGTATTTTGTTGATTGTTCCTTATTCTCAGATTATTTTTTTATCTCATCCTGTGTTTTATTTGGAACATATTTGTTTTTCTGCATACCATTTTGGCTATACTACACAAGACATTATGTTTTTCCTGTGAGTGTTGAAGTGAGGCAGAGGTGAATTGTCTAGTCTATTGATTCTTAACAGGTATGTCCTGCTGGTATTTGTGGTAAAATCCATTCTGTTGTATACTAAGTATCAAGTCTAAGGTGATTAAGAATCATATCTATTTAAAACTTTCTCATTAATAAATAAAAGTTCCTTTTTTTTTTAACAAACAAATTATTGTACCAGTAAACTGATACTTAGGTTTTAAGTTTTAATAAAATTATTTAACAATTTGCATAAAAAAAGAATTTAAACAATGATGCCACTAAAGTTTCAATAAAGTTGTTTAACAATTTTCGAGGGCCTTCTTGTTATCTCCGTGTACGCACCCACTCAAAATTCCAATTCTATTGTAGACGTGATTGAAGATCACCCATAAACATTCTTCCAAAAAATTTCCATCTTGATAAAACTAACTATTGATCAAATAGCTCTCCAGGTGAGAACCTGGAGAGTATATATACACATACACACACTCTGATCATTGAATCAGATGAGCCTAAATTATATAGGCTTTCACACTAACGGGATGGTTTCAACCACTCCCTCGATATCAGGATATGAGATCTATGATTAGAATCTAAATCCTATCTTTATTATAACAACAACCTAACTATGGATTTCTCCATTAATTCCAACACTCCCCCTTAATGGAGAAAAGGTAAACATACGCCTGCTGGTCTAGTCTTAGCTAGGCTTACAATAAAACATAAAAAAACTTGACAACAGAGGATTTCATTTTCATCTTAATGCTTCTGAGTCCATATTTGTTCATTCTAAGTCGAGGCTTCATCTTCACTTTCCTCACCGTGAGGTAGTGATGTATTTTCACCTCATTTCTTCCCCAGTGATGGAAAGCTTGAACGCTTATCTTTGCCCTTTTGAAAGTTATGACAGGCTTAATAGGAAACTGTTTTCTCTCATCATTTCTGGTGTCACGCATGTAAATTTCAGCAATGTTGTCATCTGCACACACATAAATATTCATGAGATTATCACATTTTAAATTCTCTCCATCTCTGCCTTCTTCAAATATGGATCAGCTAATGCCTCCTCTGATGTAGGTCGCAAATCTCAATATTTATACAAATTTCCAAGACTTGTCCACATTTACCCATACCAAATAAAAAACAATACCAAATGACAATATAAACACAAGCGATAACCATGACAGTAATACAATATCCATGCAGAAAAAACTGGCATGCAAACGTTCAGCACATGGCCATGCCATTCACTGCTGTGGACAGACTGCCTCGAATTTCAGTTCACTAGAACACTGTCCACACCATTGTTGTGGGCAGATCCAAGATCATACACTACACGTTGTCTTTGATTTGATCCCTATCATATCACTAACAACTGATCGCTCCACGTTGCTTCATGAACATGCACGAGCAACACCCTTTCACCTGCTTGCTAGTTCACATTTTGACAAGCAATAATTCACCTCCACCGCTCAGGCGCTTAGCCTTGAGGAGATACAATGTAGCCACCAAGGCTCAACTCAGCCACCAAGGCTTATCACAACCACCAAGGCTTATCACAACCATGAAGGCTCAACACAGCCACAAAGGCTCAACACAACCACGAAGGCTCAACACAGCCACGAAGGCTCACCACCGCCACGAAGGCTCACCACAGCCACGAAGGCTCAACACAGCGACGAAGGCTCATCACAGCCACGAAGGCTCATCACAACCACGAAGGCTCACCACAGCCACGAAGGCTTATCATAGCCACAAAGGCTTAACACAACCATGAAGGCTTATCACAACCACAAAGGATTTATGACAGCCATGACTCCATGGTCCAATCCTGCGTCGTCCACAAATTCACTGTCAACATGCATAAAATTCAACAATTTTATACACAAAAAGTTCTCATTTCAGTATCCAATTCCCCTGGAATCGCAGTGTAATGCCACTTCCCCTGTTCACAATATCAAGCTAGGGTAACTACTTCCAAGCATGCCTCCTCGTGCTCGCTGACAGGCTGTAACAATGAAGACCCATTATCAAGCTAATCTCCTCGCAATTGAACATGTAGATATGTTTCCATCACACTTGGCAC
This sequence comes from Pinus albicaulis, assembly GCA_034641835.2. Lineage (NCBI taxonomy): Eukaryota > Viridiplantae > Streptophyta > Pinopsida > Pinales > Pinaceae > Pinus > Pinus albicaulis. The sequence continues at coordinate 39,802 of MU968458.1, forward strand.
ACACAAACTCGATCATCCTCCAATCTATGATGTTCCTTCATACACTATCTTTTGATGCCATTTTCATTGTCATGTCTTCATCATATCTGGTAGTAAATCATTCTTGCAAATAAATTTGTCTATTGTCAGAATGGGAAATTCCAACAAAGACTCGCACTCATGACAATAGTTTTCCAAACTAAATGTCACAACAATACAACATTTAATTCTTTTAACCAAATTTACATGAATGCATTTACATGTTAAGTTGACTGGTCTCAACATGAAAGCAGAATAATTCACGAAGACAATTTGTTTCATATTCAACCTGTATAGAAACATAATCATGTCGAGGTAGCTCACCATACTGCCCTCGGCTCACTTTACTATTGCGCCACGAGACCATGCTTGAAATGTGTTCAACCTTCAACTAGGTTGATCCCAAACAAAGGAAGCTGGAAGCCTCTCAAAAACTCCGCGTGCTTCTGCACCTCTTCTGACACCTAAAAGCTGCCTTGTTCAACTGAAGCATATGAGTGAAGCCACCACCGATTGGTTCCAACGAGAAATTAAACGAATTGAAACCAAAATAAAAACAACCTTGCTATACACAATCAACTCTAGATTTGTTTTTGAAATTTACGAACACGTGAACGATGTCCAACATGTCTTAATCGATGCCTTCACACAAAGAAACATGTTGAAATTTCACGCTCAACTTTTTCCAAGCCATTGAAATATGGATCAGCTAATGCCTCCTCTGATGTAGGTCGGTCTTTTGGATCAAATGCAAGCATACGCTCAAGCAAACGAAGGGCAAGTGGATCTACATTTGGGAACTTCTGTGAGAAGGGTGTTGGCTGATTTTTCTGCATATTACTTAAGTATCTTCTGGCCTTCTCATTGCGGATCCTAGAAAGTGTTTCTGGTGGTGGAGTGCCAAGAAAATAAGTCATGATATCCAGTTGATGTACAACATTCTTCCCAGGGAACAATGGCTTTCCCGTAAGCATTTCAGCAAATATGCATCCTATGCTCCAGATATCAATGGCAGGAGTGTACTTAGTAAAGAAAGAACCGCAAAGCCAAAGCAATGGTGTGTTCCAGCATATGAATAGTGCGTTGTTTGTGGAGGTGAATGGTATGGTGAGCGGCAAAGGAGGATGGAAAATCAAGTTTGTGAGAGTTTGTTTTGTGTGGGTTTCTTGGAATAGACTCATGACCATGAGTATGAGTCACTGTTTGTAATTAGAAGCAAATCTACATGTCATTTATTGTTTGTACATGCTGTAAGACCCAGAGAGGCATGCATACTCCTTTGTTATATGTTCCCTCTGTCAGAGAGGCTTAACACCTTGGAAGAGTGTGTCATGCGGGATGGATACACTTGGGTGGGCCGTATTGGTTTTAGACTCCATAAGGTGAAATTTTATATCAAGGAGGAGTTAATCGAGAGGTTGGATGAACCATGTATGTGAAGGACTTCCTAGTAGACTGGCGGTTGCAGCGGTTGGAACCCATGCATTTCGGTAGATGGTTGTTCTTTTATATAGACATCAACAATAGCATGAACAAGATACAAAGTGTAATTACCAAATAGAACCAATGTAATTACCAAACAGGACCAGTTGTAGATTTTGCAGATGGATATTGAGACAAGTAGTCATTAAGGGGGAGTGTTGGAATATGTAATTCCTACTTGTCTTCAGTTGTGGTTTTCTCTATGTATAGAGTCTGTTCTTATTCTATAGGTTAGTTCCTAGTTTGGTGTGAGGTTGAGATATTCTCTCAACCAAACTATTGTGCGTCTAAGATAGTTTCTCTATCTTGAGACTATACCTCATGTATATATGTAACTCTATTTGTTTGATTAATACAATAGAGTTTGTATGCTCAGTTTCTAACGGGATGGTTTCAACCACTCCCTCGATATCAGGATATGAGATCTATGATTAGAATCTCAATCCTATCTTTATCATAACAAAAACCTAACTATGGATTTCTCCATTAATTCCAACACTCCCCCTTAATGGAGAAAAGGTAATAACATACGCCTGTTGGTCTAGTCTCAGCTAGGCTTACAATAAAACATAAAAAAACTTGACAACAGAGGATTTCATTTTTGTATTTATGCTTTTGAGTCCATATTTGTTCATTCTAAGTCAAGCCTTCATCTTCAGTTTCCTCACCGTGAGGTAGTGATGTATTTTCACCTCATTTCTTCCCCAGTGATGGAAATCTTGAACGCTTATCTTCGCCCTTTTGAAAGTTATGACAGGCTTAATAGGAAACTATTTTCTCTCATCATTTCTGGTGTCACGCATGTAAATTTCAGAAATTTTTTCATCTGCACACACATAAATATTCATGAGATTATCACATTTTAAATTTTCTCCATCTCTGCCTTCTTCAAATATGGATCAGCTAATGCCTCCTCTAATATAGGTCGCAAATATCAATATTTATACAAATTTCCAAGACTTGTCCACATTTACCCATACCAAATAAAAGACAAAACCAAATGAAAATATAAGCACAAGTGATAACCATGACAGTAATAAAATATCCATGCAGAAAAAACTGGCATGCAAACGTTCAACACATGGCCATGCCATTCACTGCTGCAGACAGACTGCCTCGAATTTCAGTTCACCAGAACACTGCCCACACTGTTGTTGTGAGCAGATCCAAGATCGTACAATGCACGTTGTCTTTGATATGATCCCTATCAGATCACTGACAACTGATCGCTCCACGTTGCTTCATGAACATGCACGAGCAACACCCTTTCACCAGCTTGCTAGTTCACATTTCGACAAGCAGTAATTCACCTCCAGCGCTCAGGTACTTAGCCTTGAGGAGATACAATGTAGAAACTGAGCATACAAGCTCTATTGTATTAATCAAACAAATAGAGTTACATATATACATGAGGTACAGTCTCAAGATAGAGAAGCTATCTTAGATGCACAATAATTTGGTTGAGAGAATATCTCAACCTCACACCAAACTAGGAACTAACCTATAGAATAGGAACAGACTCTATACATAGAGAAAACCACAACTGAAGACAAGAAGGAATTACATATTCCAACACATCTCTTACAAGAGCACCACCCACCCTATTCTCGTAATAGACACGACAAAACAAAAAATATGCATAGGTAAGAAAATAGAGTTCTAAGTCTACCTATATAGCAGCATTCACATAATAAAATCACATTAAAAAAAGAAATATTTTGGAGATCTTCGGGTCACTAATTTTCCAAAAATAAGAGCGCAAGCCAATAAATAAAGGTGAGAAATATCAGTTGTGTAAATAAAAGGAAAATTATGAATTTTGATCAAAGTATCGATTGTACATGACCACAATAGCATAAAATTAATAAAAATACAATCTCTCGGCCTGTGACTAAATGAGAGTCTCTTTTAAAATAAATTAAAAAATCAGATACTCTGTAAAATAAATAAAAAAATTCATAATTTTAGTAAAAAACTAGACTCATTGATGCAGGAGCATTAGGCTCTGAAAATTCTATGTATTTTATTAGAAGGGGTCTTGTGTTTTCAATGAAGTTGAGTTCATTAATGTAATTATTAATGTTTTGAGTGATTTAGTGAGAGATATTTAGAATAGAAATTAATTAATATTTGAGAGGAATTTTGTAAATGTTCTCGAATGATTGGAGAACATGAGAGAATTAGGATAGTTAAGATTCCACAGGGAATGAGAGATTTGAGAATTAATTGTAATTCCTAAATTAGAATTGGTTTCATGATTTTATGGGTTTGAAACGATTTTTAGGGATAAAGGATAGATTTTAGGACTTAGAGGATTTTGAGGAATTTGTTGAGAAGATAGAGGATCTGAAACCAAAATTGGTTTAAGAACCAATTGTATAAATTGTAAGTCTCAAACGATAGTGAGAGAATAAGGTTTTAGACAGACAGGGATTTGTTGTTGTAAGCCTACGGGAAAATTTGACAGAAATGCCACTGATAAGAATATCAGGCCAGAGAGAAGTAATTTGTAATTGTTTGGTTGTATATATACAGAGAAATTTTGATTCTAAAGTGAGTGATTATGTGTGCATTGATTGATTTAATTATAGATTATGTGTGAGAAATGATCAGAGCTTATGAACATGTGCGTGATAAAACTCTGCAATAAGGGCTTGATACGGTGGTTCTGCATACAATTGAGAAGTTCGATGTAAATGCCGAGACAGGGTTATAATGTCAATATTATGACTTGAGCCGAAGTGCATAAAGGGTCTGTATACACATCTGAGAAGACTGTATGAGTTTGCATGTGTTAAATTCAGTCATCGATCACTGAAAGGATCGATGACATAGAAGAGAAAATGAAATTTCAATTCAGTATTTTGGATAAATTGGACCATATGTATCATAAGTGCATCCAATTGAACAATGAATTCGGATCAGTACCAGAACGAAGATTTAATTGTAGTCGTCATTTAAAAGTATAATAGAGAAGCAATTTCTATTTTCCAAAATTGCATTGGTATGTTCGCTTTGAAATTTGAGCCACATAAAAGCAGAGAAGGATGTGCGTTGAATGAAGAAATCATTATTTAGTGAAATAACAAGTGAACCGTGAATTTATGGCTAAGAGGAATGAGAAGCGGTTTTGAAAACCACCAAGGGTTGTTTCGCACTGCTTTGAAAAGGGTAAGTGGTAAAGGTTGAAAGGACGCGATACCATTCAGAGTGTGACACGTCGAAACTAAAAACCGGCCATTTCACATAGGTTTAAAAACGTTAAATGACATGCAATTTTATTTGTGATTTCCGTCGGATGCATGAGCGATTAAGATTGACGGTGTAAAAGGTACGTTTGAAATAGATTGTGGGCCAGATATGTTTCTTTGACATGGTTTTTGTTTTAAATAAAAATCATATAAAGAGTGGAATGGTAAAGTTGTGGGCCCGTAAATATTTATATATGGTGCACTTGGGGCTTAAACTAAAGTTGAAATTATAATTTAGAATTTGATAAAGCGGATATGATATTATGTTGGCACTTTGGTTTATTAACCAATGTCGAATTCATTAATGTGAATTTCATAAGGTGACAAATTTTTATAGTTTATAACCTTATATTTGAGAAAGAGAAAAGTTTTCGCATAGGGAGAAGCCTCTGTTTTGAGGTTTGATGAGATTTATATACATGAGATTTGCATTGGGAGAGCATTTGTGGGTTTTTCATAGCTATGGATGCATTAAAGTGGTATCAAAGCTGGAAAAATCTCTTTTGAAGGTTCAAGTTTGTTTTAATTAAATTGGAATTGGAATGAAAGCATGTGTGATGGAGAAAGTAAAAGGAGATCAGATTTTGAATCTGATAGATTGCAACACATATAGATACAATGCAGATGAGTGGTGAAACAAGATCACACAAACATCTTGAATATGAGTTGGTAAGTGTTATTTTAACTCTGGTTTGAAGATTATGTTGGCAGAATTTAGGTTGCAGATAGTTGAAGAGAATTTCAACAAAAGAAGATCACAATCTTAAGAGCAGTGATGAAGGAAGCTGGTAATAGTTTCTGAGTAAAAGCAAAGTGTGGAGCAGAACCTTGAATAATTCCAACAGAGTTTGGATAAAAAAAAAAGTTATGTTATTAAAAGTTGCAGATGAGTTGAAGTCTAGAAGGAGTAGAGGAAATCTCAAGGAGGTTCCAAAGATACAGAACCATATTGCCAAAATTCCAAATCCAGAGAAAATGATTGGTGAGGTAAGTTGTAACAAGGAGGACTTGTTATTGCAGAGGCTTTAGTACAGCTCATGGTGAATGAGTGTAGAAACTCACACAAAAGTGAAGATGACTATGGGAAGTCATGTGTAAGGTTCAGAAGGAAGCTACAAGAAGAAGAAGAAGGGTGTTAAAGAAATCTGCAAGAAGCAGATGAGTCAAGAGAAACGTGACAAAGAGATTGCTGGGATAAGAGAACAATTTAATAAACTAGAGATGATGATAGAAGAAAACCAGAGACATAGTTGGACCATCAAGAAGAAATTAAGGTGGCAGAGGCTACAATAGAAGAGAGTGTTGGGGTTCCCATGTTTTAGCCGGAGTTAACGAGAGACCAAAAGATGAGACAGCATAGAGCCACTTTCGGGACCTTGGGATCTAGCCCTCCTAGGTCCGAGAGGATCTCTCTATACAAATCCAAAGGATATGTCTTTGAAGCTCTTGAAGTTATGATTTAACAACAAGTGAATATGCAGTTAGCAGAAGAGCTGAGAAAGCTTGAACAAGTGATGAGCGTGCAATTGAGATGTGAAGAATTTAGAGAAGATGAGTTGAGAATGAAAGTTTCCATTTGTAGACCAGAACATGGTGAAATTCTGGGTGAAGAAGAAGACTGGAGATCTGTGAAAGATCTTATGAATTTTTGTGAGAATTCAAGATAGCAAGAAGTTTACCTTTTTGAAGAAGGAATTATTGATGATTTCCTAAACTGTTGGGCAAGTTTAGATCAACAGGAGGATGTAAAGCCTTGTATTTTTGTAACTAATAATTTTGATATAATTACAGGTTTTGCAGAGGATGAGAAATATTTTGAAGATTTCAAAAGTATGGAAGAGTATCTTTCAGAAGATAAATACTTTGAAGCAGAGAGTAATGATGAAGAATTTCTCTTGAATGAGAAAATCAGTGACTTGTTGTAGTAGAAAGAATTTAATAATGCATTGTTATTTGAAGCTATTCTAGCATAGGAACAATTTTTTGTGAAAGAAGGAGATGAGTTTCAGTCTGAAGAGCTGATATATGAAGCAACAGTTGAGACTGTTGAACCATGTAATTTCCAAACTGATAATGTGTGTAAAAATGCAGGAATTGTGAGTGATGATGAAGTACTTAAGGAATATCAAAGAGAAATTGCATTACTGGAATATTTGCTGGAAAATTCAGAGTATGAAAGAGAGATTGCAGAAGATAGAGTTCAATACAGTGGACAAGAACAAAGAAACATCATTGAAATAGATGGTGTGGAAGAGAGACTTGATGACAATCTTGAGAGTCCTTTAGGGAACCCTTTAAGGAAAAAGAATCAACATACTGATGTGCTGATAGAAGAGGAAATTTCAGAGCAGCATACTGAAATGTTGCCAAAAGAAAAAGAGGCACTGAGGCCTTATGGTTTTTATTTTAATAATTGTTTTGTGACTGCGGGTTTTGTTGCAGATGCTAGAGAAAATTTGACACAAGTAAGTAGTCAAGTAAAGAAAGAAGATGAAGAATCTGTGGAAGTACTTAATCCATGGAACAAAGAAATTAGATTATTGGAAATAATGCTGAAGAATCAGGATTCAATACAGGAAGAGAAATCTCAATTTCAATATTGGGAAACAAAAGAATTTGAAGAAATGCAGATTGTGAAGGTGCAAGACAACAAAAAACAAGAGGGTAAGGATGACAAGGCGGCAGTAAGAATAAAGATTCAGCAATCAAAGGGTAAAGGTAATCAGCAGTAAGAAGATCTATTAGACAGAGAAATTGAACTAATAAGAAGGATAATGATGAAAGTGTCTCAGAGAAAGACATCAGCAAGAAAGCAAAGGAACAACAGCAGCAAGAGAAAAATAACAACAGACTGTGAAAGTATATCCACTGGAGCAAAGCAGCATAAAGTGTGAAGACCTGGAGAAGAGAAACAAACAACAACAGAAATAGATTACAAATTACAGAACAAGGTATGGGATCTAGGAAGACAAAGAGTAAAATAACATGATCAGGAGTTCATGATTATTTTTAACCTTGGGAGTCTGATGCAGGAGCATTAGGCTCAGAAAATTCTGTGTATTTTATTAGCCATAGGGGTCTTGTGTTTTCAAGGAAGTTGAGTTCATTAATGTTTTTAGTGATTTAGTGAGATATATTTAGAATATAAATTAATTAATATTTGAGAGGAATTGTGTAAATGTTCTCGAATGATTGGAGAACATGAGAGAAGTAGGATAGTTAAGATTCCATAGGGAATGAGAGATTTGAGAATTAACTGTAATTCCTAAACTAGAATTAGTTTCATGATTTTATGGGTTTGAAAGGATTTTTAGGGATAAAGGATAGATTTTAGGACTTAGAGGATTTTGAGGAATTTTTTGAGAAGATAGAGGATCTGAAACCATAATTGGTTTCAGAACCAATTGTATAAATTGTAAGTCTCAAACGATAGTGAGAGAATTAGGTTTTAGACTGACAGGGATTTTTTGTTGTAAGCCTACGGGAAAATTTGACAAAAAGGCCACTAATTAGAATATCAGGCCAGAGAGAAGTAATTTGTAATTGTTTGGTTGTATATATACAGAGAAAGTTCGATTCTAAAGTGAGTGATTATGTGTGCATTGATTGATTGAATTATAGATTATGTGTGAGAAATGCTCAGAGCTTATGAACAAGTGCGTGATAAAACTATGCAATAGGTGTTTGATATGGTGGTTCTGTATACAATTGAGAAGTTCGATGTAAATGCCGAGACAGGGTTATAATGTCAATATTATGACTTGAGCTGAAGTGAATAAAGGGTCTGTATACACATCTGAGAAGTGTGTATGAGTTTGCGTGTGTTAAATTCAGTCATCGATCACTGAAAGGATCGATGACACAGAAGAGAAAATGAATTTTCAATTCATTATTTTGGATACATTGGACCATATGTATCAGAAGTGCATCCAATTGAACAGTGAATTCAGATAAGTACCAGAATGAAAATTTAATTTCAGTCGTCATTTAAAAGTATAACAGAGAAGTAATTTCTATTTGCCGAAATTGCATTGGTATGTTTGCTTTGAAATCCAATCCACATCAAAGCAGAGAAGGATGTGCATTGAATGAAGAAATCGTTATTCAGTGAAATAACAAGTGAACCATGAATTTATGGCTCAGAGGAATGAGAAGCAGTTTTGAAAACCACCAAGGGTTTCTTTGCACTACCTTGAAAAGGGTAAGTGGTAAAGGTTGAAAGCACATGATACCATTCAGAGTATGAAAGAAAGATTGTAGAAGACAAAGTTCACTAGAGTGGAAAAGAATAGAGAAACATCATTGAAATAGATGGTGTGGAAGAGAGACTTGCTTGAAATCTTGAGAGTCCTTTAGGGAACTCTTTAAGGAAAAAGAATCAGCATACTGATGTGCTGATAGAAGAGGAAATTTCATAGCAGCATGCTGAAATGTTGCCAAAAGAAAAAGAGGCATTGAGGCCTTATGGTTTTTATTTTAATAACTATTTTGTGAGTGCAGGTTTTGTTGCAGATGTTGGAGAAAATTTGACACAAGTAAGTAGTCAAGTAAAGAAAGAAGATGAAGAATCTGTGGAAGTACTTATTCCATGGATCAAAGAAATTAGATTGTTGGAAATAATGTTGAAAAATCAGGATTCAATACAGGAAGAGAAATCTCAATTTCGATATTGGGAAACAAAAGAATTTGAAGAAATGTAGAATGTGAAGGTGCAAAACAACAGAAAACAAGAAGGTAAGGATGACAGGGCAGCAGTAAGAATAAAGATTCAACAATCAAAGGGTAAAAGTAATCAGCAGTCAGAATATCTATTAGACAGATAAATTGAACTAATAAGAAGGATAATGATGAAAGTGTCTCAGAGAAAGACATCAACAAGAAAGAAAAGGAACAACAAAAATAAGAGAAAAACAACAACAGACTGTTAAAGTATAGCCACTGGAGCAAAGCAGCATAAAGTGTGGAGACCTGGAGAAGAGAAACAAACAACAACAAAAATAGATTACAAATTACAGAACAAGGTGTGGGATCCAGGAAGACAAAGAGTAAAAGCACATGATCAGAAGATCATGATTATTTTTAACCTTGGGAGTCTGATTCAGGAGCATTAGGCCCAGAAAAGTCTGTTTATTTTATTAGACATAGGGGTCTTGTTTTTTCAAGGAAGTTGAGTTCATTAATGTAATTATTAATGTTTTGAGTGATTTAGTGAGAGATATTTAGAATAGAAATTAATTAATATTTGAGAGGAATTGTGTAAATGTTCTCGAATGATTGGAGAACATGAGAGAAGTAGGATAGTTAAGATTCCATAGGGAATGAGAGATTTGAGAATTAACTGTAATTGCTAAATTAGAATTGGTTTCATGATTTTATGGGTTTGAAAGGATTTTTAGGGATAAGGGATAGATTTTAGGACTTAGAGGATTTTGAGGAATTTGTTGAGAAGATAGAGGATCTGAAACCATAATTGGTTTCAGATCCAATTGTATAAATTGTAAGTCTCAAACGATAGTGAGAGAAGTAGGTTTTAGACAAACATGGATTTGATGTTGTAAGCCTACGGGAAAATTTGACAGAAATACCACTGATTAGAATATCAGGCCAAAGAGAAGTAATTTGTAATTATTTGGTTGTATATATACAGAGAAAGTTCGATTCTAAAGTGAGTGATTATGTGTGCATAGATTGATTGAATTATAGATTATGTGTGAGAAATGCCCAGAGCTTATGAACAGGTGCGTGATAAAACTCTACAATAGGGGTTTGATATGGTGGTTTTTCATACAACTGAGAATTTCGATGTAAATGCCGAGACAGGGTTATAATGTCAATATTATGACTTGAGCCTAAGTGAATAAAGGGTCTGTATACACATCTGAGAAGAGTGTATGAGTTTGCGTGTGTTAAATTCAGTCATTGATCACTGAAAGTGTTAGCCCCCTATAAATTTTTGACAAGCAAACATGGGGCTAAAATGTTTTTGAGCCTTCAAGGAATGCATTTCCTCTGAAAACACATCATCCTTGAAGTCTCCTTGTGCCTTTTGTCCTTTGATAAAATCCCCTCTGTTGTTTCTAGTTAAAAGGCCTCTCTGTTGTGAAGAAGAATGCCCAAAAGGCCCTTTTCCCTCTTATTTCACCCCCACTTAGCTTCTATTTTATCCCCCTTTGTCTCCCCTTTTATTTCCATTTTTACCCTATAAATCCTCCCAAAATCCCCTTCAAATTCTACCCATACCCCTTGTTTGGTTCAATTCACCCCTTGTCCTTCTATCGTTCCCCTTCCTAACCTCAAAATTGCATTAAAATGGGCCAAAAAACCCACTTTTCACTTTATATTAGGGCTTAGCCCCTTTTTTTCCAGGCCCCATCAAACCACTTCCCCATGTGCCCGCGCCCAGGACCAAGGGTTTAAGCCTCGGGCGCTAGTCGTGATCACGGTTTGCAAACAAGCGCAACTCTTTGTTATATAAAAAATTCCGATGCGATTTGGCTTTGGTCTTTAAGACCTTCGCCACAATCTCCACTGTTGATCTATTGTTTTGATCGGACGACCCTGCGCCGATCACACATCCACCCCGATCGCAATCGCAACATTCACCATGTCACCCTTTGTTCCACTCCAATTGCGATCCGTCTATTTAATCTCCGCCGTTGATCTGTCACTCAGATCCGACGGTCCAGCGCCAATCGCATTTTCCAATCACACCCCCCTTCTGTGCCCTATTATTGCGATTCCCCGATTCAATCTCCACCGTTCATTAGCCGAAGATCCAATGGCCATCGCACACCCGCCCCAATCGCAATCGGAACTTTCAATCACACCCCCCTTCTGCACATTGCGATTGCGATCCCTTGATCCGATCTGAGCCGTCTGTCCCGCCAGATCCAACGGTGCAGATTCATCTCGCTCCCCTTCCGTCGTCCCTCTCTTTTCTCCCTCCAATTGAATGTGAGCCATTGATCTGGTCCCAGGATCCAACAGTCTAAGTTTAATCACCCTCCACCCACACCGGGTCCCACATCCAATAGCCCCACTTCATTGTTTTTCCGTGTTTTCCTTTGTAATTCGCTCAAGGGATGATCTTTGGGCGTTTACATTAATAACCATTTCTTCCACCACTCTTCATTATTTCCACTGCTCTCAACTATTCTGCCACTGTCCCTGCAGGCCTCTGAAGCATTCCTCCGCCACCACTGCCCGGGTTTGTAGCAGGTTTATTTTATTGTGCAGATAGCACAGAGAGGCCATTTCAGCATTTGCCAGCAGATCATCGGAAGAAATTCAAAGGGGGTTAATGCTTATTATTGATTTAATTGATGTTTAATCCCACATTCAAAGGAAAAGATGCAATTCGGAGACCCAGAAGCACACGTAACAAGCCATATCTGTGTATAATGTTAGCAGAGCACCGTTTCTCCAAAAGGACACCCTCCTACAGAGTCTCCATGCCTCCTTGAGCCCTTAAACGTATTTCACTGACAAAAGCTTCTTAAAGACTATCTGGACAGCAGTTATGGAAGTACGGGGAGACCTGCAATTTTTCCCGTCCATGTCATTTATTCCAGAAGGCTAGCACAGAAGTTCTAGACAGCCAGGAAAGACTGCAAGAACACATCAAAGGTCAATCTTGACCTGACAAAGCGGCTTACAGAGTACACACAACGATGCAGATTTCCATTAAGCAGAGTGGGCATGAACTCTTTCTCCACTCTGTCTTAATGAGATCCATTTAATATTCATCTACTTCGGCTATTCTCTTCTCTTATAAGAATTCCCAAGAACGTATTGTAATGGTTGTTGTTCGGTTGTTGTTGATGGTTGTTAGAAGGATTCAATTTGGACTGTTAGAATAGTCTTGGGAGGGATTAGCAGAGTAGCTGTTATGTAGTAGGCTGGGAGGAGAAGTTTGGATTGTATTCAGCTATTGAGCTCTGTGTATGTGACTAGTTTTGCAACATTAATCAAGCAAATTTCACAGGATCCTGGTCTATTACTATTGGCGATGTTTTCTCTAACACTGTTTTATTACATTTTTCATGCTATTCGTTGGTCTTCTAGCTTGCATCAGAAATTTGACATAGGATTTACCCTTGTTAGGTACCCTATGTTTCTGCTCTCCTTGTCTTTAATGTTTTCGACTAATTGTGAATCTAAGAGCAAATTCAGTTAATTTAACCAGTGTAGCGGTTCCATATGCTGCTAGCTGATGTATGAATTTGGGGTTTGCTGCTTGGATGTTTCTAGCTGGTGTCAAAGCATTGAAGGTTCAAAGTCCTTCTCTGATCTATAGACCCTGGCTCTGTTAAACTTATCACTATTTTCCCTTGGAGCATGCTAAAGCTGACCTGGAGTTAAATGACCTCTGGTCTGATCTATAAGCCGCCCCTTTGTCCCTTCTTTGAAAGTTGCCTTAGTGTATGTCCAAGCAGGTCTGGATTTAAATGACCTCTGACCTGATCTATAGACAGAAATTGGGTATCCTTCCTTCTTTCACCTTCTTTTCACGACTCCATAGCCCAATGGATGGCACTTCCTTGACCTACCCCCTTTGCTAAAACATCCTGATGCTTTTTTCCTTTTCTCCCATTACTTTCTCAGTCTAAGAACTCCTGACCAACCTAGCAACCAACCAACCAAATCGTTTTAAACTCCCTTTGCACTTCATAACTAGCCTAATACCTCATTTTGAACTCCAAAGATATACAATTCTTTGTGTTATTGGAGAGATCCCTCTCCGGGTCCAGGAGGGCTAGATCCTAGGGCCCAAAATTGGTTCTGATGTTGTCTCATATTTTGGTCTTGTCAATCTGACCAAAACATGTGAACCCCAACATAATGGCGACTCCACTGGGGATCGAGACCACTTTGCCTTTATATTGGCATCTTATTGCTGATGGTGGACAGCAGCCTGCTTCAAACAGTCAAATTCATCCACCTGGCAACTCCACACTCCATAACTCTCAAAGACTCCAGTGGAGGAAGAACCTAAAATATGGCTGGACCTCATATAAGGATAGAACACATGGGTTGGATTTGGTTTAAAGAATTCATTGTCTTTTTCTACCACTATGTTCTGTCCTACTTTAAGCCTAATCAAGTGTACAAATATGAGACCCATAATGAGTGTGGGAAAGATCTCAAGCCTCAGTCTTCAGACCACAAGCAGATCTGTACTCCTGTGAATAACCTGGTGGAACAAGAGGCTCATGTTGTATCTCCCACCCCTAAAGAAGCTTCAAGTAGCCATGAGCCCATTGTTACACCACCTACACCTACAAAGGTCATAGAAATATATAAGCCTCTATTTTTACCTCTTATCTTCCAACCCCTTCCTTCAGAACTTATAAACCAGCTGCCTCTTTTTGATGGAGAAAATAAAAGGGCCACTGCTGAAGAACATGTTCAAAACCTTGAGGATTTACTTGGATTGTATGAAACAAAAGAAGATGATGTGTGCATTAGAATTTTTTCCTTGTCATTACAAGGAAATGTTAAGAGTTGGTTCAAAGGCCTTCCAGCGGTAAGCATTTTCATCTTTCATCAATTTTCTCAAGTTTTCCTTGATAAGTGGGCAGCCCCAAAGAATGCTCGCCTCATCCTAGAAGAGTATCAAAATTTGAAAAGGCATCCAGGAGAGACAGTATAAGAAATTTCAGCCAGGTTCAATGAGGTATATCATGCAATACCTTCCGATATAAAACCACCTCTAGGATGGGCCCTATTGCACTATCCGAGTTCTTTTGACCCTGAGGTGGAATTCCATATAAGAGAAAGAGAACCTTTGAGCCTGGAGGAAATGCAGAATATAGCAGTCACTGTTGAATACAACATAAAGTGCAGGGAGGAAAGATTAAAAGCCACAAAGAAGGACCAAGAATAGCAGATAAGGCAGATCTCTTTAGAAAACAAGCTGGAAAGATTGATAGAGACTGCCAATACCCTGCTGAACACAAAAGAGGAATAATATGAGGTTGAAACCAGAAATGATGATTTGAAAAGACCTGCTCCTTGTCCGCAAGAAAGACTTGCCGAGAGTCCCGAAGATTTGATGGGTGACGTTGCTTATAATTATGATTTATCTAATGATGATTTGTCTGATGATGATTTTTTCCAAAGGAAAACTGAGCTTGCAGGGCCATCATTAGTATATTCGTGGAAGGAAGATCACGACCATCAACTTCAAGAAAATGATGACCCAATGCGGGCCATCTATGATACTGATGGAGAAAGCATTGAAAACATGATAGCAGATGAAGATTCATTAAATATTCTCTCTTTTTTATATCCGAACATCAGTTATACTTGCCAAGAGGATGGAAGCCAGCAGCTCTTCGGCGTAGAGGACAAGGAGGAAAGAGACGAAGAAAATCTTGAATGGAACGAATATCCTGAGCTTTCTCCCAAAGGGAGTGAGGTGATCAAATAAACCCCCGCTTAAGAATATGTTAATTCTTTCACAGAGTTCGGTCCACTTCAACAGAACTAGCCTGTGTTACTAAAGGATAGCAATATCGAATATAATGAGCCCTCTAGCTCAGGCTGCAATGAAAATGAGCAAGATCTTCTTTCCCACAAAAATCTTTGTCAGGATCCAGAGGAAGAAGAGGTGTTCCTGGTTGATGCTCATCTGCCAAATACTCCAAACCAAGAAGAGGAGTGTGATTGCAAAGGCCTCACTTCAGATGCAGTGATTGAAGCTTCCCGGGATACAGACAGCCTACCAGCCATGGCGGGCCTTAAAGAAGAAAGTTTATATCATGTTCTGATTGATCCTGTGGCAGAATACATGGAGACCTTGATTGGCTTAGCCCCTCAAGCATCAATCCTTTGCAAGAGCCAAATACATCAGAATTGGTCACCACTGCCGGTGGCCTCAGTTTTGAAGACCCACATGCAGAGCACCCTATGGTTATCTCTGATGAGCAGTCAGTTTTTCTCCCCTGTTTTACTATTGCTTGACTGGCTGCATTGGCATTATTGTATCACCTAGGGCATCAGAGATTTCCAGTTAGAATAGGGTAGGTAGCAAAAGCTCAATAAAGCTCAGTCTCTGAGAATGTAGTTAGTTTTTTTTATTTCTGCAAAGTCCATCCATCCAGACAGTCTAATCCTGGTTTGGTTGTCTTTCAGTTTCTTTCTTAGAATGTAGAGAAGGAATCCGCTAGACAATTTAATCCTAGCAGATAGTAGTGTAGGTAGAGAAGCATATGAGACCAACAGTCTAATCTGGTCTCATGGAGTAATAAGGGTAGAAGTAGAATAGGTTTACTTCCTTTTTATAAAAAATTGATGATAAAAAGGGTCTGCAAGTCCAAATTCACCTAGAAGCAAAAATGTTAGGACCATAGTCTGGGTAGGTAGTTGTTTGGGAGAATGTTTACTGCTGCTATGATGTCTTAATGATTTGTGGTAGCTGATCCAAGAGAAGAAAAGAATGAGTTAGGTACCAGGCATCTGGCCTACACCAAAGATCATCTTCTGAATTTTTGACTCCTTCAAGAAGAAGTCATCCCCATGTGGAGCCACTGTTAGCCCCCTATAAATTTTTGACAAGAAAACAGGGGGCTAAAATGTTTTTGAGCCTTCACGGAATGCATTTCCTCTGAAAACACATCATCCTTGAAGTCTCCTTGTGCCTTTTGTCCTTTGATAAAATCCCCTTTGTTGTTTCGAGTTAAAAGGCCTCTCTGTTGTGAAGAAGAATGCCCAAAAGGCCCTTTTCCCTCTTATTTCACCCCCACTTAGCTTCTATTTTATCTCCCTTTGTCTCCCCTTTTATTTCCCTTTTTACCCTCTAAATCCTCCCAAAATCCCCTTCAAATTATACCCATACCCCTTGTTTGGTCCAATTCACCCCTTTTCCTTCTATCGTTCACCTTCCTAACCTCAAAATTGCATTAAAATGGGCCAGAAAACCCACTTTTCACTTTATATTAGGGCTTAGCCGCTTTTTGGCCAGCCCCCATCGAACCATTCCCCATGTGCCCGCGCCTAGGACTAAGGGCTTAATTCCTGGGTGCTAGTCGTGATTGTGGTTTGCAAACAAGCGCAACTCTTTGTTATATGAAAAATTCTGATGCGATTGGGCTTTGGTCTTTAAGATCTCCGCCGCGATCTCTGCCGTGTTTTGATCGGACGGCCCTGCGCCGATCGCACATCCACCCCGATCGCAATCGCAACATTCACTGTGTCACCCTTTGTTCCACTGCGATTGTGATCCGTCGATTTAATCTCTGCAGTTGATCTGTCACTCAGATCTGACGGCCCAGCGCCAATCGCATTTTCCAATCGCACCCCCCTTCTGCGTCCTATGATTGCGATTCCCCGATTCAATCTCCACCGTTCATCAGCCCAAGATCCAACAGCCATCGCACACCTGCCCCAATCGCAATCGAAACTTTCAATTGCACCCCCCTCCTGCGCATTGCGATTGCGATCCCCCGATCCGATCTGAGCCATCCGTCCCGCCAGATCCAATGGTGCAGATTCATCCCGCTCCCCTTCCGCCGTCCCTCTCTTTTCTCCCTCCGATTGAATGTGAGCCATTGATTTGGTCCCAGGATCCAACGGTCTAAGTTTAATCGCCCTCCACCCACACCGGGTCCCACATCCAATGGCCCCACTTCATTGTTTTTCCATGTTTTCCTTTGTAATTCGCTCAAGCGATGATCTTTGGGCATTTACACTAATAACCATTTCTTCCGCCACTCTTCATTATTTCCACTGCTCTCAACTGTTCTGCCACAGTCCCTGCAGGCCTCTAAAGCATTCCTCTGCCACCACTGCTCGGGTTTGTAACAGGTTTATTTTATTGTGCAGATAGCACAGAGAGGCCATTTCAGCATTTTCCAGCAGATCAGCGAAAGAAATTCAAAGGGGGTTAATGCTTATTATTGATGTAATTGATGTTTAATCCCACATTCAAAGGAAAAGACGCAGTCCAGAGACCCAGAAGCACACGTAACAAGCCATATCTATGTATAATGTTAGCAGAGTACCGTTTCTCCAAAAGGACACCCTCCTACAGAGTCTCCATGCCTCCTTGAGCCCTTAAACGTATTTCACTGACAGAAGCTTCTTAAATATTGTCTGGACAACAGTTATGGAAGTACGGAGAGACCTGGAATTTTTCCCATCCATGTGATTTATTCAAGAAGGCTAGCGCAGAAGTTCCAGACAGCTAGGAAAGACTACAAGAACACATCAAAGGTCAATCTTGACCTGACAAAGCGGCTTACAGAGTACACACAGTGATGCAGATTTCCATTAAGCAGAGTGGGCATGAACTCTTTCTCCACTCTGTCTTAATGATATCCATTTAATATTCATCTACTTCAGTTATTCTCTTCTCCTATAAGAATTCCCAAGAACGTATTGTAATGGTTGTTGTTCGGTTGTTGTTGATGGCTGTTAGAAGGATTCAATTTGGACTGTTAGAACAGTATTGGGAGGGATTAGCAGAGTAGCTGTTATGTAGTAGGCTGGGAGGAGAAGTTTGGATTGTATTCGGCCATTAAGCTCTGTGTATGTGACTGGTTTTGCATCATTAATCAAGCAAATTTCAAAGGATCCTAGTCTATTACTATTGGTGATGTTTTCTCTAACACTGTTTTATTACATTTTTCATGCTATTCGTTGGTCTTCTGGCTTGCATCAGAAATTTGACATAGGATTTACCCTTGTTAGGTACCCTATGTTTCTGCTCTCCTTTCCTTTAATGTTTTCGACTAATTGTGAATCTAAGAGCAAATTCAGTTAATTTAACCAGTGTAGCGGTTCCATATGCTGCTAGCTGATGTATGAATTTGGGGTTTGCTGCTTTGATGTTTCTTGCTGGTGTCAAAGCATTGAAGGTTCAAAGTCCTTCTCTGATCTATAGACCCTGGCTTTGTTAAAATTATCATTGTTTTCCCTTGGATCATGCTAAAGCTGACCTGGAGTTAAATGACCTCTAGTCCGATCTATAAGCCGCCCCTTTATCCCTTCTTTGAAAGATGCCTTACAGTATGTCCAAGCAGGTTTGGAGTTAAATGACCTCTGACCTGATCTATAGACAGAAATTGGGTATCCTTCCTTCTTTCACCTTCTTTCCTTAATGTTCCATTCCATCAGCTATCTAAAAGATCCTTTAGTGTAGATGACTTTCCCTCTGAAAGCCTTGGCTAGTTGTTGCAAGTAATTCTCCTTTCACGACTCCATAGCCCAATGGATGGCACTTCCTTGACCTACCCCCTTTGCTGAAACATCCTGATGCTTTGTTCCTTTTCTCCCATTACTTTCTCAGTCTAAGAACTCCTGACCAACCCAGCAACCAACCAACCAAATCGTTTTAAACTCCCTTTTCGCTTCATAACTAGCCTAATACCTCATTTTGAACTCCAAAGATATACAATTCTTTGTGTTATTGGAGAGATCCCTCTCCGGGTCCAGGCGAGCTAGATCCTAGGGCCCAAAAGTGGTTCTGATGTTGTCTCATCTTTTGGTCTTGCCAATCTGACCAAAACATGCGAACCCCAACAGAAAGGATCGATGACACAGAAGAGAAAATGAATTTTCAATTCAGTATTTTGGATACATTGGACCATATGTATCAGAAGTGCATCCAATTGAACAGTGAATTCAGATTAGTACCAGAACGAAGATTTAATTTTAGTCGTCATTTAAAAGTATAATAGAGAAGTAATTTCTATTTATCGAAAGTGCATTGGTATGTTCGCTTTGAAATCCGATCCACATCAAAGCAAAGAAGGATGTGCGTTGAGTGAAGAAATCGTTATTCAGTGAAATAACTAGTGAACAGTGAATTTATGGCTCAGAGGAATGAGAAGCAGTTTTGAAAACCACCAAGGGTTTTTTCGCACTGCTTTGAAAAGGGTAAGTGGTAAAGGTTAAAAGCACGTGATACCATTCAGAGTGTGACAGGTCGCAACTAAAAACCGGCCATTTTGCATAGGTTTAAAAACGTTAAATGATATGCAAGTTTATTTGTGATTTTCGTCGGATGTATGAGTGATTAAGATCGACAGTGTAAAAGGTACGTTTGAAATAGATTGTGGGCCAGATATGTTTTGTTGACATGGTTTTTGTTTTAAATAAAAATCATATAAAGAGCGGAATGGTAAAGTTGTGGGCCCATAAATATTTATATATGGTGCACTTGGGGTTTAAACTAAAGTTGAAATTATAATTGAGAATTTGATAAAGCAGATATGATATTATGTTGGCACTTTGGGTTATTAACCAAAGTTGAATTCATTAATACGAATTTCATAAGGTGACAAATTTTTATAGTTTATAACCTTATATTTGAGAAAGAGAAAAGTTTCTGCATATGGAGAAGCCTCTGTTTTGAGGTTTGATGAGATTTATATACATGAGATTTGCATTGGGAGAGATTTTGTGGGTTTTTCGTAGCTATGGCTGCATCACTCATTGCCAATGACTAAAACATTTGAATTTAAAATATGACACTTAAAATAAAAATACTTTAAATGGAATAAAATAAAAAAACTTCAAAATCATTTTAAAGTGTATTTTAGTTCATTTTCACGTTTATTTTTTATATCTTTTATAAATTTTTATTCTATTTTGAACTTTCACAATTTTATTTAATTATGAGTGGAATGGATTTAAATTTAATGTTCTGTTTTAGAATTTTTGTTAAGATTTATATCTTAAGTAATTTTGCTATTTTTTCTTTTTAATTAAATTGATTAATGAAAAAATGTTATTTAAATAAGTAAGCCTTTTTAGTAACTGGTATTGAAAGGCTATGGTATTGACTCATGGTATTGTAATAAAAGCTAAGAATATTCATAGTAAAGTGGGGATAAGTATTCTAGATAGAAATCGGGTTCCATGTTTATTTAAATGTATAAAATTATAAAACAATACCTCTATGGTGTGGCAAACAATACCTCTGCAGTGCATTTAATTATCTCTATTGATCTGAACCGGGGTGCGGTCTTGTATTCTCTAGTGCGGTCCTATGGCTATTATCTCAACTCAGTTGTATGTGATCCCTCGACGCAGTAGTCCCAACACTGCAATACATGGTCTCGCCTCACGATTATGTCTCGAACTTTCTCGGTATTCTTTGGTGCATTTGAAAGAAAAAAAATAGCTCAAACTATCTTTGCGGTTGGGATTCATTTAATTATCTTTGTTGATATGAACCTGGGTCTAGTCCTATATTGTCCGTCCCAACACTACAATACATGGTCTCACCTCCAATATAGTCATGACTCTTGTCTCAAGCTTTAGTAATATGGTGTAAGTGTTGTGGTGCAGTCTTGTATTCTCCGGTGCGGTCGTGTATTCTCCAGTGCATTTGATTATCTCTATTGATCTAAACTCATCATGTATTCTCTAGTGTGGTCATGTATTCTCCATGAGGAAGGGATCAAGTCACAATAACCGAATTTCGGCCATGTTCTAAAGAAGCCAATGAAACACTATGGTTGAAGTCAAAGTATCAGCTCGATTTTTAATTCTGTGAATCACATTGTGAAGATTTCCAAACTGAATTTCGATGAGCGGGTACAATTCGGTAAAGGTCATTCGAAGGATTGGTTAGAATAGTTGCTCACATGGTCCAAATAATATCTACAGTACACTCTACTGCAAGTGACACCAATTATGTTGTGTGTGGATCTTGATTTTCTTATTTATTTAGATGTATCGCCGTGTTGGACCCCTATTCTTAACAAGGTGGCAACACCTCCCATCGTTTAATCATCATCAGGGGGGTCCAAGGGGGGTGGTAGCAACCTTTTGGAGCCCCCCCCCCCACCCCCCGCTGGCGAGGGGTTTCGAGGGAAGCACCCTTGAAGCTAAAAACAAATGTAAAATTGCCTTGTAAAATATTTTAATTTCATAGTCAATCTGGGCCATTCAGTAGGCGGATGATCTGACGGTAGAAGTTATGTTTAATTTAGGGTTTTTTTCCCTAGAATGGAAACCCTTTGTTTTATGACGGTATTGTATTGCATCTTTGTATGGTGTACCTCTGAGTGAGAAATAGCAAGGGGGACCGTTGTGATAGAGTAGAGGATATTACAACGGATCTGTTGTAGGTTGTGTCTCTTCATTTTGTTGGATAATAGAAAGGAAGGACTAGTTGTTTATGTGGACGTAGCCCAAGTTGGGTGAACCACATATATATTTGTCTATCTTGTTTTATATGTTACTTTTGTGTTTGTTTTTTGCATATTTTATGTGTTCCATTGCTTAGTAATATATAATTTTCTAACAAATTACTAGACTCCAACAACCTCTAAGGTGCGGTGAAAACCTCGCATTGGTTTTGCTTTACAGGTGCACATGTTCCTACTTACCCTCCCCTTGTTAAGTTTTGTTTTATTACACTATGAATACTTCCACTCATATTTCTAAGCCCCCCTCTGGCAAAGGAAAACTAGGTAAAATTACTTAGAGAGTCTTTATGAGCACATTGAATCTTTAGAAATACGAAGAGAAGAAAGAGAAAAGCATTTTAAACTAGAACTAACTACCATGCTTGAATACAACCAAAAATCATTAGAAAATAAAATAATCACACTCAAAATTGAACTTCAAGAAATGAATGGTAAAATCCAAGAAATAGAACATAATAAACAAGCAATGGATGAAGATAACGACACCTTGAAAAGTGAGATTAAAAATCTAAAAGAACAATTACATAATAACTCAGCCATACATAACACATAAAATAAATTAGATATTAAACCCATAAAAGAGGAAATTAATAAACTAATTGTACTCGACCATGAGAGCCACAAAAGAGCCTTAAATCTTATAATTGTGATATTGAAGAGTAAAACAATGAAAACACATTAGAAATTGATAAACAACAATTAAAAACAAAATATCAAATTGAAAAAACTTATCTCATAGAAGAAATAAGGCTTGGAAATATATTTGAGCATAAACATAGACTCATCTGTGTCAAAGTCAGTTGTAATGAACATAAATTGGATATACTCAGGAAATCCCCAAGCCTAACAGGAACAAGGATCTTTATAAATGAAGATCTCATTCCAGAGGACCACGCTGAACTTATGAAAGAAGTCCAAAAGGTCAAGGAGGTAAGAAAGGCGGGAAATGGGAAGTCATTAGGAATAGGAAAGCTATTATTAGAGATAAAGTCTCAAGCACAAGTGATAGTTAGGGACTTGCATCACTCAGGATTCTCTTCTGGAACTGTCGTGGCTTTCCATGGTGTAAAGGTCCTATGTTAAGTTGGATCCAGAGTGATATTGACCTTATTCTCTTAGTTGAAACTTGGGAGCATGATTAATGTAGGGTACCTCACCTTCACGGTTTCACTCTTTGGTCTTTCTGGAATAAGAAATCCCCTCGGAGGGGTTTTGGTGGTTGTTGAGCCTCATAATTGCTTCATTTTGGACACTCTCTCTTACCCATTTTCTTCTCTTTGACCATTATAATCACTCAAAATGAATCAAGCTAGAGGAGTTTTGGCATGGCAAGGTATCTAAGTGTCTTATATTTCATAGTTAATAATGTTATTTATTATTAAGTTAATATTTGTCCCAGCTATCGAATTAACATGATTCTGTAGCTAATTCATGTTTCCGTAGCCAACTCCATAGTTTACCAGGATCCGAGGTGCCAACTAAGGAAATAAATATATGGGTAGGTGGAGATTAATGTATTCAAGAATTTCCTCCTATCTATATGAGTCAAATCAGTGGAGGAAGGTTCAAATGCATGGTCAAAGGCAAAAGTCAACACATTTGCTGTAACACACAAGCGAGGATTCGAAATGGACACCTCACGATTTGTTGTATTAAATATAAAATCATGAGCAAAGATATCATGTTATCTTCTAAATTTAAATTTAGAAGTTTGTTAGCAATGGTAGGCATAAAGGCCTCAAACAATTAATTGTTACATGCTCTATAAATACCATGCAGCAAACGGGAATGTAACACATTGGACGCGACAACAATCTTTTGAAAAATCTATTTTAACTCCATTTAGAAGAAATCATTTACATATTTAATGCGTAGATGATTTTTCAAGTGGATTTTGTGACCACCTCTTTGTGGAGGGCCCCTGCAAATAGTAAGGTTATGTATTTAATAATTTCTTTCATTTTTCTCATTACACTAGTTCATTGCATGTTTCAGATTTGTATTGATTTTAACTGAGTAGGCAACGATGGAGTAAATTAGTTAATCATCTTCTTTCATATATTTGGAAATTTAATTGAATTTCAATAGCAATAGTTGCAGAATAATTTCATCAAATTTCTTTGTAGATGTAGTGTAATATCATAAGATTTATCTGCAAGTTATATTTCAGAGTGATTGATATTGAGAAAGCAAGTGTGATTATATTTTAATGCAAAGGAGTGTTAGATGGTTAGATAAAATATTTCTTTTGTAATGTGATGAGTTGATCTAGTTTTCTTACAAGTATAATCTAAATAGATAAGCATAATGTTTTATGAATTCTAGTTTGTAGAAGTAAGATTTCTTTAGATTAATTTCAGAAGTTGCTTTAATTTCATTTTGCAAGAGAGAAGATTTCTTTAGTTTCATTATGTAAGTTTGAGAATATCTTAGAAGTTTTGGGTTATATTAAGAGTGCCAATTTTCTATTTTAGAATGAGAGAGGTAGAAGTGTGAGCATCTACATTAATAATCTAATTTAACTTTAATAAGAAAATACTTCTAGCACATATAGTACACTACACTTCGTCAGTTTACAAGCCCTGGTCAATAATTTATGCAATCAATTTAAGACAATTAAATTGACAAACATTTTGGCGTAGTTGCTGAGGAAGTGTAGATAGAAATCTTGTTCTTTTTTAACAAAAACAAAAAACAAAAAAAAAATTAGACACATTAGGAAAGAGATTCTAGAGGAAGATTTGTAGCTAGAGGTAGAAGTTTAATTCTAGAAACACCACTCACCCCATCATGACCTCTTAGTGCCACACCATTCACCCAAACTCACATACTATCCATTGTAGGCAGAGATAGACTTCCTGAGGTACTGAGATCTGAAATCCAACCTAGAGGTTCACCAAATTCATCAACTGAAGCAGTAGTAGAAGAAGAAGATCCTACATCCCCAAAAAAAGGATCAGTTTTCCTAACTTCAACTGGAGAAAAATTTCTAGCTCAAGAACTAGAATTCCCTAGTGAAGAAGAGGAAGAAGAAACCTATTTTAATATACCATTTATAGAGGTACCAGAAGAACTAGAAGACGGAAAAGCAAATCCAATATTAGAACCTTACATTACTTCTGAAGAATCTACAATGTTTGGGGAAGGAGAAGGATAAGTACACAATGTAAATGGTGAACATCTAAGGCTTGGAGGTGGAGGAATAAGAGGAGGAGGAGGAGATAGAAGAGAACCAAATCCTGTTGGGTTTCCTATCTTTGATGAAGATACTACAGTAGAAATGAAAAACATCTCACCATTTGTCCTTCCTAACTTCCACGGATTAAGAAGTGAGGATCCTGAAACATTTCTTTTTGAGTTCTAAGTTTTATGTAGATCTTATGATTGTTTTCTCGATTCTCAAATGTTGAAATTGTTTCCAACAACTCTTAAGGATGCAACATTAAAATGGTTCATGGGTTTAATAAAAAAATCTATTAGAACGTGGGAAGAAATGAAAATTGCATTCTTACCAAAATATAAGGATTACTGCATACCCAATAGTCTTAAGGATGAAGTTTTCAAAATGATGCAAAGAGAAGGTGAAAATCTTGAGGATTTAATTGAAAGGTTTAGTTACAATCTTAAGAGAGCTAAAATGGAAAATTTGGATCAAGGCACTTTGAAATCTCTCCTTAAAGTCCATTAGAGATGAATGGATAGATATCCTCAACATGATGGGAAAAGGAGACATTTCCCAGTTATCATTACCAAAAATTTCTGAATTATGCATACACCTTTCAAGAGGTAAGTCAAGAGTTGGAAAGAGTTCAAGATATATTGTTATGTCTAGAATTAATAAATCTACAGCCGGAATAGTAAGTAGGGATGAAATAGGCAATTGGCTTGATGAGTTTAAGAAAGACATTTTAGGAAGTCTTAGTGAACAAATAGACACCTTAAAATTACAAAAAAGCAAAAATTTGAAAGTGATGCCTTGTCTATTTTTTGTCCTAAGTGCAGAAAAAACATGCCTTGAGAGAATGTCCTCTTCACTTGAAGAGTGTAAAAAATTGTCTTATATGTGCAGAAAATCATGATACTAAAACATGTCCTTCAATTCCAGGTCTTAAAGTTTTTTACCAAGAGGAAGTAGTTCCAAATCAGATAGATCCTCTTTGTTTTATTGCCAAAAGACCATGGAAAAATCAAGGATTTAACACCCAAACATATGCACAACCACCACAAAACAATTGGACTACACCTATGCCTTGTCAGTCTTGGCCTCAACCTCAACCCATAACACAAGGATGACAAAATCCTTATGGAATATATCCTCAGTATTTTGAATACCCTCAAAATTATCCTACTTTTCCACCACAATATTTTCCTCAGTATAGTCAACCGCCACCCCAAGCTTAAATTCAAACTCGAAATCCACAAATTTCATTACCATTTCCACATCGACCAAATCAATTGCCTACCCAACCACTTCCAAACCCAAATAATAAAAATTCATACCCTATTTACAATATGGAGGGACAAAATTTCCAGACCTATATGATAACTCCGTTAGATCTTAACCATGTTCAACTTAGATCTAGTAGAGTATTGGAAAAGAAGTAACCATCTGTTTTTATTCAAGAAAATGAAAAAAATGATCATTCCAACGAAGAGACATCTCTTCATCAAGATGAAAATCCTCAAAAGAAGGATGATCACTCTGAGGAAGAGATATATCTTCATCAGAAAGAAAAACTTCAAAAACACGTCACATCTACACATTATACTCCAATAAACTCAACTCCCATTATGGAACAACCTTGATTATCTGTTTCAAAATCACCTTTTATGAAAGATTAAAAATTGATAAAGGAGTAGAAAAACCTATTTTATTTCCTAACTATGATATGTTGGATGAACTGAAGAATGTTTGCATAAAAATTCCTTTGTTACAGGCCATCAAAAAAATTCAATTTTTTTGCAAATACAATTAGGGAGTTGAGCATTAAAAGGCGATGAAGGAAAATAAAAGAAGTCAAAAGAATCCAATTAGTTGGAAAAATTGCAGATATCATGATGGGCGAAACAACAATTCAAAAATACTTAGATCTAGGAAGTCCCATTGTGAAAAAACACATTAATGGTGTTGAAATACCAAATACATTGATTGATTTAGGAGCAGCTATAAACATCATGAGTAAACAAACTATGGATCAATTAAAACTTCCTAATCTTTAATATATGCCTACATTGTTACAATTGGCATATAGGTCTGTAATTAAACCTGATGGATTTTTAGAAGATGTATATGTATCCTTGGATTCTTGGGAATATCTTGTTGACTTTATGATTTTACCACTGAAGAATAACTTAGGAGGACATCCATTGATCCTAGGAATACCATGGTTGGCCACAACTGATGCTTTTATAAGTTGTAGATCTGGTGATATGATTATCTCTGATGTAAGTTCAATAAATAAATTTACATTTTATCCACCTACAAAAAGAATGATAGAAGTAGAAATTGAAGAATGAATAGATAATGATATTGGTATACAACAATTTTTGCTACTTCACAAATAGATGAAGAAGATCAAATTTTAAATTTAATGGAAAATACTAAATCATCTTCATATTTTTATTCTAGTCAGAATTTTCAAGAACAATGCAATATTCAATATTTATCATCTCGTCAAATGTCTTTACATTCTATGGAAGGATTTGGAAATTATTGAATAGAAAAATTTCCACGAAAAACTCTGAATATAAATCATAACTTGGAAGAATTTCAAAAGAAGGAATTAATGAAAATATTACAAGAAAATTCTTTTGCTTATGCATGGGAATATGTTGACATGAAGGGAATTGATCCAAGCACTTGTATACATCATATTTATATCGAAGAGCATGCTAAAACAATCGGACAACCACAAAGGAAGATGAATCCAAACTTAAGGGAATTATTAAGGAGGAACTATAAAAACTGTTAAATGTGAACTTCATTTATCCTATATTTGATAGTTAATGGGTTTCACCATTAGTAATTGTTCTGAAGAAAAATGGAAAATGGAGAGTATGTGTTGACTTTAGGGAATTGAATAAAGCCACTTTAAAAGATCTCGTTACACTTCCTTTTATAGATCAAGTTCTAGATACATTGGCAGGAAAGAAATATTTCTCATTCTTAGATGGTTTTAGCGGATATAATCAAATCTAGGTAGCCCCAGAAGATCAAGATAAAACCAACTTTACCTGGCCATAGGGAACTTATGCTTACCAAGCACTTCCTTTTGGATTACGTAATGCACCTGCAACATTTCAAAGGGTAGTGCAAGTGATATTTTTTTATCTAATTCATGATTGTGTGGAACTTTATATGGATGAATTTACAGTTTATGGGAATTATTTTGAAGAAGATCTTAAGAATTTGGAAAAAATTCTCATTAGATGCAAGGAAGGAAATCTCTCATTAAGTCATGAAAAATGTTTTATGATGTTTACTGAGGGAATTATTTTAGGACAACATATTTCAGAAAATGGAATTAGAGTGGACACATCTAAAGTAGAAGTTATTTTTAAATTATCAATTCTAACTTGTCGATGAGATGTTAGAAGTTTTCTTGGTTTTACTGGTTATTATATAATATTCATAGGAAACTTTACAAAAATTGCATCTCCACTTTTAAAATTTCTCACAAAATATTGTGAATTCATCTGGAATCCTCACTACCAAAAAGCTTCCGAAACACTAAAAGAGAAAATTTCTGAAGCACTCATTCTCAGAGGGCCAAACTGGAAATTACCTTTCTATATTTCAACTGATGCTTTGGACACAACTTTGGGACCTATATTAGGAAAAAAGAACTTGACTCCTTATGCCATTTATTATACAAGTAAAAATTTGACTCCTGCAAAGTTAAATTATACTTTTATTGAAAATCAATTTTTAGCTGTTGTCCATGCCATCAATAAATTCAGACACTACATCACCAACTATGAAAATTTTGTACATACAGATCATTCCGCAATAAGGTACTTAATGAATAAACCAATCACTAATGGAATAATTACAAGATGGTTATTGTTGTTACAAGAATTTAACATCACCATTTTAGATCGAACAAGAAAACAAAATACAGCTATTGATTTTCTATCCATGATCGAAAATGAGAGAAATGATATACTTGTATAAGATAATTTTCCTGATGAATATATTTTTGTAGTATCTATTAAATCTCCATGGTTTGCAGATATTTCTAACTATTTGGCTACAGGGAAGTTACCATCATATTTGTCTCCTCAAGAAAAGAGAAAGGTAATTCAAATTAGTGCATCTTATTCATGGATAAATGAAGAATTGTATAAAATAGGACTGGATCTAATTATCCGAAGATGTGTTAGGGAAGATGAAGTACCCTAAATACTGAAAGCTTGTCATGATGAACCATGTGGAGGACATTTTTTTGATAAAAGATATTCTTACAAAAACCTTATTTTAGGATATTATTGGCCTTCTATTTTCAAAGATGCCAAAGAATATGTTAAAATTTTTTGATAGTTGTCAAATAATGGGGAAACCTGTCCTTTCAGATGAAATGCTTCTACAACCTCAGGTACTCATTGAACCATTCGAGATATGGGCTTTAGATTTTGTTGGTCCTATTAATCCACCATCAAGACAGAAAAGGTACATTCTTGTTTGCACTGATTGTGTTACAAAATGGGGAGAAGCTAAAGCACTTCCTTTTGCTACTGAAAATGATATAGTCTCATTTATTTTTTAGGGTATTTTCACTCATTTTGGTGTCCCAAGGGAAATTGTGATAGATCAAGGTAATAAATTTACATCCAAGATGGTACAAAAGATCATGGAAGAAGACAAAATCAAGAATCAAAAGTCTAATCGATATCATTCACAAGAAA
This sequence comes from Pinus albicaulis, assembly GCA_034641835.2. Taxonomy (NCBI): domain Eukaryota; kingdom Viridiplantae; phylum Streptophyta; class Pinopsida; order Pinales; family Pinaceae; genus Pinus; species Pinus albicaulis. Next base: position 69,620 of record MU968458.1, read on the forward strand.
ATGGACAAGTGGAGTCCACAAATAAAGTAATTGAAGCCATTCTTACCAAGACTATGCATCAACATAGAAGAGATTGGGTAGAAAAGCTTCCAAAAGCTTTATGGGCAACCACACCACATGGAGAAATACTACAAGACATACTCTCTATGAACTTGTTTATGGGAAGCAAGTCTTGTTTCCTATTGAATTTCAAATAAAGACTTTCAAGATAGCAGTCAAGTTGGGTCTTGATCTTTGAGAAGCACAAAAACAAAGGATGGAGCAACTAAATGAACTAGATGAGATAAGACAAGATGCTATCCAAAGAACCAATCTAGTTCAACAACAAAGATATAAATGACATGATAAATACATAAAAAGGAAGAAGTTCCAGCCAGGAGATTGGGCATTACTTTTTTATTCAAAGTTCAAATATTTTCAAGGAAAATTTCAAACTCATTGGCTTGGGCCTTATGGGATTGAAACAATATTTGATAATGGTGTAGCCAAAATTAGGACCATTGATGAAGAAAAAGTCACCTTCCTTGTAAATGGGCATCGATTAATAATTTATCATAAGCCATTGACAAAAGAGGAATTTTTTAAAATTTGCAAGATAGTATTGATTTAAAGTTGGTTAAGAAGGATTTTCCTTCTCTTCCAACTTGACTTGTAAACCTTTTTCTTTCTGAAAAATAAATAATATATAAAAAAGAAGAAAAATAATAAATAATAAAATTGTATAAACATGAAAACCAACAAATGTTGGCATGTTTATACAAAAAATCTAGGGTGAAACCAAATTCTTTTGGCATCCTAAATTTTCTTTTTCAACCCCAATATGATTCCCATTTTTCTTTATCCCCCTCTTTCTTGTTTTTCATTCAAAATAACTAGCTACAGAATTGCTAAGAATCTGTTGCTTTGAAAAATTCTTGCAGCTCATGATTGACAAGAATCACTGATTGAAGTAATTGAAGGAATGATCGAATTCGACACTCGGAGCACCTGAAGACAATTAAAAAAGGATCAATTAAATGTTAGAATAATCAACTCAAGGGTATGCAAATATTAAACTTAATAATAAGGGTTAAAACATTAATATATGAAATTATGTAGATGTTGGTACTGCCATTTCAAAAACAATCATTACTGCAAGTTGAGGTAAATATCTTTTTATATCGGTAAAGAAGCCATAAAAGCCCACTCATTGCTCATTATTACACACCACTCCAATTTCGAATTCTGAATTCATTGTTAAAACCTCCCAACTAATACTTATACTCTGATATCTAAATGACCATTTCACTTATGCCCTTCTCACTCTCATTCACACTCTCACTGCAACCATTATGTCATAACCCTGCTTTTATCTCACACCCTTTCAAGAAGAAAATTGTGAGGTAAAACTTCTCAATCATGGGTGTTATTGTCCGAATAGAGCCAAATGGAAGAAAATTTATAGAGGCTTACCCGCAGGTTAAGTAGATTTAGCAGGAAGCACAATGGTTAAACTTCATAGAAAAGTTTCACAATTATGACAAAGAGGTGACCAAATCATTTTATAGGGTTTTGAATGGGGTGGAAGTCGAATTTGGAGACATCAAGTTTGTGGTGACATATTCCTTCATTGCTGAAGCAACTAGACTTCCAAGGTCTGGAGAAATATGGTTCAAAAATAGAGGCATAGAAGGAGATGAATGGAAATTTTTCTTAAGAAATCCAAGTATGGATATCACTATCTTGAAGAAAGGTATTCCTAGTACAAAATTTAAAAGCCAATGGAGAAAATTATTGCTAGTACTTCAGAAATTTATTACCTGTGAAGGTAGATTTGGTAGTATGTCCTTCTACCATATTCGTTTGATAGTGCATTTTCTAAAAGGGAATGAAATCAACCTTCCTTATTTTTTATTAAATAGTCTAAATAATATGTATGGAATTGTTCAAAGAAAGATACAGTTCATAGAAAACACCATGTATCATCACAGCCTTATGAAAACACTTATTGAATTCCATCTTGAAAGCCCATGAGACAATTAGGATAGATTCCCAACTAGAAATCATTTTAAAGAGGAGAAACAAGAGCAATCTCGTAGCAACAAAGCAAGCAAAAGTAGGAATACAATGATTGAAACATCCATAGGAAATCTACCTCAAAAACAAGAAAAATTAGAGGATGAAACCCCCATTGCAGATATTCTAGAAAGCATGAAAAAGAGAAATATTAGAAGAAAGAAAGTCAGTAAGGAAGAAGAGAATACATCTAAGAATAAAACAGAGGAAGTTAAAACATGAAAGAAGAAAACTCAAACTCAAAACCATCTTCCAGCAACTATCAAAAGGAGAAAAAGACTGAATAAAGAAATGAATGAATTATGTACATACTATATTGATTTATAAGGAGAGGAAACAAGGGTTCCATTACCAAATGTCATGTCACCTGTTGTTTTATCTACAAAGGGAAGGTCACCAGAAACTGACCCGGTGGAGCAACAGATCTATGACTACATTGAGTCTATGGAAAAGAGAACATATGATTCAAATCAAGTAGAATATATGCAACCTGTCAGCCCACAAGAACCTCCAATCATTGATACTTTAAAGCAAGAAATCTATAAATTGGAGATATTGAAAAAACACCTGAAACAAGGACATGAAACCTTAAAAGAATAAAATGAAATACAAAGGACTCATAATGATAACATTCTCTTGCACCTAGGTGTATGGCATAAGAAGAATAAAAAGTTGAAGGAAAAGAAAATATCACTTAAAAAGAAGGTCATTAGCTTAAAGTACAAGATTTTGATGAAGAATCCTTGGATGGATATTGCTAGAAAGAGAATGAAAGAAACAAATTTGGATATATTAGCTCAAGTTTCTAGAGAAGTGAAGCACTAAGAAGGAGGAATCGTTTTTGAATTTTTGCATGAGGACATGTAATGACCTCCATGTAGGGGAATGTTGAGCCTCATAATTGCTTCATTTTTGACATTCTCTCTTACCCATTTTATTCTCTTTGACCATTATAATCACTCAAAAGGCATCAAGCTACAGGATTTTTGGCATGGAAAGGTATCTAATTGTCTTATATTTCATAGTTAATAATGTTCTTTATTATTAAGATAATATTCTTCCCAGCTACAGAATTAACATGATTCTATAGCTAATTCATGTTTTTGTATCCAACTCCATGGTTTACCAGGATCTGAGGTACCAGATAAGGAAATAAATATATGGGCCGTTGGAGATTAATGTATTAAACAATTTCCTCCTATATATATGAGCTAGATCAGTGGATGAGGGTTTCAATTTGTGGTCAAAGGCAAAAGTCAACACGATGGTTGTAACAGGCGAGCGAGGGTTTGAAATGCATGCCTCACGATTTGCTGTGTTAAATAGCAAATCGTGAGCAGCGATATCATGTTATATTTTAAGTTAAATTTAGAATTTTGTTAGCAATGGTAGACATAAAGGCCCTCGAACAATTAATTGATACAGGCTTTATAAATACCATGCAGAAAATGTGAATGTAACACATTGAACCTGACAATAATCTTTTGAAAACTCTGTTTTAACTCTATTATGAAGAAATCCTTTACATATTTAATGCGTAGCTGATTGTTCAAGTGGATTCTGTGACCACCTATTTATGGAGGGCCCATGAAAATAGTAAGATTCTATATTTAATAATTTCTTTCATTTTTCTCATTACACTAGTTCATAGCATGTTTCCGATTTGTATTGATTTTAACTGAGTAGGCGGTGATGGAGTAAATTATTTAATCATCTTCTTTTACATATTTGGAAATTTAATTGAATTGCAATAGCAATAGTTGTAGAATAATTTCATCAAATTTCTTTGCAGTTGTAGTGTAATTTCATAAGGTTTCTCTGCAAGTTATATTTCAGAGTGATTGATATTGAGAAAGCAAGTGTGATTATATTTTAATGCAAAGGAGTGTTAGCTGGTTAGATAACATATTTATTTTTTAATGTGATGAGTTGATTTAGTTTTCTTACGAGTATAATCTAAATAGATAAGCATATTGTTTTATGAATTCTAGTTTGTAGAAGTAATATTGCTTTAGATTAATTTTAGAAGTTGCTTTAATTTCATTTTGCAAGTGAGAATATTGATTTAGTCTCATTATGTAAGTGTGAGAATAACTTAGAAGCTTGGGATTATATTAAGAGTGCCAATTTTCTATTTTAGAAAGAGAGAGATAGAAGTGTGAGCATCTACATTAATAATATAATTTAACTTTAATAAGCAAATACTTCTAGCACATACAGTGCACTACACTTTGTCAATTTACAAGCCATGATCGATAATTTATGCAATCAATTTAAGACAATTAAATTGACAAACAGTGGTATAGCCTGCTATATAAGGAACATTGTTTCCTCTCACATCCAATTTCATAAAACGACCCCTTGAATCAATACATTTGGATCGAAATCTCTGATTCTACCACCAATAGGATCTTTCTTTCCATCTTCTATTTCACTCCTATAAACTCTACCTCCTATAAGAAGAGAAACTAGATATGAATTGTCCTTTCAATACTTTAGAAAAATATATCTTCAACCTGAGGAATGAAGGTAATATCCTTTTTCGTGGGGACTTTAATGCCACAACTACTACTAACCAAGCCATTACGTTAAGTAACAACTCTAACCCCGACCCCTTGTGTCTTGATGAAGATAGTAACTTAGCTAATAAATTCAAGAGAAAAAATAAAGACATAATCGAGAACTTTCGGCACCGAGCTCCTCAAACTTTGCAGTTCACAATACCTAATAATTTGTAATGGTATTAACAAGTGGCCCCTCTCTGGTCAGATGACCTGTTTCCATGGGCTGGGTAGCAGTGTCGTAGATTATGTGATTTTCGACACTCCCATCCTCAATCGTATTACAAACTTTGAGCTACTTAATGGATTTGAGCCTGACTCTGACGACATACCTCTAACTCTATCCCTCAATCTCGTTATGCATACCACCCACATACAAGAGACCAATGAAAGTAAAAGACACTTTCGCTTCGATAGAAGTAAAGCCAACCTCTTCTTAAGGGGTTTAAAGATGGATTTAGGATCCATGACTTATAATGACAGCATCGATCAAATTTTTTACCATTTTACTACTATCCTTTGCAATACCATTTGCAAGTTCTCTAATAAGACTAAGCAGACTAATAGAAATTCCAATCCATGGTATGAAAAATATTGTAAAACTGCCAGGAAAGTGATTATAGATGCTCCTAATGAAATCTCTAAGCTTTGGAATATAAATATATACAAAAATATCATCAAGAAGAAGAAAATATCATATATTAATAAAAGACAAGATTATCTTCTCCACCTTTCTAAAGTCGTGCCCTGAAATGTGCTCGTTTGTAAAACAAAAGATAATCATTCTATCCACTTAGAAAACTAGGACAACTATCTTAAGAAGTTGTTTGACTCCTTGGACACAATGCTCACCACCTTAATCACTCGAATTGAGGAGGATGTATTTTCTCTAGAAGATGTTGAATCTAGTATTAATTAGCTAGCTAATGTGAAAGCTAAAGACATTGAAGGATACCAAGCTGAGATCCTTAAAATGGGAATATCTATCTTCATTCCTCATCTCCACAAGCTTCTCGAGATAGTTGTAACACATGGCTTCCCTTAGCCTTGGACGCAAAGCATTATTGTGCCTATCTTTAAAAACGAGGACAAAAGCATTTCGTCTAACTACAAGACCATTATGATTAGCCACATCCTGGCCAAGCTTTATGGGCTCATTTTGGAAAATAATCTCAGCCTTTGGCTGTAAAGCCAAGTCAAAAGAGCTAAAAGCAAGTTGGTTTTAGGAGACATCGCTTGACTATCGACCATCTTGTCACTCTGAGAATCATTACGGAGGAATGTCACAATAGTAAAGCCAATATCTTCTATTGTTTTGTGGACTTTAGAGAAGCTTTCAACACTATTCCTTGAGATAAGCTTTGGGAGAAACTTAAAGAGATCATGGTCCCTCTTGAGTTGAGGATTCTTAAGATCCGTCTCTACGAGACCGTCACTGCCAAGCTTAAGACCAATGAGGGGTGGTCTAAAGAAATTAAATGAAATATCAGAGTTAAGCAAGGGTGTCCCCTATCCCCTATAACCCTTTTTGGCATATACATCGATAAGCTTGAGGAGTGTCTAGAATCTATGGGATGTAAGGGCATTGAGCTTGTTGGTGTTCTCATTACTCTTCTCCTTTATGCCGATGATATTGTTCTTCTTGCAAAAAGCCATGATGACCTTGACAATCAGCTTTAGTCTCTTCATGTCTACTGCTCCAAGATGGGTATGACAGTTACTACCGACAAGACCAAAGTCATGATCATTAAATCCAAAGAGATCATCCATGGTAGTTTCATGTATAATAACTAGTGCTTAGAGTAGGTTTCTTCTTATAAATATTTGGGCATTGACTTCCCTCATAAACTCAATTGGAATTATAACATCGAGAAAAGGATTATTGGAGGCTAGAAAGCTTATTATGAGCTTGAAAATAATTATAAGTCAGTTGATATTTACATTTGGAGTAAAAAGAGGTTCCTCTTTGAGACTCTCGTCACCCTCGTTGTCTTATACAGTTGTGAAGTTTGGGGTTGCAGTATATCCAAAGAGTCATGGAGGAAGATTGATATGATTCAAAAACAATTCATAACCTACAACCTAAAGATCAAGGGAAATACTCCCTATCCTATCCTCTTGATTGAAGATAGTTTGTCCCCCATTGAAAGTACGACTATGTTTAGATATCTTATGTATAAGAAGAAGCTTTACAACATGGAATCCAAAAGGCTCCCCAAAATTGCTTCTAACTTTAGTCAAAACCCCCACCTTCGCATCAAGCGCGGGTTACATAAGGATGTCGAGTCTTGGCTCAACCATTAGGGAATTAAGGAGGAGCTCAAATATTGTGTCAAGAATACTATTACCTTCAAGTTAAGGGAAAGCTGTGGGAGGACCAGGAGCTGGAGGGTAAAAGGAAGCTTCAATATTATAAGGAAGTGATCAAACTCACCCTTGAGAATCAAAATTATCTGTGCTAACCAGCACTAAGAAAAAAATGAACATCGCTAGGATAGGAACTAATTCTCATGAGCTTCGAAGTGAGATCGGGCGGTGGTCTATTCCCAAGTCTCCCTGGAACGATAGAATTTTTCAAATTTGTGATACTAACCAGGTGGAAGATGAAAAATACTTCTGTTTAGATTTCCTGACTCTTACTTACATCCGCTCTCAATTCCCTAACATCTTCCACACTTCCAATCTTCTTGACCGATTAAACCAACCCACCTATAGTGATCTTGGAGCACTTCTTTCTCTTCTCTTTGATCATAGAAACAAGATTTTGAAGACTGAAACTTAGATTCATTTTTGAGGTCAGATAGGCCGCATTGGTCTTAGCGGACGTTAATCATCATCGTCATCATCATTGAAATTTTTTATAATTAATAATAATAATAAATAAATTATAATTTAGTTTTTATGATATTTTTAATTTTTACTGAGATGATGACTATCTATGTTTATCTACAATTTAATTTATATGGCTATAATAGTTTGTAAAATTTCATTTAGGGGTGGACATATGAAATAATTTTCTACCAACTCTGCTTCAAATGATGTGAAATGATTATAACCCTTTACAATTATTTATAATTAACCCTCTATATAAAAACATGTCATATATTTCCTTAAATGAAATGTAATGTAACAATGTTTTTAAATTGACATTTAACCAATACAATATCTCTTCCATAGACTTCTTTCATCAAATAATATTTTATATGAATGTTATATTCAAATAAGCTTGAAAATATTTAATAAAAATTGTGTAAAAATATCTATTAGATAGAGGATAATACAGTGTTTTTAAGAAATGTATCTATTTATGATAAAGGTACATATAAATGCCTATTTTCATTTATTTTTCATTTTATTAAAATAAGACAAAGCATAATTATAATTTTGATCAATAAGGATAATGTTAATGACAAGTGCTATATAGTGGATAGCTTGTGTATCTTAGTCTCTTAGTTAGAATATAGTTAAATTCAAATTAGTGTTAAGGTTTAAAATCCAATCAATTTAAGTTTTACTGATTGGTAAATTGAGGTATTATGTTAATTATAATTCTGTATTATGGAGTGAAGAATCCAATCCTACCCAATTGCAGTGATAATAGTTTTGTTGAGAAGTTTTTATAAAAAGTTTTACATTTTATGTATAAAATATAAATAAATATATTATAAAAGACGATGGTTCTTTCTAGAAATATATGTAAAAAATTATATATATATATATATATATATATATATATATATATATATATAAGGTTACTTTATTTAATTTATTGTTAAGAATTTTATTATACTCAGTAAAGTTGGAATTCTCTGAATACCAATAAAATGTGTTTATGAAACAATGATATATAATTAAGGCAAATTTTCCAAATAGCAGTGGTATAGCCCATCTTTATTCTTATTCTTTTGCTTTCCATGAAAAGTTTTATTTCGTTCAAATCCTTTGTTCATGAAACGTTGTGAATTGGAATAAAAATAGATGCCTTGGTAAAAATAGATTCTCTATGAAAAGAGGAGCAATTATTAAGTTGGGTAGAAGTTTATCTTGGTTTCAAATTTATTTGGAAAATTATGGAAATTTTGACAAGATTTTGATAAAATCTGACAAGAATTTTTGTATATCGAAATTACAATTGTCAAATTTCAACATTTTAAATTTTGTTATGATAATGAATCTATTGCCACTATAAAAATAAATTAAATTTAAACATTCCTATTACACTTTTATATTTTTTACATTTTGGGCTTCCCCTTTTTATTTATATATATTTTTGAGTCACATTTTGGGCAGTATGGGCAAATTTACAGCCTCCGTACGCCTTAAGGTAAACAAAGACTTTGAGAGTTGAATGGGGCAGAGGAGCATTGTAAGTGTTGTACGAACCATCCAAAGTTTTTCTACCCACGTTTTTCCATATATTGTCGTAATAGACACGAGAAAAGGCGAAATGGAGAAATATTTGGTTCTCTGTTTGAAGTTGGAATAAAGGAGGCTGATACATTCAAACAATGATGCCAAATACTCATTTTTCGGGAAAGTAAGAAAAGAATACTCACACCGCACTCAGATCTGCATTTCTTAGGGAAAATGGAGTTTCCAAGTCTACCAATATCGCACCACTCACATAATAAGAAAATCACATTAATGATATTTTCCAAAAACAATTTGTTTGAAGTTTGAATAAACTATAATCAAATCTTTTCGATAAAGTTAATTTTCGAAAAAAGAGCGCACTCCCATTAATTAAATCCAAAAAAACTTATTTTGTGATCTAAAAATCACTTAAAAATCAAGATCTAAAAATCACCTAAAAATCAAAGATCACATCGCTAAAATAAATCTTAAAAATTGATAAATAAATCGAAAAGTCAAAAAAATTAGTCAAAAAAAATATTCTCATTGCCCCTGACTAAAACCAGAAACTCTAATTTAAAGTCAGTCAATGAGATTTAAATGTAAAATACAGCACTTAAAATAAAAAATTGCACATTTCATAAATTAAATTAAAAATTTCACAATTATTTCTAATTAATATTATATTATTATTATTATTATCTAATTTTAAGGTTACATCAAATTGGTGTACAAGATCCCTTGTTTGCTAGACAAGAGACTCACACATACATACTCTACCAAGGCATACATACTCTACCTTCTCTAGTTTTGAATATGTGACCTTTTAGAAAGAAACACATACTCTTAACCATTAAGCCCATTCAAGCTATTAACAATTTATAAATTTTTATGTTTATTATAAGTTTTAACAATTTTATTTAATTATTATATAAAAGAGATTTAATTTTAATCGAATATTTTATAATATTCATAATAATGTACACAAATTAAATGTTGAGATTTCTCTCCAAAATAGTTACACTATTTTTTCCTTTTTAATTAAATTTATTAATTAAAAAAATGACATTAGAATAAGCCTTATATGAAATAAGTTGTGGTTTTTTTTGAATATGTGGCATTGATAAGCTATGGTATTGTGACAAAGCCTATTTACATATTAAAAATCTCCGTAGCAAAATGAGGGAAAATATTCTACCTTGTTGCATGTTTTTTCAAATGTAGAGATGTTGTAATGTAATGTTTAATATTTTGGCTTAGTAAAGTTACATAAAATTTTAAAAATAAAATTAAATAAAAAAATTAATTTATTGAATAGTCCACTTAGCACTCATTGCATTCAGAGAGGTGAAGAAGTGGGATTGAAACTAGAGAAATGAATCACATAGAATCATCACTTCCGAAGCTTGCACCTGGTAACCAAGACTTCCTTGGAGGTCACCCATCCCATATCGCCTCTGGCTCAAACGCGCTTAACTGTGGAGTTTTCCCCACAATTAAGCCCACTTAGCTTGCTACCCCATTTACAAAAACCTTAGCAAGTATTGTGCCTCATGAACCATTCAAATATAGCTCCCTTCACTCTTTGTATTTAAGTATTGAGGGGTTTTTGCAGTGGATTATATTAGATATCATTTTTTGGGATTCAACTGCGTTAAGTAAGTCATACATCAATGACCATTTCCCATTTCCATGAGAGGTAGTCGTAACTAAGTAATTTCTCATGATTTTTCAATAGTCCACTTAGCACTCATTGCATCGGGTGAATAGTCCATAATGTAATGTAAACATTTTAACTTGGTCAAAATAAAATTAAAAAAAAATAAAAATAAAAATAACTCTAAAAATAAAATAAAATTGGCCCAAGGTATTGAGAACCTATGGTATTTGACTCACAGTATTCATGTGGAAGGTAGCCTATTTAAAGAGGGGAATTAAGCCAACCTATATCCATCTTTAACTCCGATCTACTAGAGGGATCAAATATGTTGATATGCAAACCTATTTCAGAGTGAAAAGGCTATTGATATGCAAAACCCTTTTAGAGTGAAAAGAGATTTGATTCTTCTAGGGGCTGGGTAGATCTGGAGTTAAGATTGATCTAGGGTGGTAATAATAAAGTTATAATTTAGTTTTTTTATGGCATATCTGTTGATATGAAAACATCTTTTAAAGTGAAAAGAGATTTGATTCTTCTAGGGGTTTGGTAGATCTAGAGTTAAGATGGATTTAGGGTGGTAATAATAAAGTTATAATTTCATATTTTTTTTCATGGTATATCTGTTGATATGAAAACCTCTTTTAAAGTGAAAAAAAAATTGATTCTTCTAGACGCTTGGTAGATATGGACTTAAGATGGATCTATGTTGGTAATAATAAATTTATAATTTAGTTCTTTTTATGGTATTTTAATTTTTAACAAGGTGAGATGTATAATGAAGCAAGTGTTTTGATGTTTATTATGAATTATGGATTGATGTTTATCTATATTTATAAAAAAAAGTAATTTATATGACTACCCTAATTTGCAAAAGGAGTTGTCTTTAAGAGTGACTTTTTGGAGTTGCGGGTGGAATTTTGGCCAAAATCTGATAGAAAAATTTATGGTGAAATCTTGATTTGTGTTGTTTAAATTGGTTTTTTAACGACATATATGAATTCAACTCCCTCAAAAACCCCTTGTGCACTTTGCTTATGCAGATTTCACCCATCAAATTTGTTATTTCAATGAATCCTTGATAGATTCTAAACAAATTAAAATTAGATCAAACCAATTTTTTTTTTTTTTTTAAAGCCGCTCATTTATAAAATTTCATTTATCAGAAAAAGGTCAACGTATAAGATACTTTCCTATCAAACTCCAACTCTATGTGCTTCAAATGCCAAATGCTCATAATTCTTTACAATTAAATTTTATAATTAAACCTCTATATAAAAGCATGTCATATATTTGGGCAAATGGTGTGGAATGAATTAATGTTTTTAAAAGACTTTTAACCAATACACTATCTATTATATCACTATGATATCACATTCTTTCATCAAATAATAACTCTTTACAATAAAAATTTGTAATTAAACCTTTATATAAAAGCATGTCATATATATGGTTGGGTAAATGGTGTGGAATGAATTAATGTTTTTAAAGGACTTTTAAAAAATACACTACCTATTATATCACATTCTTTCATCAAATAATATTTACTTTTAACCAATATACTATCTATTATATCATAGTCTTTCATCAAATAACATTTAAAGTAAACAAAATTCTATTATATAAAGAGTAATATAGTATTTTAAGAATTATATATATATATATATATATTTTTTTTTTTCAAGATAAAGTATAAATATAATTTTGGAGGATTGATAAGCATAATTAATGATGTATTTTAGTTTTTGTGTCATAGTATTTAATAACTAGGTATGTCTTACAATTACTCATTTTAATTGTATTAGGTAAATGTGAGAATGTAAACTTGTACTCATATGCTGCCATTTGTTATTTAATAATTTGTCTGGAAATTTCATAATTGTACTAGGTAAATGCCAAAACATGAACATATATTTAGAGATGCGACCTAATTAATATTTAAAATTCCATTCATTGATGTAGATGAGAAAACGAGAATATGCCAAGATCTTTCATTTATGAACATAATACTAGTACAACCATATTGTTGAGGTATTGTCATTGATGTAAAAACAATGGTTAAGCATGGCCTTGAAGTCAAAAGAAACCCCTAATGTAAACCAATATTTTGGTGGAAAAAAATCAAGGCAAACACAAGAATGGATTACACCATCTCATAGTGCTCATTGAGACCTTTCTAATGGTAGGTGGTACGCCCTCTAACTCCTCACAGTTGAGGACATATGAATTTTTGAAATGCGTATATTGATTTCCTTACCGAAACTCAAGCTGGCTCAACCAGTGTCAAGTCAGCCCTGATTTGAGGGGTCAAGATCACTATAAATAGCTTGTCTCCTCCCTCAATTTGGAAAAGTAACTTGATCGTGTAACAACCCTGGTAAACATTCATGTGAAAAAATATATAATACCACGGTGATGAGACATGTATTCTAAGTTTAATGGTAGGAAAAACATCCTAATGGGTGTTCATTCGGTTTATTATGGCTAAAGGAAATTGGCAAAGGCAATGGAAAAGGCTTTAGAAAGGAAAAGTGGTATTTATTGGCATTTATTTATGAAAATAATGGAAATTAGGAGAAAAGGAAGGTGAAAGGTCACAGGTTGCATGTGAGGAGGAAAATGAAGGAAAATAATGTAAAATGAAGAAAATAGAGGCCTCATTGATAGAAATGCTTATGAGGATCAATGGGGAAGACTTGGTAAGCTCATTTTTCTAGCTCTCATTATTCTCTCTCTCTCTCTCTCATACTCTTGAGCACAAAGAGTATTTTTTGAGCTCTCTTGGGGAGTGTGGCATACTTGGAGATTTGGATCAAGAAAGCAAAGGAAAATCAGGAAATTGGAAGAGCAGATTGGGATCAACATCTATAGCAAGTTATAAGTGCAGATACCGAGTTGCATGTATGATTTCCTCACTAGTTTTGACATGCATGGTATTGTATGTGGTTTCTTGATTGTGATCTATCATTGGCATGGAGGGTTTCTTGGATTGGCAGTGGATTTTCCAGGCCTTGCCATTTCTTGTATAGCCATGGTGATTGTGGGTTTATTTCCATTGATTGTTTTCTGATTGGTTCTCATGTTTTTCCCTTAGCTTGGGTTGAGTTATTCAATCCTGGAAGCCTTGGTTGGACAAACGCTCTCGAAGCCCGACGGAAAGCTATGGGTTGAGTTACTAGTCCTAGAATTGTTGGTTGGAAAAACACTTTGGAAGCCCTAGGTGGGTTAAGTCCTGGAAGACCTGTAACAAGTGTGGTTGAGTTACTAGTCCTACAATCCCTTGTTGGAAAAAACGATCTGGAGACCTAGAAGGCTTGGGGAGAGATCAATATGGTTATGGTTTGTGATGTCTGACCTGTTAGTTTCAGTCTTTGCATCCCTTCACCAGTGATCAAATGCACTCTTATAATGTCTTGTTAGGGTCCCATAGTCAATTTTTTGTCATTTCACTAGGTCTTCAAGAAAAAATTTGGTCACTGGGCATTAGGTTTAGGACTATTTTCCACTCCTTCCAAATTTTTTAAATTTTTGGTCCATGTCATCAAATAAGTTGAGTATATCATTATTTAGATATTTTCATCATCATTTCAGTCATCACCACCATGATCTCATTTAGTTCATTGTCTCCATTAGGTCATTAGGGTTTCAAGGTCACCAAACTGTCATCTCATGCATAAAATCTGGAAATTGGAGGAGTGGTAATAAAGCAAGTTTCTTCAATAAATTTTGATTTCAAAAACTGTAAATTTATGTTTCTATATGTAATAAGCACTTCATGTTCCTAAAATGCTGCAGTTCAATGTTCAAAAGAATATACAAAAGGTTCAGATTACAAATGTCCAAGGTTACAAAGTTTAAAAAAAAGGGAGAATGAAAGTCATGCTTGAAGAGACATGTAGGGCCCATCATCACTTAAAGAGAATCATTCCATGTCTATAAAGGGCCAAAAAATCACAAACACATCTCATTTGCACTCTCATAGCCTCTCATCATCGAGCTCATCCCTCATTTGGTGAGAAAAACACGTTTTTTTCTCAACTGTAGAAAATTTGCAGGCGTTGCGCATAGAAGCACTATGTTGCACATCTGGAAGAGGCACTACACGTAGGAGAACTGTGCTACGCATAAGTGCTATGCACGGGGCAGAGTTGCCCAAAATTGTCTAAAAATCACCAAAATCAAATTTTCAAGCTTCCCATCCAGATTTTTTACCCTCCAAACATCATAACAATTAAGTATATTCATTTTCATACCCTCTCTTCCTTTGCAAACCAAGAAAAAATCATAAGCCTAGTCCCCTAGGGTTTTGTATGAATTTCATGCTTTTGGTTTACAAATGATGAAATTATGTTTTAAAACCATAGTATCTATTGATTTGAGGGGCCTTGACCCAGGTTTAGATTTGATTTTTACCAACGAACCCTTGTACTACTAGCCCTTTCGGCAATGAACTGCTTGCACAAGTCAAGGTCTCACGCGAAGTAGTATGGGAGGGTGTTGGAACTAGGTTTCCGCACCCTGAGAGAGAGAGATTTTAATGAAGTGGGTTCCTTTAGATCTAGAACAGGCCTGCACTGAGCGAACCCTGACCAGAAACCTTTAACAAGATTGAATAATTTGTGCGAAGCCCGTAAACGATAAGATAACTAGTTAAGAGAAGCAATGTGACAAAACATAAACAGATCTATGCATTCATTACTCTCTAAAGCATCACATCTGTTATCACTCCAAAATTTCCCAGGGTTTCTATGTGTGTTCAAGAAATATTAGAGGTAACTATCAACCTACTTTTGAGATCAGAATCTAGCCTTCCTAATGCTTAGAGAGGGCTCTCTCTTAATGATTTAACTTTGTTGTTTTTAATTGATTTTAGGCTAGTTATGTAAGATTGATTGGGTTTTATTTTGGTTTGTTGGTGGAATTACTTATTTAGATGGATAATTGTCTTTTCTACTTTTCCATTGGGCTATGGAGTCAATGTATCAAGAAAACATGATAGAATCATGTTCTAAAGGAAGTGTTTACAGGGAAGGGTAGCTTAGCAAAATTAGATATTAAAGGCTAAATGGTAAAGTGGTTTTCATTCGAGAACAAGGACAAGTTAAGGATTCCTTAAACCAGATGATGAAGGAATTTGAAAGAGCTCAATCGGGATGGGAGAGAAATTAAGGTTTTTCAGATACAGATATCAGAGGAAAACATTAAAATGAATGACAGTTCAGAGCAGAGTGTAGTTAAACAAAGTCTACAATAAAATTCCAGTTATAACATTTAAATTTGGAAAAACATACAAGTTTATGGAATACTTAAGAAAATAACAATGAAAAATTGAAATATACTTCATTGAAGTAGCTCAACACATTAATCCTGTAATGAAATGCCTTTATTACCTATCTAGTATGTTGACTTGAAAATGGTACAATAAACCCTCAGGTATTTAGATCAATTTCAACAATAGAAATGTTCACGAATTCACACTCAATACTTCGAATTACTGAAGTATTTATACAAAAATTAATACAAAATATCCTAAAACTGATTTACGATTTATTCAAGGGAAATAAAATATTTTCATGCAAGAAGATAGAGACACCTATGTAACTAAATGCAAGTTGTCCCTGTTTTATTTGGATTTTTTGTTTGATTTTTTGTATTTGTTGTCTTATCTCTCTGACTGTTGCTTTCATTCTGGCTACATATTTACGTTGGTTGTCATCAGACCTTTTCTTTTAACTTTGATTTTTATCTTTAAACTTTTCCTTTCATCTATATTCATCTTTATCTGCCTACTCTGTTTACTCTTTTACTTTGACTTCTCTATTTACCCTTTTTCACTTTTACCAGTCACAGTAAATCCCATATTTTTTCCCAAGTCTCTTCATCTGGAATTTTGATCTTTACCATTCTCGTGTAAATCTCATTTGCTTCAGTGTACTTGGTAAATTTAGGCTTGTTTACAAAGAGACGATTTACCTCATGCTAGAGGTAAAAGAGATTTTCAAAATTCTGATAGAGTACTTTGCCTGTAGGAATTCCTTTCATAGAGGAATTTTTGGAATGTTCTTTAGCCACTTCTCTGATCTTTTTGTCATAATCCTCATGCCTCATTAGTCTGTCATTGATCACTAATGGATTAGGTAGACCTTTTTGCCTCAAAACATCAAATTTGTTCATGAACCTGTTTATTGCTAGCTCCATAGTTTGAAACTTATATTCAAGCTGTATCATGAGATTTATCTTGGAAATTACCTTTTCTACCTCTAAGATTGTTTATTTTTTGTCACTTATCCCAATTTCTTCTAATTCTTGCTTGTTCTTAGAATTGAGAAACTTAATTATATCAGTGGCCTCCTCTAGTTTCTTTTCAAGTTCTTCTTTGACTTTCTAAATAGATTCACTAGCTTCCTTTATCAAATCTTTTTGTTCAAATATAGCTTGGATAGAAGGCCAAATATCATTAACAGAGCTACATATATTGGCCCATATTTGTTGCTTTCCTTGGGCTAGTGGCTTTTTCAGTGTCAATTCTTTTTCTAACTTTTGTATCCTTTCATTCAATCTGTTTGTTTTCTGAGTTTCTGACTTATACATGACTTGAGCCAACTTCTTTTCATCTTCTAGACTTTTTACTTGTTCTTTAAGTCTATTAATCTTAGTTTTTTGGATTGACAGTTTTTCATGGCTTATATCATTTTTCCTACCTCATCATTGGGATGGGCTAATACTGTTGTTGGTGCAGTAGCTGGTGTTTCTCAAACTTCTATTGTCACTCGAATTGTTGCAGTAGTTGAGACTGTTGTGGCTACTAAAGTTGATGTTGATGATATGGGAATAGTAGTAACAACAATTTATTCCATGCTGGCCTTCTTTTCCTGTACTAATTTATCCATTTCATTCTCGATCTCTTTCAGTTGAGCTGTCAACTAAATGATGAGATTCATCATTTCATCCTTCTGACTTTCCTTCTCCAAAACTTCTTTAGTTTTTGCATGTTCAGTGGGAGGTAATTTCAGCTGCTTCTTCAATGCATATATGTTTGCATTCTTCCTCTTGATAAGCTCTTCAACTACTTTGATGTTATTTGGATCATATCCAACCTCCATGACCAATTATTTAAGTGATTTTATTCTATTATCCTTGGCTTGTGAAGAAGCCTTCTCTAGTTTTAACTGTGCTCCGATATTTTCTAGAGAATTTTGTAATTTTTGAACACTTAAAGCTTTGTTTGTCATAGTAGAGTAGATAATTTCTCTTTCTTTCTTATGAAACTCAATCTAATCTATATGATGTACATCTTTATCCATAACTTCAAATGTTGTTTTCCTGTAGTCTGTTGATGATTTTGGAGCCTGCACTGTTGGCTGTTAAAAGTTCATTTGCATCTTCCTAGTCTTGTAATCAAAGGTTCAAAGTAACCTATTCTAGTCACTAGGAGTTTGTTTCCAATATTGGGCGTAAGTCACAGCTTTTAATGCCTCATTCTTCAATTTGATTTCTTTGTACTTCTCCATTATATATTTCTCTTTATCTACTGGTTTGCTTGATGATGAGACCTCTACACTACATTACTTCTGAATGATCTGAGCACTAGAGGTTAATGGCTGATAAGTTTCCTCTAAAACAGTGGGAGGTGCATTATCTTTGACTACTATGTTTGAATCAATTATTTCAATTGTGTCAACTATCTCTTCTTGTTCAATCAGTGGATTCAGCTTGGGCATTTTTTTGTACATTAGTTGAAATTTTGTATCAGAAGTAGTCTCTGTAGAATAAGAGCCTTCTTCTCTTTCCTTCTTTGAGTTCATGTCTTGTGGGTCTAGAGTATGCGGGATGGAACTAACATCAACCTGCTTCTCCAAATCTTGCAAAGTATTTTCCAACCACTCTGACTGGTTGGAATAATTTTCAATCTTTGTTTTTGAATCATGAATAAAAGGAGTCAATTTGAATTTGACTCTTAGTTTAATTATGACTTCGAAAGGATCATACTTCCATTTGAAACTATTATTGAACTTGAAGTCTTGTAAACGCTTATCTGCTTGTTGACCAACATTCCTATTCTAGCAAATGAAAGGACCAAGCTAGTTTTTAATCTTAAACTGATTTTTCTTCTTTGCTGATAGGAAATTAACTTCATCTGAATTTAGGATCTGTCTAATGTATTCTAATGAAAATAACCTCATTGGGAGGTATTTGGGGAGCTTGTATGGAATAAGTTGACATCCATACACCCTAATTTCAGTATGGTTATGGTATAAATCCCATTCTCCTATTCTATTTTGATCTAACAATTGCAATAATTTCTTTATCTCTTCACTGACTCTAGGTTGAATGCTACTACTTAGCATGTTGACAATTGGATGAAAAAATGAATCAATGAAGTCCTTGTAGCTAAATTCTATTGAATCCTTTCTAATCAAGGATGTCCAGAAGACTACAAATTGAGGGTTACCCTCTGTGTCCATTTTTTGGAGGCTAACTGCAAACCTTTATGATTGGAAATACAAGAACAAATGAAACAAAACTGATGAATATTTAAACACTCCTTCCTCTAGTAATTTGACTAGTTTCTCATGGATGGCATCTGAAAGATATTGAGAAAAGTTAAATGTTGAAGCTGGAGGGTGTCTTGGGCAGAATATTGATAGAAAACCTAGGATAGAGGCATCTACATATTCATCAGTAAAGTACCCTAAATGCATGACAGGATTGTGACAATCTTTATGGTTCTTTTTGAAAAAATGGAATCTGAGTATGGAGGATTACTCTTTGAAGTTTCTATTGATGGAGGGAGGAAGGAAGGTTTGGAATATTTTGAACCTCTTGGGAAATTCCAGCTTCAGATATAGTTCAGTGAGGATTTCAATTGATAAGGGGGCTTCATCAGGCTTGGGTTGGATATGTAATATATAATTTATGGATTCTGCAGTGATGGTGAATAAAATCTCTTAGCTTGGGGTTACTAGGGCTCTTTCATTGGGAAAGTAATTAATCTGACAGAGTCTGATGATTTCAGGAAATTGGAAGGTCTCTGGGAAAATGTACCTGGGTAGGTTTGAGTCCCAAAGATGGATATCATCAACCTATTCTATGAATATGTCATGGCTCCGATAGTGGAGCTCTAGGAGGCTAAAATTAGTGACTTTATCATTGATTTTGAAGTATTTTTCCGCTATAGGAGTGTGTTCAATATCTACTACAGGTGTTTGCAGAGGATTTACACTTATAATGCCCTAAGAGGCCATTTTAACTTGTTCAATTATCAATTTATTACTTTTTTGAGCTTAAGTAATGGTCTCAGGCACTTAGGATTACCTGTGAAATGAAGTTTCGGTATTTGGATGGGGTTTTGGCCGCAACAAAGGCTTTAAATTTGGTCTGCAAAAGGGGTTCTGGTCGCAATTTTTAACAGAAACGGTGAAAAATGTTTTAAGGGGAGCTTTATTTCTTTTAAACGGAGGTGGTTTAAATTCATTGGCGCGGGGTTGAATTCAAACAATGACTAGCTTCATTTCAATGCACGGAGACAGATTGGTGGTTTATCACACGATGAAAGGCAGGTTGGTGGTTTTGGGATGGAGGATGCGATAAAACGTGGGAGCACCATGTAGAAAATGGGTGGGGGTGCAAAACCATCCATTTCACACCGCTCCTGCCTCAGCTTTAAACTCAGGACTGTCGAGGGTGCGAAAGCGATTATTGTCCATTAGATCTAATCAGATGATCAGCTGAATGGGTGAGTTGGGGGGATTTGATAGGTGGGAAAAAGAATCTTTTATACAAAGGAGTATGTAATATATATGCGAAGGTTTAAAAAGGGATTGAGATATTTATATGTGATGAGTTATAATATATAATATGGGGCTAATTAAAAAGTGGGACCATGGATCATACTAAATAAAAATGGTTTAAAATGAATGGGGGGTTAATGAAATATATGAAGCGGGATAAGTTTTAAAAACTATAGGCTATAATACAATAAGGGGGTTGGGGAAATATATATGCGGGAAAATTTTAAAATAATATCGGGGAAGGATTTTTACAGTGGGGCCCGAAACATTTTAAATTTTTAAAACTTTGTGTTGGATCCCTGTGATTTGCAAGAATGGCAAGAACAAACACTGCAGGGGCCACATTAGAACCACTTTGGAATCCTAAGACCTAGCCTTCCTGGATTCAAAGAGGGATCTCTCTATATAAGTGTTTTCAACTGATATATCTTTATGTGCTTTGTTCAAGATATTAGTCTAGTTATGAAGTTATAAGGACTTGTTTGTTTTGGTTGGATTAACTGATGGATTGAAGGATGAATGGTGTGATTAATTGAGAAGATGTTTCAGCTGAACAAATAGACTATAAGAAGCATAAAACCATTGGGCCATGGAGTCATAAAAGGATTTAATTGTTCATCAGCTCTACAAGGGTTTTCATAGGGCAAGCTAACTATATCCAATGGATTCTTTTATATTAGGTTGTGATATGAAACAATAAGAAGTTGTGAAGGCAGTAGAGCTATAGTCAGTCAAGAATATTCTAGCTCTACCTAGACAAGAAAAGCCTTTTAAGGTAATTGTTTGGAGCAATCCAAAGGACAGGGAAAACCATAAATCTCTTTGGAAAAACCTTTAATAAGCAACCTTTCAGACAACAATCTAGCAATCAAAGACTACTTTCAGATAAATAAAACATATAAGATAACAGTAAGAGTGGCCTAAGATCAAACAGAAATAATCTAATATTCTTTTGACAAACTCTTAAAAGACTCTTCAAAGAAACATTTTCAGGCAGACCAAAGGTCAGGGCATACCATAGACCTCTTTGGTTTAGACTTTAATAAGCATACTTTAAAGAAAGGTCTTAAAAAAAATATCTAAAGGCTTACTCAAAGGAACATGGGTTCACCATAATTTCCTTGGTTTCATTCTATTGAATCAATTCTAAAACAACAAGCTAGATGTAACTAGAGGGCAATTAAGAATCCTCCAACCAGACCTTGCAGAAGAAAACATAAATATAAACAAGACAGACAGAAATAGGGTGTTGAAGTAACAAATCCTAATCTAAAACTTATGTTTCTTTATAAGAGAAAGAAGAACATAATGGAAAACATAAGAAAAATAGTGACAAATTAGGAAAACTTCACCATTGACAAAGCTCAAGGATCTTGTGAACATGCTTGTATTAGTAATGATCAAACCAGTTACAACACTCCATGTACAATAGCTCTCTGCAATTCAAAGCTTTCGTCACTTCAGTATAGCAGTCCTCAACTAGCTTCAGCAGCAGAAATCAGTCCAATAACCACCAAGTAACCAACATTTAAAATGAAGCTCATATGCAATATTTATATGCAAATGAGGAGGTGCTGCTAAGCTAGGGTCTTTAATTGTCATTTATTATACAGTTAATTATTTTTTACCTTTGAGACCATGGAAGGCCTAAGGCAAAAAAATATCTGAAAGAGTTACTCTAAAATAATAACTTCTAATTTGTTTTAGTTGAAATATTTGACTTTTAAGGCTTGGTAATAACTTTGTAATAACTCCTGAGTTGCTTTAAAATATCTCTAACTGCGTAATAACTAATTCATGCCTTTACTGAAAGAAATAGTGTTGTAGGTGGCAAAAATCTATCTTTGGAGAAGTAATTCTTTCTTTGTTGAGTTATTCGAAGCTATCTTTGGGTTATCTGCCTTTGTTTTATTCATCAATACTTCTGTTTTAGGCCTTTAAACTTTGATTTTACTTTAATAATATGCCTCATTGTCTTTATCTTTCATTCTACTTTATGACCATTTTTGTCATTTATCCTTTATTTAAAACTTTTGGTATTATCCTTTAATCATTTTTTTAAGAGCTAATCTTCTATGTTTGTTGTTTGATTTAGGATTTAGCCTTAATCCTTCGACTTCCTTCATTTACTTTGCTATCTTCTCTGACCATTTTCTTGTTTTCTGCGCAGTGAGGATCTCTTCATGGTATAAGGGTTTATAACCCATCGATGACCATGATTCATAGAGGGTTAACCTTTGTAGGCTCCCCTGGTTCTTTTTATATGAATTCACCTCTCGGATCGTCATCCAGAGGTTTTAATTTGTCACATTTTGACTATGGGAGGGAATTTTCGGTCCTTGTCCACCATTAAAAACCTGCACAAAACACAAAATAATGTTAATTTAAAACCTACGGGAGGGGTTCAAACTACATTTTTTCGGGTTTCTGAGCATCAGGAGTGATTTGCGAAGGAGGAGGGAGCACAGACGGAAGGTTCCGTATGTGGAACTAGGTGGAAGGACAAAGACATTTTGATTTTTTGGCATGGGAGGAGGAAGGTGGTTTTCGGAAAACCACGGTGGTTTTCGCATAGGTAATCAGCGGTAAGTGCTATTGGGTCGGGGCTGCTTGATTCCACTAATCGACTGTCGCGTGGCAGGGTGAAAACTTCCCATTTCACGTGGGTTGGGATCGTTAAAGATCGTCGCCGATTTCCACACGATATTGGATTTGGACCATCAAATCTCAAGGGGTGAGATCGACAGTGTGGAAGGGTGGAGGGACTCGCGTGCAAGTCTGTGGAGTGGAGTCCAAGATAGGTGGCAGGCTTTTATTTGATGAGGGTTTAAATGGAGAGAGGGGTTGTGTTGATGCAGGATGAAGGGAGGAGAGGCGATGGCCGTTGGATTGGGTTGAGGGCCTTTGATCGATGATCGAGATGGCCCGATGAAGGAGTAGGGCACGTGAGGGAAAGCGGGCCTAGCTTTCAATATTTCAAAAGTTTGGGTCCTTTTCATAAGGTTTCGGGGGTTTAAATAAAACGAAAGGGTGGAGGTGTAGTTATATTGTGGAAGGGTTAGGAATAGGTGAAGGGTCATGTTTTTAGTTTCATATGGGTGAGGGGGCTAGGCTTAAGCCGATAAGGGGCTTAAAGGCCTATCTTACAAAAAGGGTAGGTATATTATAAAAACAGAGTTTTTATAGGTTTTTAGAGGGTCTGATAGGCTAAAGGATTAGGCTAAATAATGTAAAAGGATTTTTACATTGTTTTAAGGCTTTTCAGAAGAAAATGGTGAATGAGGGAGGATTTTTTAGGGGTTTTTAGAGGGGAAAAAGGGGAATGAATGAGGGTGTCAGTGGAGTGATGAATGAGGCAAACAGGCCTAGAAAATAGAGTTTTCTTTGTAGTAGAGTAAAATTTGAGGAGGAAAAAGATAAAGTTTATAGTGAAACAGTTAGGTGTAGGATAATGAAGGCAGTGAGATTTCTAGAACTCACAACGTCTCCTAAATATTGTTTCTAGAAATCCAAAATCAACATTTAGTCATCTTTTGATATTAGAAAAAATTATAGATGGATAACAGTGGCTCCAATTGGGGAGGGAAGCTCCTTTAAGAGGTGTCAAGAACCTCAAAAAATAAATCTCTAGAAGAAGTAGACCAGTGCCTTGATTTGCATCTTGATAGAGCTCGTTTAAACTTGAAGATTTTTTGTTTTGAAGAAATGATTTCTCAGCATTTGAATAATAACATGATTAATTCCAACTCACCTTCTACCTACCCATCTTACTTGCTTTAACATTTTTTCTTCATTGGGTGCATTTAAATTAGCTAACCCCTGACATCATTTTCTTTTGAAAACAGGAAACTAACAAATTCTACACTTATACCATCCAAGAGTTCAGATTAAACTGATTAATTCATTTATTTCTCTACCTAGTCTAACTATCTGTCAAGATTAAAGTGTTTGACAGATTTTTATTCTCTAATCTATAATAGAAAATTGAAAACATAACCAAATCAGGATTGAACAGTCTAATTTGTTATGAGAAGTGATACTTTTTACAAATCTGCATACATAATTTATTTTGTAGAAATTTAACACAAAAATTTGAGGGCTGAAATTTGGAATTTTCTTTTTATCGCTCTCTTTCTTTCTTGGTTCAAGTTTTTGAGCTTTGGAACCAATTTCTTTTCCTAATCTAATCTTAGTCTACTGATAAGCCAAGATTAGATAGTTTGGCAAATCCTCATTCACTAACCTATTAGCAGAAATTTAAAATTCATTCAATCATGATTAGGCTATATGATTGAATGAGACTTCTTTTCTTAAGTAGTGGCATTTGGACTTGCACACTTTCAAGACTTACTCTTTTTTGGTATGGGGTTGTACCTTTTCTTTTTTCTGCCCTCTTTTTCTTTTCTTTTTTCTATTTTGTATTTATTTTTCTAAGATTTTGTTCAAACAATGTCATATACAATGAACAAAGCTAGTTTTTCTTGTGTAAACCCTAGAATCCAAAGCTCTGATACCAAATTTTTTGTAACTAGCTCCAAAAATAGAAGAAAAGAGATATCAATGCCTTAGAAATAAGCCACTTCGAGGGGGAAACCTCCAATACATTACATAAATGAACAATTCTTAGATGATACAAATGAACAAAACCTCCTTCTATATATAGGAGTCCATGGGGCCACAATATAATCCTATTGGGGCCACAATGTAATCCTAGCCGACGTAACAATAATAATGTAAGGGCACAATAATAACAATATGGGGGTTATAGGGGTACAACAATAACAATAAGGGGGTACACTAACAACAATAAGGGACTATAATAGTAATATAGGGACCTAACAGGATCTTCATACATGCATGATTCTTGATGACTTGCTACATGATGAGGATTATTCAATCCAAGATGGGGTCATCTATGATCATGGTAGGATCTTCTTATCTAGAGCCTCCAAGCTCAAGGATAATTTACTACAATGGGCCGATGAGGAGTTCTGTTTCATCCATACATATTCAATGAAGCTCAACAACATCATCCTAAGGAGCTACTATTGGGAGGGCTTTGAAGGAGAACTATATTAGCATTGTCAAATATGCATGTATTTGGTGGAGACGGAGTAGCAACATAACTCTATGGGAGAGTTAATTCAACCTTCTCTTTCCCCTCTTGAGGGAAAAGATAGATCTATGCACCACTCCATTTTTATGAGGAGGACTATTGGTGAAGAGTATGCACATGTAAAACAAGTTTATATTTCTGACTGTATGCATTCTTTGACCATGTTTATGCAAGCCATGACTCCACAGAGGAGTGTTATATCTTGTAAATCTCATGGAAAATATTGGGCCACAACAATTGCTACACTTGGCCACTCCCTTTGTGGACAGAGGGAGATCTTGTTTCATGATGGGTGCTTTCCTAAGGCACCAAACATATCTCACACTTTCAACTATAGTGAGATGGCATGGGCTGCAAGTAAGTGGTGGGAAAACCACTTACCACATCTTGGTTTGATGTAGGCAGGTGATGCATTGCGTTGGTTCCACATGTGGGACTATGAACCACCTCCATATGTACACATTTCTATTTTTTTGTACATTATTTTGCTCCCATACATTGATGAGACGCTTGTCCTTTTTATGGGAATATATGGAGGGAGGATGGGAGGTATGCATGTGCCTAATGGGCTGAAGATTCTCCATGTATTTTATGTTACATATTTTAGGGAAAACATTAGGCAAGCCATGGTTGTTTCACATTAGATATTTTTTCCTTGTGGGATGGAGTGTTTACAAACACATCTCATAAGATATTTGGAGGAACATTTCATGGAGGGTTGGATTGGTGATTACTTAGCTCATGGGATAAGCTTATCATTTGATGGTATCACCAATGAAGGAGGAAAGAAGTTGCAGCACTCACCTTATCAGTTGCTTGAGGACAAGCAACATTTTGGAGGGGAGGATTGTAATATTCCTAATTAGCCCAAGCTAATAGGAATATACTATTTTGTTTTCATTTTCTTGTTGCAAGAATAAAATTGTGAAGAAGGATAAACTAAACCCCTAAAACAGCAAAAAAATTCCATGCCCATGTGAAAAAGGCTAAATTTGGGCTGCTTTAGCAAAAGACCCTTATGTGTGAAAGGCATTAAGTCATTTGAATGGGTCAACTAGACCAAATCAACAGTGTTGTCTAGATACATTGAACCACCTAGACACACAACGTAGTTTTAGTTGGATGCTAATCATGTGAATGCAGCTAAATCATTGAGATGGTTTAGGGTTTGGCAAGGATTCCATCTTATTTAAGGAGGAGGAGGAAAACATGAGAAGGGGTTGTTCAACATATTATCTTGAAAGGATTTGTCTGTTTAGACACTTCTCATTATCTTGCTGTTTAGCTGAGAATAGTGTTGTTTAGCACTTGGGTGTTCCTGATCGATAATCCCACCTCTTCCATTGAGTAGCTCTTGGAGGAGTCTTTATGTTGAAGAGGTAAATCCCCTCTGTGAACAGAGGCGATCCCTACTAGCCCAGATCAGGTTTAGCAACAATCGTATCACGCTAAGGTGCAAGTTCGTAATTGCAATAGACCAAAATGCAAGAAAGGCCTACCTTAATTCCAACGTTGTTGTTCGCACAGAAGATAGCGCTCCCGTTTCCTTTCTCTGGCAGATCAAAATTCTCTTGCTTGTCACGATCAAACACCTGCACATACAATAAACACGATGAACACACAAGCGTAAAACCCAATATATGTAATTATGTATCAATCAGAGAAGATACAACTCATGATCACAATGTATGAACAATAAAAGTGGAACCATAACCAAAGTCGCTTCTCATTAATCAATACAAATAAAGATACAACCTGCGCTCTGACACTAGATCTTCCTTCAGCGGGTCGACAGAGGAATACGTCTAAGTAAAGCTCATCGGGAATGGGACAAGCCTCTCTCTTCGGTTGTCTTGAAAATAATCTCCTTGCTACTGATTTAGCTCTATGAGGACTATCAAGGCTCTTGCAACATTCTCTAGGCTATTGAAGGCTCTTGAAGGCTAGCTTGCAAAAGGAAAATGGCAAGCTTATATAGATGGTGGAAGGGGAGTTGGGATCCCTACAATCATGGGATTGGCCCTATCCTCAAGGAAGCTTCCATGAGAGGTGGAAAACCACTTCCTCTACATGGAGATCCAGAGCCAAACCTCCCAACTCAATTTAGAGACCAGTTTAGGAATTAGTTGGAGTCAATATTCTGCCATTTATTTTTAAAAAATACTCCTTAATAAGCCCGGCGTGGGTATAACACTGTGACAGTGCGCCAGATGGTGCGCCCTCTTTAGAGGATTTCCCCAATTGGCACAAGGGCTGAACTGGCTAGTCGCGCCAAGGATAAAAAGGCTATTTTTAGGGTTTTTCACAAGGAATTGTCTTCAGGGGAGTGATTTTCCTTGTCTAGGGGGATGCCATGAAAGTGGTTTTAGGTCATGTCACTACTCATAGGTCACGGAATAAGCCCTCCAATGTGCGGGATGGGGGATTGTAGGGACAGTGACAAATTGCTGTGTAACAGATGCCCCCTAAAGCATGAGGCTCGAGAGAGAGAGAGGGGTGAAATGCTTTACGAGAACGTGTCCAACTGAAAACACTGCCGTCGAAAAACCTGCGTAGACAAGTACAACTGATATCTCAAATACATGATATATGTGGTATGAGCGCAGCCATCCATAACATAGTATACAATAATCCAGATCCAAGGCATGGACGTAGCCATCTAGTGAGGATCGATAAATAGACTTAGGTATGGTTGTAGTCATCCAATGAATGAGTCATGTAACCAATCATAATAATCCACAAAATCGCAACCTGGATTCTAACAGACAAAGTCTAGGGTCTTGCGCTCCATCTCGACCCAAACAAAGTACAAGTTCAAGAATGTGAATAAGTGAGCTAAAGTCAAACATGCAAGAACATCGCATAATTACCAGCCAATGATGAAATTTGTTAACATACGCGAGAGGTACCACCAATAGTGACAATGGTCCTCAATGTACTATAGGTACAATCTATGGAATGTGAACAGTGAGCTGACGTCGAACACCCACAAAACCACTCGATCGGAGGCCAATGATGAAAACCTCACGATGAACGCGAAGAACCTGCCATTGAGACATGCAGGCTCCAAGGTACCAGAAAGGAGTCTCTAGATCAACTTCCTGGATAATGAGCTGAAGTCGACAAGAAGTGACCTTGATCGAAGGTGGGCCATAGTGTTTCCCACATCATCGACACGAGATAGAGGAACATAATGTTTTGTGAATCAGGATCAGATGAGAATCAGAGGAGGGTTGAAACTTTGCAGAGGAAAATTTCTCTTGAACATATCGGCGACACGACAGTGGATTTGGCAGTATTTGACGTCAAAAGATCAGAGGTTATGATGAAAAGGCAAAGAATAGATGAGAGGTAAAAAGGGATTACCCAAACCCACGGAGGCAAGCAAAAAATGAGATGAGATGTCCCCAACCCGACACGAATGTAGATAAGTGCCATGTTCAAGAGTGACATACTGTCGACATGACGACGATACTGGTTCCATTTTTCCCCACCATTTCGGGCGAGTACCCCAATTATTTTTCAGAACAAGCTTGAAGGGGATAGCATATTCTTGTAATATAAGTCTTTCCTTTAGACGAATCCAACCTAGTACATTTAACGAGCCCTAGGAAGGAGGAACTCGAATATCATCATTGCAACTGAATCCGATGTCATCAGGATTTAACGAGTCTGACAAAGGAAGAACTCAACATCTTTTCATGTTTAGAGAGTTTGAAAAGACAGTAGAAAAGTAAAATCTGATGGTCCATTTTCACAAATAGCTCCTCAGATCCGAAAAGGTAGAAAACTATGTCTGAGAAAACCTCCTAGTCACGATAGGCTGGGGTCTTCCTTTTTCATAAATAATCTATCCCAGCCCGAAAAAGGGGTAAACGTATACTGGGTAGATGTCGTTTCATGACCACTTTAACGAGATCAAAATGACAAGCAACTCGGCAATCTTTTCATGTTTAGAGAGTCAGAAAAGAGCTGAAAGATGACTCCAAAATGACTTTTTCGTGTTTTTACCGAGTCTGAAAAAGTATAAAATACAACTCGTATCACTGTCCAAGCCGCGTAAAAACTTGTCACTGCACATAAAAGAAAGTGTAAAATCCATTTTTCGACAAAATATATTAAAATATTGAGAAAAATGACTTTAAAAACCTAATTTTGACTTCAAAAGTTATAAATATGCCACAAATGGTAAAAAAATATTTACTTTTACTTTTTACCTCATTTGGAGAGCAACAGTGGTCTTTCGGTGTGCGAACTTGTGGCGGTGATAGCGATCAATCCAGTACATCATCCGGGTTCTTGTCCGTTCTAGGTAAGAGGCACTCCCTTAAGCTCTATTTTGACCCATTTTTTGTAGATTTTCATTGTGCATTCGATCTCTAGGGGAACCCTTTGAAAATCTAGGGCTCGGCCAATTGGCGCAGGTTTTGGGCACAGACCTGCGCTAATTGGCTCTTTCTTACAAAGGGGTCACGCCAATGGCGCAACGTGATTTTTCGCCTTAAATTTCCAAAATGTGAGCTAATTATATGGATTTTTGAGTGAAACAGAGATCTAATAAGACATTTTTGACCATGTTGGTGCATATATCCAAACACAATGGTGATTGAATGAAAGGAGAGGGAACATGGAGAAGAGAACGAAATGGCCATGCAAAATGAAGCTTGCATGAATGCACTCTGGGACTGTGGTCTCAAGAAATTATTCCTCACGCCATGCTTACAAGCTCAGCCTGAGCTATTACAGTACTTGGTTAGCATATGGGATGAAAACAAGGAAGTGTTTAAACTTCCGGACCAAGTTCTAGAACTTGAGGTCTCTGATGTCTATTTCATAACCGGACTATCGCGTAGAGGCCCATTTCCCATTATGATAGGCAGTAGACCTTCTGGAGAGAATATGGAATAGGTAATGGTGAGAGTGTGCCCAGGGGCACAGACAGGATTGGGAAGTGGGAAAGTGGAAATCCACACCGTCCGCGACCTAGCACTCAGAGTAGTGCTTCACGCCATTACGCGGGCTGCAGGATCGTAGGCATCGCATGAGGCAACCAAGGCACAACTCCTACTAGCCTCCGAGTGTATGAACCCCACACTATTCGATTGGGCCACCACACTGACAACCAACATCAAAATGTAGCTAACAAAATGCAAGAAAACCAAACTGAAATAGTTTGGATACAGTTCCATTCTGGTGTCATTCATCTTGCAACGACTACCCATTTTGCAGGGCCAAGGGGCAATAGTTTCAGAGCCGACACCAAGGGAGCCAAGAATGGCTCGATGGGTAGCACTCATGCCTAGATTAGGAGGGGGCCAGAAAATGTCCTGGAGGCCCAAGTTCTTTGCATGGTTACGACGTCCACTTATCGTAGTTGAGGATTGGCCCTATGCTGGGACTGATTTCACTGGAGACCCAGATCTTCCGCTCCTAGAGGGGGAGGACTAGGACGAGGAGCTGGGTATGACTCTTTTTTTTATTTTTTATGTATTTATGTTTTTTGTGATACATGCCTATTCTAACAACAGTTCTATGTGTATGTAGATGTTGGCCCAGAGAGACCTGCCGGCATGTCGCCTATTGCATGAGGAACTCCCCTCGCATACGACCCTCAGGCAGAGGTTGTCGAAGGAGGAGAGCTGATCCAGAACCTTGAGGGCATTGCCCGGGGGGTTCTAGACTATGCCCGGCTAGCAGATGTCCCGATGGCATATCAGAGACACACGGTGGGGGTGTCTAGTCACCTCCACGGACTCCTAAAACGCTTGGTCTACGCAGTGACATGTTACCACAAGCACCATGCTGATTAGACATCTAGGGCTTTTTCATGCATATATTTTTAAGAGACATGTCATCTCCAGCTGTATTAGAATGAACATGTATATTTTTTATTTTATGTGATGCACACTATGCAAAATTTTTGACACACACACATATATATATACCTATTTCTGGATGGATCTTTCTACATGTGATAATGTTTTTACAAGTTGCGCAAATGTCTATCTAGAACCATATTAGCTACTACATCTGTTAACGTATTCATATGTCTGGGTATGTGTTGATATGTGATATAATCAAAATTTCTTTCCAGTAAACGAGTACGTAGATACAGATGTAAAATGGATGGGTTTCTAACTGAATAATGACCATTAAGTTGTAATACTACAAGTTGTGAGTCCAAATATACAAGTAATTCATGAATACCAAGGTCCACAGCCTCGATTAATAATTCCAACACGACACTATATTATGTGATATTATTTGTATTAGGCCCTAGAGACACACCTTGCAGGTTGACCAACTCACCAGCAGGATCGTAGATTACCTAGGCTGCCGAGGACAGATTCCTGGTACTGCGGTAGGCACCATCCGTGAAACCAACAAATGGAGTAATGGAGATCTTCACAATCAGGAAGACCCGATTAGCAAAAAGATGCTTACATCACACACCACACCACAAATGCACACAAATGAATATACACACCTATGTACACACACCACACCAAAAAATAACTCAAGCATAGTATTTTTTAAGTTACATCCCATTCCTAGGCTGTGTCAACGGAAATCCTTCGTAATTAATAAGCTCATAAGCCCCATTTTTCAATACTCATTTAACTATATAGGGCCCATGCCACATGGGTTGGAACTTGCCTGCTCCAAGTTTGTCGTGCGCTTGGTCATATAGGAGGATGAGGTCCCCTTCAAAAAGGAACGCGGAGAAACTGATTGATCAAAGTGAGATTTGACCTGCTTCTTCTATGCTTCAATGACTAAGGCAGCCAAGCGGAAGGTTTCATCTAGCCGTTACAAATACAAAAGAAGTTCTTCTTCAGGAGAAGTGTCAGGCAAAAGTTCGACAGCCAACTTTAAAGAAGGAATTTCGCATTCAACCGGAAGAGTTGCTTCCAGACCATACACCAATTGAAACGGTGTGAATCCGGTCACACTCTTTGCAGACGTTCAATAAGCCCATAGATCTGAGAACAATTGGAGGTGCCAATTGGACTTATGAATACCAATTTTCCGTTGAAGCATTGTGACCAAAACTTTGTTCACAGCCTCAACCTGGCCATTTGCCTGGGGGTAATATGGCGTTGAGCTGTCATGTCATAAGCCCAACCTTGATGTCAGCTCGACCATCATGTAATCTCGAAAATGAGTGCCATGATCAGTAAAAATGGCCTGAGGGACCCTGAAACGTGCAATAATGTGGTTGAAAATAAACTAGGCAACTGTCTTACCGTCGGCGACTAGTGTAGGCATTGCTTTGGCCCACTTAGTAAAGTAGTCTACAGTGACGATTATATATGCATGCCCCCCAGCCGAATGAGGGTTACACGTCATGAAATCTACACCCCATTTCAAAAAAGGGCCTACGGTAATGATAGGGTCCAGAGGGATGGGTGGCGTGCACATATTGCGCTGAAAAACCTGGCACGAATGACATTTTCGGACTGCAACGATACAGTCTTTGAATATCGATGGCCATAGGTAGCCCACACGCAGAATCTTTTGGGTGGTGGCATATCTAGACATGTGACTGCCACGGGCGCCACTGTGACAGTCATTCAAGACTCTTTCAGCCTCTTCCAGGGTCAAGCATCGACGGAGCACTGAATCTACTCCAACCCGGTATAAGGTATCTCCTACAATGCGGTAGGGTTGAGATTGATGCCGAATGCAACGTCGGGCATCTTTGGTCAACTCAGACCGGGACGTTGACGTTTGAATATACACAATAATGTCACCATACCATGGATTGTGAGTGGTAATAAGGAAGAATGTCTCATCTGGGATATTATCCTCGGAGTGAGATGGAGTGGATTCTGTCAGGAGGGAGCAAATGAGATTCGCAAAAACCAGTGATTTGGTTGACTTAGTAGTAGTAAACTCTAAATCAAACTCCTGAAGGATAACGATCCATTTGGAGTACTTTCCCCTCAGAAATTGTCAAGATAGAATGTACGTCATGGGGTTTCAATCCGAAAGCACGGTTACTATATGCAACAAGATGTAGTGGCGAAAACGCTGCACAGCTTGCACTACGACTAATGCCAGTTTCTCAACATGAGCGTAACACGTTTCTGTGTCGAGAAGATTCTGTGATAGATAATAAATGACGTGTTCATTTCCATCATCGTCATCTTGCACCAGAACCATAGCTATGGTGCTAAATGCGGCGGCCAAGTATAGAATGAAATCCTAGTGATAGTTTGGAGGACGAATCAATGGAGCATTAACGAGTAACGTCTTGAGCTTCTCAAAGGATCATTGAGAAATCTCATCCCAATGAAAGGGAACGTCCTATTTTAAAAGACACATGAATCCTTTGGCCACTTCCATGTAGTTCAGGATGAAGTGTAGTAGGAAGTTAGCTTTTCCCTGCAGACTCTATAGTTGGTGTAACGAGGAGGGTGACGAGAGGTTGACAATAGCCTCGACCTTTTAGCAGGTCAAGGCGAATTCTATCCTTAGAGACAATGAACCCAAAAATATGGCCAGAATCCATGCAAAATACACATTTATGAGGGTTAAGTCGGATATTATAACATCTACAGCGAAGGAAAATCTGGTGGAGGTGTTCGGGATGGTCCTCTTGCTGAGCTAAATGAGCTGGCAGATCGTCCAGATAAGGCTGAATGATATGGCGTATGTCATGGAATGTGTAAGACATAGCACGCTGGAAAGTAGCTCCAGCATTCTTTAAGCCAAACGGGAGCTTTTTATAATCAAAGGTACCCCACGGATAGATGAATGTAGTCTTGTGTTGATCGGCGGGTAAAACATTTATCTGATGGTACCCAGAAAAGCCATCCATCAGGGAATAAATCTCACTCCCAGTGCATTCATCAATGATTTGATCTATGAAGGGAGTGGGGCAATTGTCCTTAGGACAGGCCCGATTAATATCATGCTAATCAACACAGACTCCTATAGTACCCTGCTTCTTATCTACAGGGACAATGTTTGAGACCCATTCCATGAGGGGAATCGGGTAAATGAAGCCCGCATTCAGAAGTTTTTCAACTTCTACTTTAATGGTAGCGGATTTGCGAGGATGCACTGGGAATAGATTCTGGTGCATGAGTTTCGCATCGGGATAGGTAGGAATCTCATGCACTACTATGCTGGGATCAATCCCAGGCATCTCCTCATATCACCAAGTGAACACATCTCTGAATTCACGAAAAATATAAATATAAACTTGTGTCTCATCAGGAGAATAAGTCATTCTCATATGTATGTTCTCGGCTATCCCTGATTTGACGGAGATGTCGATCGAAATGGTTTGAGTAACGTTGCTTAGGTTTCCCTCTAAAAGGACCTCATGAGTCAATATGGGTGTCTGGAGAGGTGGAGTAGGAACCTGAGATGCAAAACGCTCTAGACAATCTGACATTGCCCCCAGGCTAGGCATGAAGGAGGAATGATGATGTCCATCGCTTCAAGGCAGCTCCTCAACAGACATTGTTTCAACAATGGATTCATTAGAAGGGAAAATATCTTTTAGAGGATCAGACGAGTCGGCCTCACCGAGCCAGGGGGTTGAGAATAAATATCTAAAGCCATGCTTGAAGGAGCATGTTGAGGAGGAGGAGGATTGGATGCGGTGACAATTTCACAGTAATTAATCTCTACTGGATTTAAGGGCATCGATTCTCCAAAATCAGTCACCTTTTCAGGCGAAGGGAAGAACCATGGGTCGTCAAACCTAGAGATAATATTAACTTGAACGGTGTGGTGGTGGTGGTGTGGGAAAAATACCCATGAGGACGGGGTCCTTCAAGAGACTGGATCCTACACTGTCAGGGGGATTGGGGATCTGATCCACGTAAGGAACATTGTTCTCAGAGGATGAGGTGAAGAAAGAAAACTAATCCACAGTAATGATTTTTCCCTCATGAGGGAACTTGAGAAGCCGGAAGAGGGTGGACGACATGCATAGCATGGTGTGATTCCAACTGCGGCCGAGAAGAAGATTGTAGTTAAGCTTGGTGTCAACCACTTCTACTTCTACGTTGACTATCTTCCCTTGTAATGTATTTGGAAAACTCTCGAGAACACCCAAGGGTTTTGATTCCCGACCATCAAATGCCTCTAAGGCATTGGGAGATGATGAAAGAGCCAGAGAACCAATGGCCTTCTAGCAAGCGGATGAAATGACACAGGTGGAAGAACCTTCATCCACAATGGCCCTATTGATGTTGGGACCATTGATCTTGACTTGTATAACAAGAGAAATTTGATGTGGAATTCGGGGGGAAAATTTTTCTAGGTCAAAGGTGAGAAGATTAGAATCAGCGGGATCGATTCCACCGATTGCAAACAACAGAGCTTTCAGTTGTGATGGGAAAATTTGAAGGACTTCCAATGCAAACATGGCAGAAGGCGCCTGTGCTAAATCCTCAACAATATTGTAGTGCTGAGCGGCATAGGAATTTGGGTTGTAGGGAGATCTTCGCAGAACACCTTTAGAAGGTGGCCTCACAACAGGTTCAACGCTGGGCTTCTCAATTTCCAAAGGACCAGAGACAGGTGGGAGAGGTGGGCCATCCATGACTTCCTTTCCAACTGCCTAGCATGGTCCGGTATAATCCTTCAAACGCGTAGCAATTGAGATAGGTGCAGCACCATTCATCATAAAGACCTGGGACCCAAATGGTGCAGATGGTGAAGGCTTTTCAACCATCTGGGTCTGCTGAGATGGGAACGGTTCTTTGAGAACTGCTGAAGTCCCTTTGGAGCCTTTGAGAAGTTGACTAACTTCAGATTGTCGAGGAAAATCTTTGGTATAATGGTCCCCTTCACAAATAAGGCGTGGGTACTTCGGTTTACATTAAGAACCGTCGTCAATACGAGGTTTAGAAGACTCTGGTTTTCGGGCGTCGGGTTTGGATTTTCCTTTGCCCTTCTTCTTTCCTTTGGAGGCCTTTTCCGTAGGATTAGCCTGAACTACGTTGACCTCCACAGTTTTTCCAGAATCTAGAGGGGTAGGAAGAGCATAATTATTAGAATAATTGGACTTCTACTTCCCATTTGATGATTTTCGAGAATTTTGAGAAATGGAACCAATAACACCATCCACCACTGGGGTAGGTGGTGCTTTAGAGGTTCCCAGCCATGGAGCATCAGTCAAGATGTCATAAAGTCTGCCAGACTGAGAGTACACCAGATCTAGATACTGGGCACGCACGATGGCTTGTTCTTCAGTCACACATGCCCCCATAGCAATATCTTGAGCGATTTTGTTAACAAAGGAGGTGGTGAACCAATGAGTTAGTAGCTGATCGGGTATATCAAACTTGATCAATCTATGATGATGTCACCACTAATGAATATGATCGGATATGTGGGTGGCTTTATCCTGCTTCAACGAAGTCAGGAGATGCGTCCCGGCTTCAT
This sequence comes from Pinus albicaulis, assembly GCA_034641835.2. Classification (NCBI taxonomy): domain Eukaryota; kingdom Viridiplantae; phylum Streptophyta; class Pinopsida; order Pinales; family Pinaceae; genus Pinus; species Pinus albicaulis. The sequence goes on from MU968458.1 coordinate 106,562, forward strand.
AGTGAACTAGTAACTAAAAGTGCATCAGAAAAGCCATAGCTAACATATTGAAGTCTTGAAAGATGCCACAGGGTAATTCTATATACCACTTAGCAGTAGCACTAGTAAGAGTGTGCTGGAAGAGACGTAGACGAATTGAATCATCCACCCAAGAGTTAGATGAAAACCATAGATGGTAGGTCATTACATGAGCTTGGGGGTCTTCTCCAGCTTTACCTTCAAACTTAGGACAGTCGCCAGGTACCTTGGTCGGAACTAGAGGCCAATAAGTATTATGAAGAATCAGATCATTGGTTAATTTAGAAACGTCCAGTAACTCCAAGGTAGCCAAGAACGGAAATTGCGGATTGATAGGCATGCTAGGCCCTCGATAAGGACTAGTACCTGTACTCCACCCTGGTTGAGCATAACCTTGCCCCCATGGGTTCTATCCCGAAGGATTCTGACCATAGGGGGTGTAGGCTGTATAACCAGTTTGATACGGTTGCTGGTAACCAGTGTATAGGGGTTGATAACCGGGGTATGTACCTTGATTATATGTCGGCCCTGTTTGAGCAGTAGGCGGATTTGGCTGCTGAGTATAGGTATAGCCTGGTTGTTGAGGATAATAATGGGAACCTTGGGGCGAGTTGTAAACTGGTCGTGATTGACCTCGAGGATAATAACTGCCTTGGGGTTGAGCGGGCTACTGATAGGTGGGACCCTGCTGAGCCTAATAAGTCGGACGCACTGGTTGATTCGGTTGCAGCATCAAATAAATCGGCTATTGAGCAGGGTTGACAGGGTGTGCAGGCTGGCCTGGTTGGACAGGTTGACCTGGATGAATGGGCTGCCCTAGTTGAACAGGTTGAACCGGGTGAACAGGTTTCACAGGTTGTACAGGTTGACCTGGCTGATAAGGGACACCAAGCTGTGCCGGATGTGCCGGTTGGCCTGGTGATGGAATGGGGCTAGGTTGTGCCTGATAATTGGTTTGACCTACAATAGGACCATAATATGATCCTAGTTGTGCAACATTCGGACCAATAGGATATTGAGGTTGCAGAGGTTGCACCATAGGTTGAGAAGGTTGGACTTACCCCCCAGGACCGTACAACAGCCTCAGTTGGTACCTCAGTTGACCTGTGGGTCCTTGAGGTTGCCTTGGTTGGACCACAAGGTGAGGCTGGATAATTTGACCTGAAGGGTTGTAAGAATGTCCTTGCGGACTGTATAACAACCCTTGTGGACCGGAAGGCTGACCTTGCGGGTCATAAAGATAAACAGGCTGGCCCGAAGGTTGGCCGTGGAAGGGTTTCCCTTGCGGGTTGTAAGGTTGCCCAGCTTGGTTAGACAGAAAACCTTAACCATGGAGATAATCCTCTGGAGCGGGTAAACATAAAGGGTTTCCCTGCTTATCATATTGATATGGAAAAATGTAAACAGGGGTACCATCCTATGCATAATGTGAAAAATATGGATGGTTGGGATCTTCGGAGGATTGATCAACCACGAGGTTCGATTGTTGTAGGGACAATCGATACTCCTCAAGAGATATTCTCTCCAGAATAGCAGATGCTATATAGACGTCTTCAGGAAGGGATGCAGTCCTTGCAGACTGAGTGGTAACAACGAGTGTAGATGCGGCCACATAGACAGTGGGCCTAACAAGTACAGAGGTGACCTGAGGGGATGACGTGATGGGTGTCCTTGGAGACATCCCCAATGAAGGAATAACCGGCCTCGTAGAAGGAGTTGATATCCCCATAGAGGTAACGATGGTCATAATCTGACTTAAGGATCTATACCCTGCTAGAAGTGAGGGACCGGGCGAAGACATGACAGATAACTCGGGGTTGTCTTCTGGGAAAAACTGGTAATCTTCACCAGATGTGGGGATTTCCTCACTAGGAGAATGGATGGAAGAGCCCATATCTGAACCTTCCGCTAGATCTTGTAGCAGAGGGCGAGGACTAGGAGGAATAACAGCAGCTAGAAAAGACGAAACCGATGTAAGAGGAGAGAAATATCTCCCTACTCCGAATTCAGACCAAGCATCGGATAAGGGCCAATTGAACTCAATTGGTCCTCCAAAGGGAAGCTCAGACAGAACCGATCCCCCGCTGGGAAACTCGGAAATGATAGGCTATTGAGGTTCAGTAGAAGACTGAGAGACTTTTGATGAATCGTCTATATATGGACTACCAGTAGACGAAACTGAGGGTCCCACCACTGTGACAATAACGAAAAGAGGAAAAGATCAAACAAACACATGGGCTAAAAAATCAAGGGACACAATCAAACAGCCGACAAGCAAAATCTAAAAGGGCATGTGATCGTAGGTGATTTATTTTACCACATTGAAACTTAGAAACTTCACTGTTTCATGTTTTAAGAGTTGAGAAATGGATGAAAGGTGACTCTATCTCTTTCAGTTTTGAAGCAAGCGTGAAAGGACAAGCGCTTGATGATATTTTCAAATTTAAGGAGTCAGATAAGATCAAAATGACTGCTTAGGAATTCTAGGCAAAGGGTGTACCAAATAACCATGAACTGCAATATACACCTTGTTCTCAAAATGAAAGAGAAATCAACAAAGGACTTAACGTACGTGCAGGAAATCTCCCCGAATGCTGTGTCTGGTGTATCACGGGTATAGGGCGGCAGACTCAGCTTCCTATGGATAAAGGATGGCAACCTAGTGGGGTCTCCCTTTATATACTCGACGGTATGGGGAGAACAAGTCTATACTAGTATTGTCTAAAGCCAAGAGGCGAATGACAGCTACTAGGTTTAACGATGCCGGAACACGTCTCTAACCTAGACCTCTAAATGTTTCGTTAATGTTTCAATGCTACCTTAGTGTAAATTGAATAAATTTTAATGTTAATCTTCAAATATGTTTCAATTTTCAGGCAAAACTAATGAAAAGAGAAATTTGAGAAGCAATAGCAAAGGAGTAAAAAACAAGGAAATTTCACTCAATGCAAACACACATCAAATTGACACAGCAATCCCTCAAAACCAAAAGAATCCCAAAGACTCAAATGAACCATGTAATCTAGGCCCAAACCGAGACAAGGCGGAATTTGAATGAGGAAGAAACGGATCATTCAAACAACGCAACAAAATGATAGACAACCACCAAAAGAATGCTGAGAAGCAATCATAAAGTTGACTGAATAGATAAAAACCAAAAACTTCCACGGGAGGCTCGACACACTATAGCACCTAGATGCCCTAGGGCTAGAATGTAAAATCGATAGAAGAGGGAAAACAACCAAATGATGAAGGTCACAGTTAGTCAAACACGGCTCCAGAACACTCAGGCAGTCGTAAAATGAAACCAAAATCACAGATCAAGCTCAGAAAGCTCAAAACCGAGAAAACCCTAGCACCTTACAGAATTGGCGCGACTGTCAAGCTGAATCTAGCACCAGAAAAGGATTGGTGCGGGTAATACACTGGCAACATGCACCAATTGGTACGACTGTCAAGCTAATAAGCACGCCAGTCGAGTTTACTAAGAAAAAATAAAAAAGAGCAATCCAAGAAACAGAACAGTGATGGTGGGGCTAAACAAAAGCCAAACACTCAGAAAACAACCAACCAAAAGAGATGATCAAGCAAGTAAAGTCAAGAATCAACCAAAAATACAAGACAATACTCCAAATCAACGTCTCCCCAACGGAGTCACCAATTTGTTGAAGAGGTAAACCCCCTCTGCGGATAGAGGCAATCCCTACTAGCCCAGGTCGAGTCTAGCAACAATCGTGTCACGCTAAGGCGGAAGTTCCTAATTGCAATAGACCAAAATGTGAGAAATGCCTACCTTAAGTCCAATGTTGTTTTTCACACAGAAGATAGCGCTCCCAAATCCTTGCTCCGGCAGATCACAGTTCTCCCGCTTGTCATTATCAAACACCTGCATATACAAGAAACACGACGAACACACAAGCGCAAAACCCAATATATGCAATTATGTATCAGTCAGAGAAGATACAACTCATGATCACAATGTATGAACAATACAAGTGGAACCATAACCAAAGTCGCTTATCATTAATCAATACAAAGAAAGATACAACCTGCACTCTGATGTTGGATCTTCCTTCAGCGAGTCGACAACGGAATACGTCTCGGTAAAGCTCGTCGGGAATGGGACAAGCCTCTCTCTTCGGTTGTCTTGACAATAATCTCCTTGCTACTGATTTGGCTCTATGAGGACTATCAAGGCTCTTGCAGCATTCTCTAGGCTATTGAAGGCTCTTGAAGGCTAGCTTGCAAAAGGAAAATGGCAAGCTTATATAGATGGTGGAAGGGGAGTTGGGATCCCTACAATCATGGGATTGGCCCTATCCTCAAGGAAGATTCCATGAGAGGTGGAAAACCACTTCCTCTACATGGAGATCTAAAGCCAAACCTTCCAACTCAATTTAGAGACCATTTCAGGAATTAGTTGGAGTCAAAATTCCACCATTTATTTTTTAAAAATACTCCTTAATAAGCCTAGCACGGGTATAAAACTGTGACAGTGCGCCAGCTGGCGTGCCCTCTTTGGAGGATTTCCCCCATTGGCATGAGGGTTGAATTGGCTAGTCGTACCAAGGACAAAAAGGTCATGTCACTACTCACAGGTCACGGAATAAGCCCTCCAATGTGCGGGATGGGGGATTGCAGGGACAGTGACAAATTGTTGTGTAACACTTTCATTTCTTGACCACTATCAAGAATTTGGCCAAGCTCTTCTTCCAACTACAATGAAGATCCTGAAGATCCTGTTGAGGGTTTGGTTGTCTCTGTAAGCTGTAGCAAGTGGAGGCTAGATCTGTTCAGATCTAAGCCATTCTAGTGCCTCTTTTCAGTGGGAAAGCCTTCTATCCCCCTGGCAAGAGAGTATTGGATGAGGAGAGCTCATTTTCAGATCTTGGCTTGAGGCCACATCATGCTCTAGAGCCTACAGTGTAGTCCATCTTCCATAACTATGTTATTTGTAGGGAGAAAGTTGCAGGGTCTTTTGGCACTTCAAGGAGGAGAGATCTCTAGTGTTGGGAATCTACCCTTCACTGTGGTGATCCTTGGATTACAGATCTAATCCATGTTCCATTCAAATAGGATCTAAATAATGATGTATTTGCTTTAGAAATTCTGAATCATTATGCAGATTAGTTGCATTATGTCTCTGAACTACTCCATGTACATCATTTTCTGCTGAAAACCCCAAGGGGATTTTGAAGAGGAGACTCTATAGTGTACACATCTGATATAGATATATATTTTTGTACAAATAACTTCTCTAGATTTGAAGTGTAACTTACATCTCTTTTCAGCTAATAAAATAACGCTGTGAAGCTTGTACAGTCATATCATATGGTTGTAGCCTCTTATTTTGAGAATTTCTTCATGTAAAGTTTGCTACTTTCCATTCTATGATGTATGGGCTTCAATATAATATTGATATGCTGATGTAATTGACATGATTGAGCCTACATATTGGCCTCCTGCATATATTTGGCTAAACTGCATTATTTCTGAAGCAATTTTGTCACATAGTGTTGTAGTCCCACTTTGGGCATTTTCTAAGTTGTACTAGGTGTGGGAGATCTGTTTAACCCACTTAGAACAATTTGTTTATGATCTCCTCTTGGATTTGGGTCTTAGATTATCAGATCTAAGGGATCCAAGGGCTAATTTTGTTTTTTGTAGCACACATTCCTGAAAATGTGTTTTTCAGGCATGTCTTGCTAGTAGTCCCAATTAGGGGATATTACAATGGATTGGGGGTTAATGAAATGTATAAAGCGGGATAAGTTTTAAAAAATATAGGCTATAATAAAATAAGGGGATTGGAGAAATATATATGCGGGAAAAGTTTAAAATAATATCATGGAAGGATTTTTATAGTGGGGCCCGATACATTTTAAATTTTTAAAACTTTGGATAATGGGTTTTTCTTGTTTTAAATAGAAAAAAGGGAATTAGTAAAAGGGGAAATTAATTTTCAAAGGAAAATGTGTTTTTTAACTAGGAAAGGGGTTTTAGGAAGGGAAAAGGGGTAAAATAAGGGGAAAGGGCTACAATAAGGGGAAGGGTTTTAAGAGTGGCAATACGGTTTTAAGTAAGGGGAAGGGGATTTTGGGAGATATTAGTGATATGAAATGAACCAATTGATATTTTCCATTACTTGTGAAAGTAATATACCTACTCTTTATTTACTCTAACATTTTTTACTTAATTTATTGGGTGTATTTGAGCTTGCTGACCCTTTATTTTCTTTCGACAAGAAAACTAACCTATTTCTAACCTTATAACTTCTAATGGCTCAAATTAAGCTGATGAGCCCATTTTTATTCTCTACCTAACTATTGATCTGCCAAGGTTAAATGGTTTGGTTAGATCTTTATTCACTAACTATCATTACTTGAAATTTAAAAGCATGAATGAATCAAGATTAAACTATTTGATCATCATGAATTGTGGCATTTTGGACAAGCTGCACACAATTTTATTTGCAAAAGTAACTAAACTAAGAGTAGTGGCATTTGAATGTGCAACACTTTCAAGATCTATTTTTTTTATTTTTTGTGGGGTTCATACTTTATTTTATGTTTTGATATTTTTCTTTTAGTTCTTTGATTTTTATTTTAGAACTCACCCTCTTTTCATTTTTTAATATGGGAAAAAATTTGAAGAAAGAAAAATTATGTACAATATTACAAGACTTTAACATAGTCAATTCAAAATTATGATCCCTATTATTATAGGACCCTAACAGAATCCACGTGCACATAAATTTACTAACAATATTCAGTAGACAGACATAACTCAAAAATCAACATATAACGCAATCCATAACAGAACATAGAGATATTCCAATATTAGCGAAAGGTCTTATCATTCATTAATACTTCAGATTCCACTTACAGACTCTTTACGAGCCCATGCACAAAGCCAGCGGGGTTTGCACATAGCAAAGCTTAGGGTCTTTGTGCACACAGCCAACAGGAGCCCTTACCTAGACAAATTCCACACAACTTACACAGATCCAATATTATTCCTCAGGCTTAATCTAAACTTTCCTCTAGAATCGATCGCATTCATCTATTTATACTATTTTAGCATGTGCTTCTCTATGGTTCGCAAATCGTGGTTTGCGGACCCTTGGTCTACCCTTTGAACCATTAAAATTCATTAGGGGCTTTGACCTGCCCCAAATCCCTTGTGCTTGACTAAAGTGTTACAAAATATTACAAAAATATATCAAAATTACATGCAGGGGACCCTGCTCCAATAGGCCCACAACACAATATTGTGACTCACCCCGAGTCACAGTGGTAGTGGGGTCTTAATTTTGAGCTCAAGCGCCTCGATAGTTGCAATAAAAGGGATCAAGATACATGCACTTTAGGGTGCGTCGTTCTGCACATTTTCGACCAAATTTTCTGATGGAGGCCCTGCAGCGGCCAAAGTGACCTGCTTCATCATGTGGTTCAGACTGTGAACAACAGCATCAAGGTCCTGAGAGAGCTGCATGGCCTCCTCCACCCAAGGCTTGATGTGATCAATGAATGAGTATGCTTCTTGACCTCCCACATTATCCAGGATTTCATCAGAAAATGGCATAGGGAAGGGATCTTCTACACAGGAATCATTCAGCTTATGCATGTCTACACAGATCCTTATCACTCCTTTGGTTTTCGTTTCTTTGACTACCATTGGGCTCACCCAATCAGATTGCTCTATGAGCTCAATGATACCTACGATCACTATTTTATATAACTCCTCTTTGAATTTCTGGTTATACTTAGGGTTCAGTCGATAGGGACGTTGCTTGATAGGACGTGCATCTGGCTTCAAGGTGATCTTCATAACCCCTAGATCTCCTACAATTCCCTTAAGCTCAGAAACATTTGTAAGAAATAGGTCCCAATATTCGGTTAGCAGCTCTGAAATCTTTCCAATATTATCATCATCCCAGTAATCGCCAATATTGGACAACTTAGGCTGCTCCTCCATCCCAATGTTGACCTCCTTCAAATTCAATGGTTTGGTAATGTCCATTACCTGCAATGAGGGTCCTATGACTATGTGCTCTCCTTCAGATTATGGGATTGTAATGTTCCTAGGATCTTTGTCTTTATCTTCTACTAATAAATTTCTACAGTTGACAATATCTTGAATCTACACATCCCAAGCTGGCACAACACATTCCTTCTGAGGAAAAGACTCATAAAAAAAGGGGCATCGATATCCTACAAGGCCTCGTCTAGTTTCTCCGACCCTCCAACTAATCTGAAAGTTGCCCTAAAATCCTCTGCCATTGTATCCCAATGGCGAGTGCATTGGTTAAGCTCCACATCTAAGTACCAGGTGGTAGGTACCGGCCCCAATGAATAAATAAACATATTGACCCACTCATTCCAGGTTCTTTCATTCCATGCCTCTATCCATATAGCCAAGTGTTTGCGTGGGTCCCCACAGCCAAAAAAGAGCTCCATAGGTGGGTTGAATGGAGGTTCAAAATGTAGAATCATCATTTTTCAACATTCCTCCCAGTCCTAAAAATCCCCCTTGTGGGTTTCCCACCACCACAAAAGAGTCGCGCGCATAGCCAAATCAAGTGCCCATAATGTTTGTTCCTCTGGAAATTCTGCTACTAATGCATAAAGAAATTCCTTAACAATACTAGAACCATCAAAGTAAGGTAGTTATCTTACCTCTGAGGAAATGCAATAGAAGCTCTTTGTGAACTTGAGGCAGCACAGCGCAGATACATCGTGTAACCTGTTCTGCCAATTTTCTATCTCACCATCCGAATCTGAGAGACATGCGATGTCCTTTTCCCAACAAAACATGCCATCAGCTGTAGGGTTGACCCAATCATCATCCCGCATAGTTAGTTTGTAAATATGGTCAACATCCTCCTCATCATGCACCAACTTTGTATATCGTTCACCGTCTGCTGGATCGAGAGGGACTATTACCCGCGTACCATCATTCTCAAAGACCATGCTCCTCCCTCTCAGATTGATAATACCACCCATGTCAATTAGCCTAATCCAGTCCTATTAGCATCGGATAAGCGTCTTCATCATCCACAATCTGGATTACCTAGAAATATGCATATAATTTAACTCCCACAATGTCTACCACCACCTTTGGTAGTCTACCTAATGGAATGATATTCTGCTAGTTAGACATACGCAATTGAATGGCGGACCACTACAACTTAGGTTCTCCTATCCTTTGCCAGGTTTTTTTGGGTAGGAAATTGGCATCAGATCCTAGTTGCAGGATGACTTGGTCCATCTCATCATATTCACCATTCTATGCAGTCATACGCATCTCCCGACCAGTCCTTTTCTTGTTCTTGTAAATATTATTCACAACCTTATCCTCCGTTCGGGGGGAGGGGGGGTCCTTTTCTGCATAGCTCTCTATTAATACTTGGAGATTCTCCACCACCTTCTGATTGCGCAGTAACTTCATACATGCTTGAATAAATGGCTTAACTACTTCATCAACTTTTGGATTCACAAAATTCCTCGAGGTGGATGCTTCGTCCCTAGTAAAATCCTTCCTAGCTTCGATGAAGGTCTCTTTCTCTTTCTGCAGGTCAAGGCTTTCCTTTTTGTCAGAGGCCTTCTTGATTAGCAGTTTGGCCACAGATTTTTCCTCAGCTCCTCTAGTGGCAATGCCACTGCATGTAATTACATTGACACTGGGCCCATCATCGCGCGGTTCAACCTTAACCCGTTGTACATTTTGCAGTGACATCTTCTATTTTTCATAAATTTTAGCTATCAGCACTGGACAATATTCAATTACATGATCAAACTATCTGCAATACCTGCAGGATTCGCTCGTAGGGTACGGGCAGTCTCGTGCATAAGGTCGAGCATCCCCATAGTTGTAGAAAATTAGTCTCCCTCTTCCTCGACCTGCACCACCTCTCCCCTCTCCTCCCCCTCTTGTAGGGGATCCTCCTCGCCTGGAGGGAGATACTAGTGATGAAGGGTTGATCTGCACTCTGTATAGGTTCCCACTATCTATCATAAGGTCATATGTTCGGTAGTTGTGCTCATTTTGACCCATCAACGAGCAGAATCTACACCATTGTTGCTTCAGTTATGGGACATAGGCTCCCAACTGTGGGCAGTGGTTTGTATCATGCCTCCCAACCACTTAACAGTCAGCGCACCACAGTGTGGGGATACTTGGTCCAGCAATATCTCTTGGATGTAGCGGACTTGGTCCCCCAGTTTGCATATAATATGATAGCAGAGGGCATTGATCTTTGGCGTGGCCTGATACCCTGCAACATATGCACTAGACATATGTGCTAGCTTCTTTACCCCTGTCTCTTCATAAATTCTATATTTCTAAGTGCATCACTTCTAATTGGCTCTGGATCTACGACGCCCCAACTTGAGCATCATCCCTTGGCACAGCTTCTAGCTTAATAGAAATCTCCAGGGCCTCTTCTCGCGAATCAATATTTTGTTGACCCATAGGTCCACGCATATGTGTCAATAAATGGCGATAGACCATTCCTTATGTTTTTTTTCATCATAAACAAATCATCCATCACTGATGAACTTCTTCAATCCCTAGTCAGCCTCCCAGACAGACTCTATAGGTCCTTGCCTAATATATTTCAACTCCACTATGCATTGAGAATAGGACTTAGGCTTTTGGAACTACTGCTTTAGAGCATCCTTGATCTCTTGTATTGTAGGGTTCACATGTTAATCAATGTATCCCATGAACCAATCCAGGGCCCGCCCTTCAAATTCTATTGATAGTTGTGCTCTTTTTACAACATCTTTATTGACATTCTGCGCAACCCATACCGCATTCGACACGAACCAAAAAATATCCATATCCTCATCCCCCACACCTTTAAAAGTGGGTAGCTTTATCTACAAGGCCATATCATCCTCCAGTGGAGGTGGAGGCGGGGTAGGAGGATTCTTACCCTTGTGCTGGTTCGACGGTGGCATAGACAGGGGGACTGGTCTCTGCAACCCCACCTCCATTCAGATCAGATGAATTCCTTAGAGAACTGTACACTGATTTATCCCCTTCTTGATTAACCTAGTAGTATTTACAGCTTAATGTCGTGCTTCCGCTCTAATCGAAGGTCATTCACGCGGTGTGACTGTAAAGGACACCCTTTTCACACAATATCCTCTTAATCAGTAGTGACAATATTTGCAAGAACTTACCCCTAAATCCTTTCAAAAACCTTCACTCAACTTCAGAGTAGGACACGAACTGATCGACTACAAACTTAGTTACAAATCCACCCAAGATGCTATCAACCCAGTGATCTACAGTCGGGGTAATTTTTTTATCATTCTGCGCCAACTGTTGGATCGATTTAGGGGTCCACTGCGTGACCTAATCATCTTTCCAATAAGTTTGGAACTCCACTAACCTTGCTAGTGTTATGAAACCAGCTCCAAAATTAGAATAAAATAGAGATCAACACCTTAGAAATCAGCCACTTCTAGGGGGAAACCTCCAATACATTACATAAATGAAGAATTCTTGGATGATACAAATGAAAAAACCTCCTTCTATATATAGGAGTCCATGGGATCACAATATAATCCTATCCTACCTAACAATAATAATGTAAGGGCACAATAATAGCAATATTGGGGTTACATGGGTACAACAATAACAATAAGGGGGTAACAACAACAACAATAAGGGACTATACTAGTAATATAGGGACCTAACATTCCCCTCTGTCAAAAAAGTGTTGTCCTCAATGCCTGAGTAGCTCTGAATTCTTCCTTATAAAATTCTCATCCTCCGATGTAGAATATTCAGTGGGTAAGTTCTTCTACTTGATGAGATACTCTGAAATTGATCGATTTTGTAGCTGTCGATTTCTTGTTTCTGTGACTGCTTCAGGTTCCAATATGATTTTTCCTTCATCATCAAAATCTGGCAATATTGTTTGAACTAGAAGTTTTTCACCTATAACCTTCATTAAGCATGAAACATGGAAAAACTGGATGCACTCGCGAAGAAGCAAGAAGCTCCAATTTGTACTGCATAGTACCAATCTTTAGCAACACCTTGTAAGGACCATAGTACTTTGGTGATAATAATTATCCTTCTTAGCTTTATTGAGGGACATTTGTTTGGATGGTTGTAGCTGTAAAAATACCCAGTCTCCTACATCAAAACTTCTCTCGCTGTAATATTGATCTACCTATTGTTTCAATCGATTTTGTGCCAAATTTAGGTTATCCTTTAAGAGTTGCAGAAATTCTTGTTGATGCTCGATGTGATATTCCACTACTTGAACCTTATAATTGTCTCTTAAAAATGATGTGATGGATGGTGGATGATATCCATAACGTGCCATAAAATGGGGTAATTTTTGCTACAGTATGGAAGGAAGTGTTATACCACCACTCAACGAGAGGTAACCACTTGACCGATTGTGTTTTCTTATTAGATACAAAAAACGAAGATATCATTCCAAAAATTTATTCACTATCTCAGTTTGACCATCAGATTGAGGATGATAAGACGATTTATGAGCTATCTGAGTACTTAAACAAGAAAATAATTACGTCCAAAAATTTCCAGTAAAAATGGGATCTTTGTCACTTACAATAATCTTTGGGTTTGCATGTAGCTTTTCAATTGTTTCCATAAATGCGGTAGCAACTGTAATTGCTTTAAATGGATGAGATAATGCACAAAAGTGTGCATACTTGGTAAGTCTATTGACTACCACCATGATGACACTCTTTCCTTCAGAATTAGGTAAACCAGTGATAAAATCCATTGAAATCTCCTCCCAGCATTGATTTGGAATGGATAAAGGTTCTAGAAGACCCAGGGTCTTAATTGTCTCAACTTTATTTTGTTGGAAAACCAAACATTCCACCACAAACTTTTGAATATCAGATTTAAGGCCATCCCAAAAAAAATCTTTCTTCACCCTATTGTAATTTTTTAAAAATCCTGAGTGTCCTCCTAACGGAGAAGTGTGCAATTCAAAAAGAATCTTTTGCTTTAGTTGGGAATTCTTACAAATATATAAACCATCGTTGTACCATAAGGAATCATTTTTCCAACTAAGTGTATCAGATGTACTAGGATCTTGCTGCAACTTTTTAATGAGTGTTCACACCTCCTCATCCTTCTTCCATTCATTCCTTGCTTTGGTTATCCAATCTTGTTGGATAATAGAAATGGCACAAAGCAATGCTTCCACCTCTTCGTCCTTTCTTGAGAGTACATATGCGACAACATTTAGCTTCCATTTTTTGTAGATGATTTCAAATTCATAACCCAACATCTTTGTGACCCATTTTTGCTACTCTTATGAAGATATTCTTTGTTCCAAAAAGTGTTTAAGACTACCATGATTAGTTTTTACCTTGAAGTGTCTTCCCATTAGGTAAGGTCGCCATTTCTTTAGTTCATGTATTATTTCCAAGATTTCATTCTCATAAATAGCTTTCTATAAATACTTTCCTTTGACTAGAAGACTTTCAAAAGAAATGGGTCTTCCTTCTTGCATTAGAACAACACCAATTCCATTTATGGTTATGGGGACTTTCCATTCCTTAATGGCTTTAATTTTTTTAGGGACTACCTTAAGACCCTCATGAGATACAATATGACCTAGATATTCGACCTCTTTTACTCCAAAGAAAAATTTGGATGTTTTTTCATATAATATTTCTCCTCCAATAGTTTGAGCACCCTGTCAACATGTTGAACATGATCCTTCCAAGACTTGCTATAGATTAGTATACCATCAAAAAATACTAGCACAAATTTTCTAAGGAAGGGTTTGAAAATGGAATTCATCAACACTTGAAATGTAGAAGGTGCATTGGTAAGGCCAAAAGGCATGACCAAAAATTCATAATTACCTTCATAATTTTGAAATGATGTTTTCGGAATATCTTTCGTCTTCATTCTAATTTGATGATATCGTGAACGAACATCCAACTTGGTAAAATAAATTGCTCCATGTAATTCATCCAATAATTCATAAATCACAGTAATGGGAAATTTATCTTTAATAGTAAGCTTATTGAGCTCCCTATAATCCAGACACATGTGCCATGATCCATTGTTCTTGTGCATCAATACTACTAGAGCAGAGAAAGAACTTTGACTAGGTTGAATAATACGAGCCTCTAACATTTATGCAATCATACGTTCAATTTCGCTCTTTTGGACATAAGGATATCTATAAGGCATAATTTTTGGAGGAAAAATTCCTCGAATCAAATGAATAGCATGATCATGATCATGAATCGGTGGGAGTCCTTCAGGAGTTTCAAACACCTTGGAATGATTGCCCAAGACTTTTTAGAGATCTGGAGATATAGATGATTTTGATTTTGGAACTTCTAGTGATCATAATTGTGCATTTAAGCCTCGTTGTTCTTTCTTCAGAACCTTTGTCATGACATTAGAGCTTATTATATTTCCCAGCTTCCCTACGATACCCTTTAATTCGACTTCCTTTCCTTCCAAAAAAAAATTCCAGAAAAGGTCTTGAAAATTAAAAGCTACCGTCCCCAAGGATTGTAACCATTATACTCCTAGTAAAACATTAGCACCTCCCATTGGAATGGGAAGAATTGGACTATTCAATACATATTCCCCCATGGTTAGCTTGATATTATGACATTTTCTAGAGCAATTTATAGTTCCTCCATTTGCAACCATCACTTGACATTCTAGTGCTGGGTATAGGAAACAATTCAGTTCCTTGGCTACCTCACAATGAATAAAATTATGGGTGCTACCCAAATCAATCAACACTATTACCTTTTTCTTCTTGATATGTCCTTCTATATTGAGAGTTTATTGAGTGGTAATTCCAGCCAATGCATTACATGATATGGTCAGTCTCATTTCTTCTTATTCTAGGGTTGGTTCCTGGTGTATATCCTATTATTTTGAAGTTTCTTGTTCATTTTCTTCCTCCTCTTTACAATCTATGTAAAATAATTTCTTCTCAACACACTTATGACCTTTAGTGTATTTTCTATCACAACTGTAGCAAAGCCCTTTTGCTCTTTTTTCTTCCAATTTTTGTGGTGTCAACCTTGTAGGTTGTGGAAGTATAGGAGTAGCAACACTTCCATCTTTATATATGTGAGTGGTAGGCTTCCTTTTCGCCATGATTTTACATTCATTTTTTCTTGCCAATTTGAATGCCTTATTCAATGAATCAGGTTCCCAAATGCAAACTTCATGTTGGATGTTATACTTTAAATTCCCTATGAAGACATGAATCATGTGTTCCTCTAGAATATCAGTTACCCTTATATTCAATTTTTGGAAGTCCCCAATGTGATCCACCACTGAACCCTTTTGTTTGAGATTTATCAATTGGCTAAAGAAGGTGTTGCTCTTTGTATCCTCATAATGTGCTATCATTTCTTCCATAAAAATTGACCAAGTGAAAAAAAATTTACGAGAGCAAAACCATCGATACTATACAAATGTATTTGGTTCTAAATGTAAAGTTGCAATGCGTACCTTTTGTCTGTTTTGTACATTATTGAGATCAAAATATTGCTCCATCTGTAGTATCCATGTTACGGGATCCTTGCCATAAAACTTCCTCATATCCATATTTGGAATATGGTGGTTCTTCCATCCAACATTAGAGTTTATGAAATCACGATTAATGTTTATTTTGTTCTCATCATGAGTTTCCTCTACTATATTTTTGCCATTAGGAAACATTTCTTGTATCAACTTTTTCAAACCTTCCATGCCTGCTTTTAGATCATTCTTCATGTTTTCCATGTTGTATTTCATTTTTTCTTCCATGTCATCCATCTTAGCTTCCATGCCAACTTCCATGCCATCCATCTTAGCTTCCATGATTTTCTTCAAACTATCCATCTTAGCTTCCACGCCTTTCTTCAAGACTTCCATTTCATTTTTTCTTGCTCTTTGCGAGAGTAAAATTTGGTGCACTTGGTTTTGTAATTTTGACTTGTCATGTTGCAGTTCTTCATCTTCATGAGTCATAGTAGATCCTTCTAAGGGCTTAATGGGTGTTAAATTATTTTTAGGGGTAATTTTAGAACCCAATACTGATATCTATTCTACAATATTCCCTTGGAATCAATTCAATCTAATTTTTCACACGAGACTTATGCAATTCGAAAAAATAATACAGACCTTTTTCTTGATTTTAAGGAGCTTGATATTGAAACTGAATTATCTCTATGATTACGGATCTTTAATATCTAACATTCAGCCCTATTGTAGCCCTATGAAGCTTCTTTCCAATGCCACAGGTCTGACCTGATTTCGATTCTTGAAGGAAAAGTTATGCCCAATCTCCCACAATGACCTGATTATGGACTAGTTCAGTAGATTGAACTTGTACGGCATGCCACGTGTCACTTTTTCCTCATTCGGCTCTGAAATTGATACACAGGAAACTAAATTCTGTGTACTTACAGATACTTTTTATAGAATTCCAATCCGATTCTCAGCGAGAGATTTATGATGATTTTCCCACGGTCACATCTTTGAGATGAAATTTGGGAGCCTCAAACAACCATAACTTCCACAGATCATATCTCCAAAAATATTGTGAACCAAGATCTGAAATTTTTTCATGATATTCCTCAAGATTTTGACTTCTCTCTGTAAAAATTTCAGGTTCTAAACCTTCGTAGATCAACAATTAATATGAAAATTCCACGATGGTCTGTTTTAGGTGAAATTTGGGAGCATGAAAAAACCTTAAATTCCATAGATCATATCTACAAAAATATTGTGAACCAAGATCTGAAATGTTTACATGATGTTCCTCAGGATTTCGGCTTTTCTCTGTAGAAATTTCAGCTTCTGAACCTTTGTATAAAAAAATTTATTACAAAAATTCCACGATCACCTATTTAGAGCAGTGAAACCCTAGAATCCAAAGCTTTGATACCAAATGTTATGAAACCAGCTCCAAAATAGAAGAAAAGAGAGATCAACACCTTAGAAATCAGCCACTTCAAGGGGGAAACCTCCAATACATTAAATAAATGAACAATTCTTGGATGATACAAATGAAAAAACCTCCTTCTATATATAGGAGTCCATGGCATCACAATATAATCCTAGCTGACCTAACAATAATAATGTAAGGGCACAATAATAACAATATTGGGGTTAAAGGGGTACAACAATAAAAATAAGGGGGTTACAACAACAAAAATAAGGCACTATACTAGTAATATAGGGACATAAAATCCAACTACTCCTGCAGTTCATGTGTAGAGGCTATGAAGAAGATCTCGTGTACCTCTGTAAAATATATATAGAGAGAGAGAGAGTTTAATGAAGCGAGTGCCTTTAGATCTAGAATAGGCTTGCGCTGAGGGAGCCCTGACTAAAAACCCTTAACAAGACTGAATAATTTGTTCAAATCCCGTAAACCATAAGATAAATAGCTAACAGAAGCAATGTGGCAAAACATAGCCAAATATATGCATTGATTACTCTCTAAAGCATCACATCCATGTGTGCATCAATTTACTAATAGTATTCAGTACACAGACATATCTTGGAAATCAACATATAGCATAACCCATAACAGAACATATATATATTCCAATGTCAGCAAAAGGTCTTCTCATTCATTAATACTTTAGATTCCACTTATAGACTCTTTACCAGCCCGCGCACACAACCAACGAGGTCCACACATAGTAGGACTTAGGGTCTCCTCGCACACAGCCAGCAAGAGCCCTTACCCAGAAAAATTCCACACAACGTACACAGATTCAAAATTATTCCTTAGACTTAATCCAAAATTGCCTCTAGACTCGATCATATTAATCTATTTATACTATTTTAGCCTACCCTACTCTATGGTCCAAAAAATGTGGTTTGTGGACCCTTGGTCTACCCTTTGACCCATTACAATTCATTAGGGGCTTTGACCTGCCCCAAAGCCCTTGCGCTAGACTAAAATATTACAAAATATTACAAAAATACATCAAAATTTGCATGTAGGGGACCCTGCTCCAACAGTATCATTGTCCCTACATATCTGTTTGAAATTTATTAATCATTTCCATCCATCACAAACCCATTTCCCCTTAATTTTGCATCATCACCTACAACCACAGCCCTATTCTGCAAATTGGGAAATTTCCCTAGCTTGGGCTGTGTTTAAATTTCCTAGCTAATTTTCCTCATGATTTCCATTCATTTCACTCCCTAAAGATTCCTAAGACCCCTGCCCATCTCCTAATTTCCTACTCCCATCTCCCTTCCCTAACTCCCTCATTTCCATTAGCACTCATTTCTTTTTTCCTATTTTTTTTCCCTTCCTATCATCTAGGGTTTCAATCATGGAAGAAGATTCTTCACCATGAGAAGAGAAAAAATCACAAAGGGGAAGATATTGAGGTATGAGCCCTCAAATTGCGGTGAAATCACTTCCTCACCCTTCGTAGGAAAATGCTTTGAAGATGTCAACTTCCAAGGGTTTTTCAAGAGTGGAGGAGGTATGTTACCATGAGAAGCTTAAAATTTTGTTTACCAATTCGAAGGAGAAAAGACACCTATTGCGGGGATTGATTTCACATTTTTAGTTGATGCCATCTCTCTTTCTACGGGGATACCAAATCATGGGGAATATTGGTTCTAAGGCATGAACCTAGACCTTGGACAGTGCAAACCCTTCGCAAAATCACGGTCTGAGAATCATTCTCATATTCTTCCACGATGAGATACTTGTTGGAGAGGTATGCACCATTGATGAGGTTGTGATATGAAAATTTTCACACGTGAAGGCGGGTTTTCTAGATTCCCTTCACCAATATCACATGCGGCGCTCATACATAGGCGGTAAGTCCCTTAATTTTTATGCAATTTTTTGTATAGGAGTGTGAGAAACATGGATGAAAAGGTGAAAATCATGAATATAGAACATTACCCTAACCTCTTTCTACCACATATTGGTGAAGATCATAGCTCTCCATCACTTGGCGAGAGAATAACATAACATGGGGTACCTTCGGTGAGGAAGCCTTGCGGATGCACCATGACTACTACGATAACTCGGCAACGAACATATCACCTACCATGTTAGCATAGCCTATGGAGGTGGGATCATCGAAAACAAGCTGAGGTTTCAAAGAGGCCAAGGCACGAGTTACTCTCTATCGAGAGAGGTAGGATGCTTGTGTTTGCTCTCGAAATAAGGAAGGGAACAAGTTTGCTTCACTACGAGGATCACCATCAACACAACATGAGACATCCATGCATGATGAGGAGGAAGATGACTTTGACCTAGTTGACTTGGAGGAGCATGATGAGAAAGAAAAATTTTATAGGGTAATCAAATACAAGGATACTCGGATCAACGAGCTCCAAGACAACTTGAAAGGAAAATTTGGTCATTTCATTTCTAGAGCAAGAAAACCTTGACATTTGAAGACAAAACAATTTATTTTGGAAAAAAAAAGGCTCTTTAAGGCAAAAAAAAAATAATAATAAAGGAAAAGGTGGTTGAGAATGAGTAGAAAATTATGAGCATGAACAATAGGTGAAGAGGAAGAGTCCAAGAACCATGGGTCTCAAGAAGGCATTGCAAAAATAAAAAGAGCAAAACCCTACGGATGAGGGCTCACTTTTGAAGAGAAGTTGAAAATGAGATCAATGAGGACATGGAGTTTGGATTGAGAAGGTCGATACTCACTTGGAAAATCTCCTTGACAAGAAAAGCAAGGATAATAAGACTCGAACATCAACGGATTCCCACTACCAAACAAGAAATCATGACTTGCATCAAAATCGACGATTGCAAGACGAGCTTAAACGAGCCTAATCGACGAAAGGAGAAGGGTAAACTTGATTTTCTTGCTGATACCTCCATGATTGCATAGTGAGCCTCATTCAGCAGTTCTAGATCAATTTTAGGAAGATTTGGATCGAATTTTGTTTTTGGTGAAATTTAGTGCAAATTGAAGAAAATTCGGAAATTTCCATGAGCACAGAATTGCAACGCCTTATGCTCTTTCTGATCCAAATGGCATAAATTCAGAATTTATAGAAATATATTGGCCTCCTCTCAAAACCCATTTGCTCACTGGCCTCATATACGGGGGCTCATATTTTTAGAAAAATAGAAAGAGGTAAAAAATGAACATTCGCCACCTCTTTTTTTTGACGGTCTTTGTGCCCTGGAGAGACCTTGGGAGAATGAGTTTTGAAGGCCTTCACATGGGTCATTTAAAAAAATTAAAGATGTTATGGAAACTAGATAAACAATTCTATTTTACCATTCTCTCATATTTCAATTTTGACTTTAGGAAGGTGGCTAAAAATGGCCTTCAAGATGTGCTTGCGCATCTACATAGGGTACAGATTTTTGTAAAATTTTCATTGTGTAATTTTTCTCGATTTCAGGTTTGAGTTTGTTAAAGTTAAAAAAAGTGAAAGTAGATGAATTTAAAAGTCAAAATGTAAATTTAAATGGTAAAATTGAGTTGAATAGGTGTCTTATCCTCCATTTATTGCTTTGAGGATATGTCTCTTAGTGGTAAGATAAAGGAGGAATTTGTTGTACAACCTCCCTAGTGTGTAGTAGACTTCGGATAGATCACATCACATTTGAATTTCTTGCTAAATTGAGCCTCCAAGGGAGGATTTCAACCTCAGTATCTATATGAGGCCTTTTTTAATCATTTTCAAGGGTTGGAGTCTTGGACATTGAGCATGTGTATTTCGTTTAATGATATCACAGTGAATACATAGAAAAGTTGCGGCTTAAATTTAGGGATTCATGTGGTGAGCTTGTATGGCTATGCTTCTCTTTTGTAATTCCTCATTGAATTATTTCTCTTTAGTTACATATCTGTGCTTTGTACATTGTCTTTAGTTTTTAAGTAGGATTCACGAGTAATACATACTTTGTTTAGATGAGATGATGATTTTTGTTTATAGAAATCTCTTGGCCTCCTCTCAAAACCCATTTTTCGATATTTTTCATACAAGGCTCATATTTTTAGAAAAATGAGAAAAGGGGTCAAATAACATTCTTCCCTTGTTTTTGACAGGCACTACACCACACTGGAGAGACCTTGGGAGAATGAGTTTTTGAAGGCCTTCCCATGGGTCATTTAAAAAAATTAAAGATGTTATGGAAACTAGATAGACAAGGCTAGTTTAGCATTCTCTCGATTCATACTTCTATGCTTGTTCCTGTCTCCTATTCATCTACACTATAACTATAAAGCCTAAAGGTTCTTTCAAGCTTGCCTACCTTGCCCCTTTATTCCCCTCTAATATTTTCTCTTGTAACCTACCAAAGTTCCGACCTAGCTCTAAAAAGGCCCAGCGCACAAATTGGCTAAAAATCCAAATCAACCAAAACCATAGAACCTATTATACCTAGCTTAAAATCTCCAGTATCTAGTCGATTTGGCTGTTATCTCATTTAGAGAGCCCTCTCATCATAGTCGGGCCTGGCCTCTTTGAGTCAAAGTGGTCGTGGTTACCTTTTTTGATCTCCTTTTCGGCCTTGAAAGGCGGTGGAGTGCTAACATGGCTGTGAGGTGGAATCGTTGTTTAAGGGTTGAGATAGTTTTGATCTCGAGGCTAGTTTTCTTTTTTTTTGATTGATGTGTTTGATGAAGTCACACATTCATGCTTGGAATATGGCATGAGGGTGTGTTGGATGAAGTGAGATTTGACTTGACCATGTACATGGTTGGGTAGAACGTGGAAGTCCCAAAACTGGTTGCAATTTTCTTACGAGAAATAAGAGCTAT
This sequence comes from Pinus albicaulis, assembly GCA_034641835.2. NCBI lineage: Eukaryota > Viridiplantae > Streptophyta > Pinopsida > Pinales > Pinaceae > Pinus > Pinus albicaulis. The sequence continues at coordinate 128,338 of MU968458.1, forward strand.
TTTGATGAGTAAGCTCATTTTGGTTATCATATGGATTCTATGCTAGAAGTTTCCTTCATATTTATGTGGTTATTATGTTGGTTATGGGAATTTATTATATCGGTGGAGATGTATGGCTCTCCTCATGCTTTTACTTGTAAATTAATGGAAAATGTATCTATGGTCAAATAGATGGTAATGCAACTAATGATGTATGGGAACAATGCTTCTTAAGTGATTCTCATATAAGTATGATACCCCTATGATTAAATATGCTTTTCACACATGTAGATTCAATGTTTATGACATGTTTGATGAAATGCACCTATCATGGCTAGGAGGTGTCTATATGAGTTCTTGTTGATGTGATTTCTTCACGGTATCATTTTCCTAATATTAATTATCATCTCCTAAGTTTTCATGAAGTTTTGGGAAGTGACCTAGGATCTCGGCTTAAAGGTGGCTCAAATCCGAGATGCGAGGACGAGCGGGATTTTTGGGGCCCTTACCTCTAGTGGCAGGTGTTGCCCTCGGAGTATGGCTTCCTAGCTATTGACAATGTCGGCCGATGGGTATCTCCACAAAAATGAGTTACCTCCTGGCTTGACATGGTATTAGAGCCCGACTCTGGCTTTGGCTCTCTGTCGTGTAACTCCCTCCTTCTCCTAGCATAACTAACTATCTACCTTCTTCTTACGAAGTGTCTCACTTCCCCTTCACCAAGAGTCCTATTCATTCTATTCTCGACACTTTTCACACTCCCCTCCCTCACCATTGCACAAAAATCTATCACAAAGTTCAACTCTTGGCAACGAGTTGTTCCTTCCACACTCTCGAAGTTGTGTATACCCTCCCCCTTTGCACTCCTTTTGCCTTTTCTGGCCGTATTATACACGTGCTCCCCCTTTGTGTGTTATACCTTAGTGATATACGCTTCTCCATACCATTGCTTGGTTAAAATACTCCTACTGCTTTGTGGCTTGGCCTCCTCCAATATGTAGTCTCCTCATATGTTGTTAACATTACGATCGACACCACCTCATACGTTGCCGTCCCTCATTATAGTTGTTGTTCTATAGTCACAATGATCAAATTTACCCTTTCCATTGTTTTGAATCTTAGGTCAAATTATAATATTTGCAAATTAAATTTGACATGTCTCTTGATTGTCAAATGGTTCCATGTTATTGTCCCAGGTGTCATTGATACTCCTCACAACCATCATGGTAACTATCATCATTTCCTATCATAAGTCATCAAATAAGTTAGTTGGTCATCTTGGTCATAGAATCATAAAAATGCATACTTTGAGAGCCAAATTTTAATTCATATTCAAGAATATGCATACGATGTTCATCATTTTGAAATAGGGAGTCATGTCATCCCTTATGGTCATCATCATCGGAGTTAGAAATTAGGAAAATAAAGTGTTTTAAATAGAATCAAAGTATATGTACATGGATATGTAACGGTTCCTATTGAAGAGATAATGTTGCTAGCACCAATCACATCATCATGTCACTTTGTCAATGTACACATGATTCAATTCCATTATGAAGCCAAAAAATCGATTTTCGAAGTTTTAAAGGAGCATCAAGACATTTACTTCATTGTATCCTTATAAAAGAACCAAGAGCTCCCCTCTACCACTTTGATACTTTCCATAGCCATCGAACTTCAAATTTTCCAACCACTTCACTTTTCATCTTGTTTCTTGTGTTTCTGGCCACAGTCCATGTTTTCCCTTTCTCACCCCTTCTTTCTCACTCATTTTAAGAAAAAAAATACCTTCATTATATTCCTAACATCTATCCCTACTCCCCATAATTTTCTTATAATTTTTCCTACCTTTCCCCGCTTCTCCCCTTCCCTCAAGTTGATGTGCTTTTAGCTGCGTTTGCGAGATTAATCCTTGCCATTTCTTGTTTTTGAAATTATGGTTTTATATTAAATGCGAACCCAAAAACATGGTGAAGACCGATGGAGAATAGAGATTTATAATGGAGGAGAGATTTCTAGGTATGATCGAACTCATATGTAGGAGGTTAATTCATTAGAGTTCATTAGAAAATCATTTGAAGCGTTTGGTTTCCTAGGGTTTGTCGAAAGGTGCGAGAGGTGGGCTACCATTATGATTTAAAAGCATATTTGCCATTAAATTCAAGAAGTATTAGGCCACCATAGTAGGGATGAACTTTCCGGTCATTGAAGAAGATCATATCTCAAACAGCTACTATCCTAATCAGGTGAAATGCGGGTTCAAGTGAGTGGACTTGGATCTAGAGCACTACAAAATGTTTTTGAAATACCAGTTGCATTGATTCTCCTTATCACATATTTACTAGCAAGAAGTTGTTAGATGATAACCCTTTAATGAATACCATCATGAATTACTTCACTTGTAAGAGAAATATGGAAAGACACTATTATGCTAGGAACATGGTTTGCAAAGTTAGGGTGAAAAATATGAAGAAGAAACTCAAAAGAACTCTAAAGGAAATAAAAAATAGGGAAAAATTGACCTATTAGATGATGCATCATTGGTGAATTAAAATAAAGACATAGAGAAGCGAAAAAAAGGAGACAAACTTGAAATTTTGAGTTTTTGTGCATGAAGGAAAAATTATCCTACGAAGCACAACAACTATTTGCTACGCTTTTTTCTTAGAAAGGTAAAAATCCAAATTTGCAAGCATGCCCAGGATAAATTATTGTATATGGATACCAGAAAAGTACACGAGGATGCCGAAGGTGATAAATTTTCATAAAATTATCAAAATGTGCACCTTTTTACACCTTGCTTCCCCCTTTCCAACACGGATTCTTTATGTTTTAAGACCCCGGTTAGTTTTGAAACCAAGTTTGAAGAGGTTAAAATGATATTTTTGAATGGTTTAAAGGCTCTTGGGTGTAGTGGACATCTCAAAGTTTCTTCAAAGGTCTTCATCAAGACTCAACACCTCATTCAATCGCCGCTAATTCCGACAAACATTTGTTGTGCTTCGTGGAATTGCTATGTTTCTGTGAGATTTGTTGCGATTCATTTGTATAAAATAATTTCAATGCATGTAAAAGGGTTAAATTTCAAATAGGTTAATGTAAATAGTTGTCTCATGAGTTTATCTAATGTAAATAGGTTTATTAATGAGATTACCATTGTAAAAGAATCTTGTAATCAATTCTTTGAGAGATAAGCTCAATCGAGTTAGCTAAAAAGGGAAGATTGTTTCTAACTTCCCTAGGATGTAGCATAATTAGATAGGTTCATGAATCGATTTGCTATGGATCGAGGATTCAACACCTTGGAGAAATCTTGTTTGTCTTCTATATGTACTCGAGAAACAAGTCTAAGCAAAGGGTTGGATACTAGAGGTAGAGACATTTTGGAACTATTGTACTTGATTTTTGGCATAGTTAATATACATTTGCGAGTTTATCTTTGCGGGATTCATGTGTTGTGGTGAGTGAAATTTTTCTTCAATTTTTTTCTTAAGCATATGATTGTTAGATGTTTCTAGCATCTATCAATATTTATTCTTATATTAATCTCTTAAGTTTTAAACATAAATCGTGCTCTTAATGCTTTTGTTTCGTTTGAGATGATCATAAGTGTTTCTCTTCCAAAAACGTTAATTCATGCATGTATGCTCACTTTATCCCCTTTTATCTATTTCCTCATCACTATCTTATTACAACAAAATCAATTTGTGTCTTTTATTGCATCTATATTTCCTCAGTGTATTTTATGGCTTGATCTTTTGACCTATTTGACCTAGTTCCTAAACCTATTGCTTCACATCCAGTAAACCTAAATCAAAACCCTACGCAGAAAAATACTTGGCATAAAACCTTGATAATTTCGGTCATATTTTGGTTGATTCTAGAGACCCTACAGTTTGGTAGGTATAGCTACGAAGTCAAAATTTTGGTACGTAGTTATCTCTTTGGTTTCTTTCTTAGCCTTGGGAGACTAAGGAGTGCTAACAACGAGTCAGCCTTGATGCTCTCATCACAATACGCTCTCCATTTGACATGTGGCATCTCACATCGGTATCCTGTCACTCTCCTTCTGTCTCTTGTTACTCCTCATCGGTGGCATATATTTGTGCAACGAAACTATGGCTTGGCCTCACACTCCTCTTCCCCACTCCCCGATTTCTCCATTGTTTTGTCATACCACTAGTTGTAGGTGTTATCTTATTTGAATGTAACAGGATCATACGTTGATATAACTCCACCCTCCACATAAAATACTTTCATATACTCCCTCATCAGTTATGTCCTCCCTAAAGAAACCCCTCCCCTAGTTAATCCCTCCCCCAAGTAAACCCTCCCCTATATAATACCTGCGCGCAAATTTAGCACCAATTCTTTTTTTACAAAAAGAATTAATTTTCGAATTCAAATTTCTATTTTAATTGTTTTTTTTTAAAATAATATTCACATAGTGATAGTAGAGTGATTTTTTTATAGTACATATTAAATTGCATTAACTCATATCTATTGTGGGAGTGGTTCTCTTTACAGCGGGAGAGCTATCTAGAGTAGTCTGGAAAATCAAGCACACTCTTAGTTTTAATGAGTTGTGAAGGAATTTATGTGACGACGAAGAAAATGCTAAAAAATCCTACCTCATACAAGGATATCACCATTTGGGACAACGAAAAAATAGAAAGGCCTATGCCTTGATTTACTGACATCTGTAAATGAAGAGGTGAGTCACCATATTACCTGTTTTAAAATGCTTATGAAGCCTTGTAGATGTTGAAAAAGACAATATGAATCACATTCAAAACTACGAATTTTTTCGAGTTGATGATTAAATTATTCGACCTTGAATTGAAAAATGATGACCCTCTTGCTTTATCATCGAAGTAAGATTGATCATGCATGCCATTAAACACAACGGTGTTGAAATTGATATACCTCTCATAGCTTATCGAGGCATTATATCATTTACTCACATTATCTTGAGTCATTGCAAGCGAGTGGAAGCCTCGGGGAATTTAACTTGACTCCCTTGAGAAAAAGTTTGCGGTGAGAGAAAAGGGATTTTTGGGAAAGACAAATCATTGTGCAGAAGTTGTATGTCTTTCACATAGAGAAAAGAATCATGCTCAATTTTTCTTCTAGAGGAGAGGTGAAGAGGACGAGGAAGAAGAAATTTCAAAGCTAGGGCGAGATAAGTTCAAAGTGAAAAATATGATCTTCATTGCATATGATGCAATAGAGATGTACATGATGCATCCATGTAAATTTGCCTTGGGAAAAAAAATGAGCAAGAAATAAATGGATCCAAAAGGTAAAAATCATGACAAAGAGAAATGTAAAGCACTGAATCCACTCATTATGTTGTGACGCATTGTAGTATTGGAATAAGCGAAGACTTGTTTAATGATTACTTGCTTCTTGGTAAAATGATTGGTTGCTATATTCAAGAGCAACATGCTACACGAATTTTTAGAAAATATTTTTTGAAGAGTTTACTAACAAGGTTGATGGAGACGATATGGCACAATCAAGCTTAAACACTGGTCTTCTAGACTTTCTTCTACATGAGGTTATACCTCCCGGATTTGAGGAGAAAATTTACGTATTTGGTCCCACATCCACTAGAAAGGACACTCAATTTCATATGTTTAATGGAAAGGTTGAGATCAGAAAAACATCAAATCGCTCACTTGGCATGATAGGGATAGAAGAAGAAAGACTTCTAAGCTACAAGGTACCTATGCTTATGCACAAAAAATTTCATTCAATTCTCACTATGATTAAGGTACATTCCCATCATGTATTTTATGGTATGCTAGATTTGGACACTTTAATTATGACAACCTTGATTTTGAAGAAAAATGGTGTTACTAGCTTGCCTACAATTCCTAGAAACTTAAGCAATGTTATGCTTGTATTCTAGGAAATCATAGCAAATAGTCTTTTCATGATTCACATTCCGAGAGCACATAGAAAACTTGAGCTTATCCATTGATATTTGTATGGCCCCTTTGCATGTTCATACTGCGAATGGAAATAAATATATGATGAAATTTATTGATGACTACACGAGAATGTGTTGGGTTTACTTATTGAAGAACAAATCGATGCTTTTAAAAAATTATGTTATGAAACCAACTCATAAAATAGAATAAAAGAGAGATCCAATGACTTGGGAATCAACCCCTTGAGAAGCCTCCTTTACATTACATAAGTGCACAATTCTTGGATGATTCAAATGAAAAATCCTCCTTTCTATATATAGGAGTCCATGGGATACAATATAATCCTAGCCGACCTAAAAATAATAATGTAAGGGCACAAAAATAACAATAGTGGAAGCACTGCAGACACGATAATAAAATATGGGGACTACGGGGGTACAACAATAAAAATAAGGGGGCTACACTAACACGAATAAGGGAATACACTAGTAACATGGGGACCTAATAGTTGGGTAATGTAGGCTAGCAAGGGCTACAAAGAGTTAATAGCAAGACTAACGCATGCTTGTTCCCCGAGCATCGACAACATTATAATTCTACGGAACACACACGAGGGGTGCGTTATTGAGGGGAAAATTATGAAAAATGACTAGGTAAGATCTGTTCGGAACACTTTTTGTTGCGGGATGGTCCACGAGCATATGAAATGATCGCAAAGGGATGTCGACGGAATGAGAAGTGAGGAGGGAAAGATCCGAAGGCTCGGAAACAAACAATCAGGGAACTAAGGATTAGTCCCTAGTGGAGTTGCCAATTCTACTTGGGGGTAAAATGCATAGGTGGTGCCTTGAGTAAATCCCTCTGGGGCCTTCCTACAGGACCCAAGGAAGACGGTCGGATTGTTTGACAGTGTCTGAAAGAAACTACATACATGTTCATACTAATGCTTAATTGAAAAAGTGAGATATTGAAGGATTACCTGCGAGATAGACATGTGATACCCGTTCTGTAAAAAGGAACCTACCACCAAAGGTAAAGGCAAAGCATTGCGTACCGATCACACATGCACTATCGAAGCATATATGGGCACTACCTATCATTGTCCGGAAATCCCATGATACGGGAATGCATTTACATCTTTATCGACGATCTGTGAGAATATCCCTCCAACCATTCTGCGAGAAATGTACCTTGTACACATCGGTACCCACGGAAGGCAAAGAAGGTCACTAGAAAGCATCCATTTGTCCCTCCTTCCCCCCCGAGCTACTGCATAACTATGGATAGAGAACCTAGTTTGCCTGTCCTCTTGAGTTATGAAAGCGCATGAATTAACTAACGAACGGCTTGGTGGGTCTTTGACCTAAGGTCACCTACGCGACGATAATACGCAATCGGGGGAGATCTTGGACAAGGCGTGGCCGGCCACCCCCATGATCTCGGTACGGGAAACCCCAACTGAAATAAAAAATAGGAGCCGAATGTTAACAACTCCCAAACCCAGACGAGAGGCGATGCCACCACGGCCACAGCACTCCCGAAAAAATACTTTTCGGTGTCGGCCAAATTGCCTCTCTCATCTTCTTTTTAAAAAGCTCATGACTTTCGATAATATTTGATAAAGAAGATGCTTTCACTTAGGGTATTTGTTTTGCGGGGAAAAGCTCACAAACCATCCACAACATTATCTCTCGACGTTCCGGAGAAAGTATCATTCTACCCAGGCATGATAGAGTCCAGAAAGCTCTTATATCCTAACATCTTTAATAACTGAGAAATAAACCATGAATTCCCCATCTTCACGCATGTTTTGTTATCACCTCACCCTTCACATGATAAACATCTGCACTAATTGGTAGAGCCTCCCCTCTAGTGGTGCCCATCACCCGTTGGAGCCATATATCACAACATAAGTGAGTGCCATGGCCATACCACTTCAGTTGGGGAAGCACCTCGTTCCATCCATTCACCATGCATAAGGTCCAGTTTACCATATGAGCTAAAACCCCCTTCCTAGACGACCGGGTTCGCACCGACGGATCGAGCGCACCACCGCGCCTCGCATTTAGCCCACCATATATCAACAATCCATCTGCAATACTTCCTTGTTCGCTTCATGAATCTGCATGATACAACCGATGGGACCCCCCCTCGGAAAAACACCTTCCTCACACCATCGGTGAGTGAACACCTTAATGTTTTTAGGTAACCGTCTCTTTGTGTTTTATACAAACCAAACTCCATTATTTTATTCTTTTGGTAAATACGAAAAGGGCTTCGAATGGTACTACGTGCTTCACCCTCTCATTTTGTATTTTCTCACGAGCGGGTCTGAACACCCTTGGTCGGAGTATTATACCCATTGCACATGCCATCATGACAATCATAACCGGTTCCCCCCACCTGCAATCTCTGACTCCCGGGGATTTCCCGCGAAAATAACTATAAATGCGAAGCTGCTTACGTATACTTCGACCTTGAGCCCATGGAATCCCCATCATCGGTTTTCGATCACCCCTCCCTTTACATGCCTATGTTAAACCCATCACATCTAGGTCCTTGACCCCTTATGTAGGTGACCCCTCATTTCGGTTGGAAACGCTTTCGTGAATTCAGCACCTATATTCCAAAAAGGAAGTGGTACCTTGGATCACCCCTCCCCTTCTGAGGGCATCCTCGGGGTGGGCTTGTGGGGAACATCATTGTCCACAGATGTGTTGATCCTCTTGACATTTAAATTCAACAAAAACTTTCATGTTGTTAGTCTTGAAATTATTTTTCACTTGTTGATGATGACTAGTTTTAAAATGATTTTCTAGAAGGCAGTCTCCAATTTGTCAAATCTGTCATCTAGAAAATACCCATAAACAATATTTGTCCTCCTACCTTTTCCGGTCGGCTATGATGAAAAAACCTAGTTTCAAGTCCTATCTAGTTTTAGTCATATTATCTTGTCCATGGCATTTGTCATAGCTAAGGATTCATCTGTTGTGTTACCCTCATTCCCAGGTCATTCTTGATATCAGTGTTGATAAAATGTTAGCCACCCTACCTCTGGTCATATGTCATTTTGAGATCTAATCCTACCCAAAGAAAATACTCCATTGTCAAAATCTCCCCTAAGTTAGGTAGTGGTGCTTTAGGGAATCTTTTCCTTGGCAAAAACATCTTGAGCCAAAATATTTTTGTTCCAATACGAGCCGACCACGAATTAGCGCTTAATATGCAAAAAACAAATCTTGATACACCTATCGGTCATGCCACTAAGAGGTCTTGATGTCTCGGTAGTACATGTTTCAAAAGCCAAAGTTTGATACAATGTTGATGTACAATGTTTCGGTGTCTTTCGGAAGCAAAGATGTATAAATATTCAGGAAAGAAATTATCAAACTAAACATAAGAAGACGGAAGTTGCTTCTCATATTGTCTTGAGCCTGGGATAAGAATACTAATTGAGAGAGCAAATTCAATAAACCTCTGCAACACGATCGAAAAGGTTAGTTAGTAATGACTAGCAAGCAAATACTCTACAAATACAAGTCATGTGGCTCCTGGTTTAAAGATTCTAAGGATATTAGGCAACGGGGATACATATCTCGAACATGCCTCTTATAGCATATTGTCAAATTTTCACTTTATTACTTATTATGATATACCAAGAAGAGATATACTTATTCTAAAAGATGACAGAGTTTGAGAAATGGATGAAATGTCATGTTGTGTTAACCTCTTCCAAGCAGGCTGAGATGGTTGGGTCACATCGGCGGCCTCCTCGGTATAAAGAGCGGATGGTTTGGAACATGATAGGGACTCCTTCATTTAAAAACGGAGGTTAGGAACGGAAGTGGCCTCATTCAAAGAGCACGAGACTAACAACTTTTCAATGACTTAAAAACTTGTTTACACCACTTCTGCAAAGGATGAAACAGCGATATAGCAATAGTGTTTCAAATAGTGTTTAAATGGGTTCATACATTTTAAGGACAAAGTTGAAAATCGGTAGGAAGAAATTGAAGGTTTATGAGTTGAAGTATGGTGTTAAACATAAGACAAGCGGTGATATTATGGTGTTAAAAGCTTTTGTTTTCTTAAATGTCCATAAAGGTCTTCTTCAAAGGGTAATTTGAGGCTAGAATGTCCAAAACTTGGAACAATCTCATCGAAATGAAAAGGAAAGGTAGAATAGCCTTGTTTCTTAAAAGACCTTTGAAAATGAATACAAAAAGATAGTATGGATAAGGAAGGGTATGACACAATGATTCAAGTTAGAGACAACATTCAAAGAAATAAAACATACCACGAGTCATAGACCAGACCTTTTAATGTACAGAACAAAACTTTGTTGTTTGTATATGATTGCATTAAAGGTTTTAAAAGGCCATCTCCTTGATGAACGATGTAGGTCAAAGCTTGGTGAGTGAAAATAAGGGTTTATCCATGAGTCAAAATAAAATATCAATATAAGGTGCCTAACGGTGTGACAAACTTCAACGCTTGATGGGCATAATCAATCATCAAACACCGAGAGAGTTGAATTATGAAGTAATTTACGGAATTGTCAAAGTAATTTTAAGGAATTGTCGATCACCTCCTTCCCGAGAGATGCGCAAAGGATGCATCGAGCGGTCTTTGATATGGTTCTTTCCAAACATTTTCCACTTTTGAAGGACAAAATAGCCTCAATCTTCAACAATAGCCTCACCTTGCTAAAAGAAGATAGTTAAGAAAATGGGCCTTTGGGTATTTTAAAAAAGTGACATAATACGAGGGCGGTGATTTATGTTTTTATATGACAAAAACCTTTTCGAAGCCTCAAACCCTTCCGATGTAGGCTGAAGGTATTCGGGCTTATTCAAATTTTAAAGGAGGGAGGAGACCATTTTAAAGGGCCCATTAGCAATTTCAAAACCAAAGCAAACATCCCTTGGTTGCACATTGAAGAGAAGATGGTTTTCGGAGACATTTTCAAGTTTTCGGTGCTCAAGCTGCACGCGGCACGCACAGAGCCGAACAAAGAAATTGAAGAAGGCGTGGCGCGTACGTAGATGCGCACGACCCCGACACCTCCATCTGTGGCGTTTTCTCTGCAAACAACCCGCTCATCCACTGAGACCTCCAAAAACTCTTTGAATCTTGAATCGGCAGGTAATGAGGTCCCCGAGCTCGTTTTCAAGGTATTTAATCACTTCTTGGTAAACTTTGAAGTTAAAAAGGGTGTTTCTTTGTGATTTCAAGAATAAATAGGGGTTTTAAAGGCACTTTGTCTTCTAAAAACACGGAGAGAAACAATAGTTAAAGGAGATAAGTTGTTTTCAAATTGAAAAGGGTCTCTTTTATCATGGATAGTAAATGATAAAACAATGAAGAGGGAGGTTTTTTATTGCAATTTCAAAGCTCTTTTTTTGCTATTAAAAAGCTAAAACTATACACGGATGCTAGAGAGGAAAAAATATAGGTTGTAGGGTCTCAAAATAGTTTAAATGATCATCTAGACGATGGTAAAAGGGATGAAGGCTTAATTGAGTTTGAGAGGTCCTTTTGAGTTGTGAGATAGTGAAAAACTTGTCATTTGAGTCAAAAAGTAGAGTTAGTTTAAATAGGTCTTTGAACCATTTTAAAGGGTGTCTTAATAGTGTTTACAAAAGGCGAGTTTGGCTGCTAAAAACAAAGAGATAGATAGTGATTAGGAGATTTGGCCTTTGGTCAAAATCAAAGTTTGTTGATGTGGGTATCAAGGATTAATACGGTGATAGGGAAAGGTGTTTGTGCCAATAAAGGAGATTCCTCCTTCAAACAAAAAACCACAAACATATCTTGTTTAAACCCTACTGCTCAAACACGGTGATCAAAGTGATTTTGGTTCTCAATTTGACAAACACTTGTTTGTAGCATCAAAGAAACACAAATGACTTGCAAAGGGAGGAAAAGGTGTGGTGTTGGGAAACTATTTCGAGAGATCATTTGAATCAATCTTGTCTTGGTCGGTGGCAAGTATCCAAAGCAAAATGCCTCCTAGGCAAGATAGCGAGGAAATTAGCCCTCACAAAAGGTATGGACCTTTTCCAATTGAGGAACTAAATGCCCATCCTTCGGTGCTTTTAACTTTCATGAAGTAGGATATTTGGAGTTTTGTCTAAGGGTTCGGGAGGTGAAAAGTTATCTTCCCTTAATGAGATCTATTTGCTTTAAAGCTACAAGGGAAAGAAACATCGTCTGTTCATCTAAACGGGCTTAGACTTCAAAATTTTCTACTAGATCCATTTATAGAGCTACCAAAATTCCATATGTCGGAGAAAAATGGTTTAAGTAGAGTTACTTAGGCTAAGTTAATACAAACCCTTTTCCCAAACCGATTACATCGGGATGCATGACCATCCATCTTTCCTTTCTCATATTTTTTGACCCGGTTATGCTCCCCTCATGAAGATAATCACGAAATATTTCACATGCGGGAAAGGTTTTCCGGGTTTATGCTTACCATGTCGGCTACTCATGCACTTCACAAGAACACAATTGCTAAACCTCCCCTTTTTCCTCCATAGAAGTATTGAAAAAGTGGTTTCCATTGTTCGAAATATACCTTATTCTTCTCTGACTTATTGACATGTCTTTTCCATCATTCCTTATCGGTGTGTTCTCCATCAACTTGAGAAGAAGGGAATTTATTGGGACACTTTCATTTCTCCAAGTTTTGCCCTTTGCTTCTTCATCCATGCTTCTCCCTTCACCTTCCACTCATCATCTTTCTCCTTCTTCTAGTAAACCACTCATAAAAACAAAAATATTCTATGATTGATCGAAGAAGAGCATAGTGAGAAGAAAAACACGGTGAGGAAGAGCGACTCGGTGATGAAGAGGAGCACGATCGACGACTTAGTGATAAAGAGAAAAATAGTGATGAAAGAGAGGAGAAAAGTGAAGAAAAGAACGGAGTTATGGCTTGACACGGTGATGATGAAGAGCACCATGAAGAAATGAAACGAGTTTGATGAGGAACACAATAGTCACAAATAGGAAGATATTAGGTATCCCTCACGGTAGCAAACATGATGAGGATGAAGCACGAAACATTGAAGATACGAGCCTAAAGTGTTGAAGAAAGCGAGACGAAGGTGAAAAAAGGCGGCCCTCGAAGAGACTGCGAGGTGATAGTCGAGGCATTCATGAGGAGGGTCAAAACGGTGGCAAGGATGATGAGGAGAGTAGCAAGGGCAAAGACCAAATAGAGTATGTGTTAGCGCCTCTCCTAGGCAAGAGACATCTTTCTTCTCCAAAGGTAAAAAAACTCAAACGTAGAAAAGTGGCTCAAGCTTGTAACTCCAAATGTTACTAGAGCACTCGAAGCGAAAGGGGAAGTTGCAAGCAATCCATTGTTGAATTACCAAAGAGGAGGAGGACCAAGAAGGCCACCCAAAGAAAGGAAAAGAGAAGGAAAGAGGCGACTGTGAAAAGAGATTTAGACATAATTCGGATAACGGTGATGACGGGGACGGTGAGGCCAGAATCCTAGAATCTCTTGATAAATAAGAAGAACAAATTCATGATCTAAGAGCGGATCTGAGAGGTCTAAAAACCTCATTCATTTTTTACTGCAAACACAAAACAAGAAAATGAGTGTCCACATGGCGGTGTATGAGACACGAGGGCTATCGAAGTATCGAAAAAGAGAGGCCTCCAAGCACGAACTAAAGGCGGAAGAACTCGTGGGCGAATTCGGTATTAGTGAAGAAGAAGATCGACGGAAGAGGCCAAGGACCATGGGACTCGGAAAGAGCTTTGGAGAAACAAAAGGAGGAAGAGCTTGCCTTTTCCAATCTTTTCTCTTACCACTGTTACCCAGAGATAGAAAACAATAGAGAAACATGGCTTGAAAGGTTGAATGAACACTTGGAGAAGAAGTTGGAAAAGACGATAGAGATTTGGACCTTGAAATAAAAATGAACGAACCTTATAAGAAGCTTAATCAATTCGCTCGACGGAAATTGTGTAGGTTTTAACACGAACGAAAATTATCTACACATGAATCTTATAACGGAAAATAAACAATAGCAAGAGCATAAAACATAAAACGGATAAACACGAGAGATTTTTCCCTGGATCCCAAATTGGGACTACCCGGCTTGATTTTTCATTATATTCCTTTTAGTGTTACAACACATATATATACATGCGAAGCATACATAAACCCCAATCCATTAACCTGGATTGAAAATAACGTAGTTCCCTTGGCCAGGATCTACAAAATACCGAAGTCAAGAAAACCATCGTACCCCGAAACCATGTGCAAACTCATGCGCAAAACATGGGTGGGTCCCCGCATATGAGTGGGACCGCATACTAAAAAAAAATTTCGCAGGGCCGGCTATAGCCCCCACCTTGACCCCCCTGCTTTGCGCCCAACGCAACGTACGGCGCGTGGGGCTAGTACGTGGAAAGAATATAACACATACCCAACATTCTCCCACTTGTTGTTTTCTTTCCACGAGGGGGCCACGGGGGAGAGCTTAGTCATTTGACGATTCTTCAACACCCATTGTTTCTCTACACGAAGAGAACTTGGTACTCACGGACTTCGTCAATGCATCTTGCAACATTCTTCAAAGTGTCCACCTTTACCGGTAACACCCTTTTAGCCTCAACCATATCTCTAACGAAGTGATATTGAACATCAATGTGCTTTGTCTTTGAATAAATAAAAAGCGGGGTTCTTAGCCGAAAATTGCACTTTGGCTATCCTGATGCATGCGATGGCTGTTGTACCAACCCCATACTTGAACACAATCTTTGCAACCAAAGCTGCTTCCTTGCTTGCATGAGTGGGCACCACTATTTTGCCTGCAGCAGTTGAAAGCGCCACTACGGACTGTCTTTTACTCATCAATGGCGCACCTCCAAATGAGTAAACACACCATACCCACTTGTAGATCTTCTTTGGTCAGATCTCCGGCCCGATGCCGCATCGACAAACCCACGAATGTCCAACATTCTTTCCAATCCTTGTCTTCCCTGGTAACCTGACCATAATCTTAGTGCCACGTAAATGTCGAAAACCCGCTTCACTGGCATCCCTGACACTCCTTCCTGGGTTTGGCATAAAGCACTCTACTCCCACTTGCATGTACGTGTAGGTGTCTGAGACCATTGCATACCTTGAGCCTACCCGCTGCACTTGCATATGGAACCACGGGACTTTATGCTCCTCTTCCTTCTTGTGTCTTGGGACATTCAACGAACGACTTTGCACCTACGGGGAATGAACGTACGGTTTACTGTCACTGCATATTGAATCTCTGCAATATAGTCTCGACATACTTCCTACGGTTTAACCGAGCTTTCTCTTTTCTCGATCTCTCTTAATTTCCATGCCCAAAATATAGTTTGCGGCACCAAGATCCTTCATGTCGAATTTGGAGAACGAGTTGGGTCTTGAATGTTGGATAATTTCTTTGTGTTTTATTCGGCAACATATCATCCACATACAGACCAAATAAATAACATGGTCACCAATTAATTTAAAATAAACACAAGGATCCTCCTTGCTTGGTGACCAAGTCCGGAAAGTATAGGTATCAAATTTACGATACCACATCATGGTATTACATTTTTTAACCCATACGAGAGACTTCTTCGGCTTTGCATACTAGTTCTTTCTTACCCTTCACCATAAAGCCTTCGGGTTGCTTCATGTAGATCTCCTCTTCTAGATCCCCGTGAAGAAATGATGTCTTCACATCCATGTTCTATCTCAAAATCAAATGCGGCGACGAGATAAAAGTAATCTAATAGAAGTAACCTTGGCAACGGGGAGAAAAAATATCACCAAAATCAATTCTCGGCACACAGGAATAAGCAGCACTGCTACCAATGAGAGCTTTGTATTTCTCCACCTTTCCTTCACATTCATCTTCTTTTTAAACACCCCTTTTCTCCCGGAGTAGTCTTCCTTCTAGCCGGCAACTCCACCGGAATCCCATGCCTCATTTTTGTGCAAGGATGCCATTTCATACGACATGGCCTCCTTTCGAGTTTTCCATCCTGCGAATCTCTTGCCTCACGGCATTTACGGGTTCATCATCGATTATAATTAAGGCAAAACCTGAACGGAAAGCGAGATGGACGATACCTTTACCGTTCCTTCTTTACGGCCAGTCTTCTCAAAGTGAGTTTGTGGCTCTTCATCTTCTAAGTCTTCTTCTGTTGCTTAGAGTCGATTCATCCTCCTTTAGCTCAAACTCTATCTTCTCGGGTTCCTTTGAGTAGAATTCATGTTTAACAACATCTTTCACTTCTCTAAACACCACATCTCGGTACAATGCAACACTTCCTTGTTTACCGGGTTAGAAAGCTTGTAACCCTTATTCATCCTTATACCCAATAAAGATGCACCTTTCAGATTTATTATCCAACTTGATCCTTTTCTCCTTTGCGGAACATGTACATATGCATCACATCCAAATACCCTTAGATGTGAAATATAAGGTTTCTTACAGTCCATACCTCATGTGGGTCTTATCCTCCAACGGCGATGAAGGTGATGTTTTGTTAACTAAGTAACATGCAGTCTCCATTTGCCTACGCAATTATTTTCCTAACACGGTACCACGAGCATGCTTCTTGCCTTTTCCATCGGTGTTCCTATTCATCTTCTGCAACTCCATTTCTTTGAGGTGTGTATGGATTAGTCTTCTGAGTGCTATACCGCTTCTTACGAACTCTTCAAATTCCTTCTTGCAGAACTCCTCACCATTATCTTTCTAAACTTTATCTTCTTCTACGTACGGTTTTCCACGGAGCCTTAAATTCTTTAATTTTTCCAAAGACTTCAAATTTCTTCCTCGAAATATATCCATGTATTCCTTGAGAAGTCATCTGTCGAATGAAACATAGTACACGGACTTTCCCGAGTGATGGACCTGACATAGGCCCAAACACATCCACTGACACAAGTTCTAATATCTTGTTTGCCCTCAGCACCGAAGGAAAACTCACCCGATTCTTGCTTCCCATATACACAATGTTCCCAATCAAAAAATCTAGAGAACAATTAGACATGCATATACCATACCATCTCTATGCGATGTCAGAAGGCCCTTCTCTCCAATATGTCCAAGCCTTTAATTGGTGCACGGCCCTATTCTTGAACATGGAAACAACGGTTGACCTCAATACGCAACCAAAAGACCAAACACTTTGGATACGGTACAATTTTGACAACATTCTTCTTTGAGAAGATACCGGCAGTTGAGACCGAGTTATCTCTACCATCGGTAGCACGTGAGACCCAAGAATTTCTTTGTTGGTGGACATGATGAAGATTGGGGAAGGATGAAGTACCACAGGACCACATGGGACGATGAGTTCTTCCTTTGGTGGGGAGAACAAATCATCATGGTGGGCAATAGAATATCCCTATCTTAGGGATGAGGACTTTCGTGGAGATCCGAGATCTAGTTCTTCCACTAGGCATAGCCGCGTTTCTGATCGGTAAGTTTTGCAAATTTTTTTTTTGACTTATAATTTTTTTGGATTTTTCAAATATATATGAAAAAATAGAAAAACAAACATGTTTTTTGATTGGATTCATAATAAGCGACAATTCAAAATGATCATGATTGAATATTTGGACAGTTCGACACGGGGGTCTCCGCGCCACGAGTGTCGGGGGCGCGGGGGAACGGTGGATTTTAGGCAGGGCCACTCGAGGGCTGTGCGGGGAGGAACTTGGAGGGGTTAACCGCCAAATACCTATGGGTAACCGTGGAAGGCCACACGGAAGCCATCTAGGAGACGGGTGGTAAGGAGCACCCACGAATGCAGGTACGATTATTCCGCCGAGTTGCCACCGCGGAGTCCGTTCTATAGGAACACGACTTGAGCGAGGGGACCTCGGGAGTAGACATATATTATGCTGACAGATGACGTATATTCTTTTTGGTGAACATGATCGGGGCATAAGCCCAAGTTTTGTATGACCTTATGGATTAAATTTTGTGTTTTGAACACTACGATGATATATATACAACGATATTTGGTGTGATGTGATAAATGTATCGGAAATGTATATGATATTTTTTATGATTAAATTTATTGTATAGATAGTTAATATGCAGGTCTAATGCTTGATTAGCCTAATGGTCGACAAACCAATTGTCGGCTCGAGGAATATGAATGAAAGTTAAAAATTGAAATGACCTTTATCAAAACGTACCCTCGGGAGTAATCGTAATAAAAATGGATCTCGTACCCGATAAGTATTGTTCAAGTTGCGACACCGAGCGAAATTTGAGAGTCTAAGAAAACTACCAACGAATCAACCACCAAAGATATTGCCTCCCGAGAGTAGATGAACAAGCGCACGATTATCGTCTGCTATATTATTGGAAACGGGATAATGCGAACTCCTCTTGATACTAACGGTGACAGATGGATAATGAAGCACCCAAGCCGCGGAAGGTTTAAGTTTCGAGTGTGTCTACTGGCATATTGTCGAAACCAAAATGACTCATGACATCTGACACAACACCTTAAAGTAGATGAAAAACATCACCAACTCGCCAGATCGAAGAGTAACCGGATAGCTAATATAGAAACCAAAAACTACTATGCTCTAAGCGACATGCCGGGCCGAAGCCTAGGCACTTAATACTTCGGAAATAGAGCCCATTTGGGGGCTGCGACAACTCGTTCCTTCGAAATCCCAACCGAGGTGTGTGCTCCTTTCTTAAGGAATTTTTTTAACGATATAGGGGCCATACCACATAGACTTAAACTTTCCCCTTTGAGGGCATATTTTCTTGGGCATAGACCAAAACAAGGTCATAGAAAAAACCACAGGTTTGACGCAACATGCGTCTTGAACTTTAACTCGGTTTTTATGCGCTTGAAATTCATCGTGGCGGCATCCGGCCTTGCTCATCGAGATGTTCCGGATGAAGAAGCCGTTACGCGGACTAGAAGTGTCGGGAAGAAGTTCAACGACTAACTTAAGAGAAGGAATCTCGCATTCAATAGGAAATATGGATTCCACCCCGTGCACTAGTGAGAAGCCGGAGTAAAGCCGGTTGCGGTTTTCAACGACGTCTGTATGCCCAAAGTGCCGGATATAGCATAATATGCCGGTTGGATCTACAGCTTTATCAATTGTCCTTTGAAGAATTGTCCCCGGGGATTTATTCACGACTTTTCCACTTGCCCATTGAGCGAGGATAATATGGAGATGAATGCTCTGCCGGAAAACTGATTTAAGGAGCCAACTACGTATCATACTATTCGAAAATGGCATTGCCATGATCGGTGACGATCTCTACGAATACCAAAATGAGCAATAACTGGTTGAAAAAGAAAAAGCTGGGTCACCATCATTCCCAAAAGTAGGCATGGCACAGAAGCCCACTTAATAAAGTAGTCTACGCTACAACTAATGTACTTATTTTAGCCGAAGGCGGTACAAACAATGTAATCAATACCCCACTTTTAAAGAATGAAAGCGCAGGTAACAAATGGAAAAAAACGAGCTGGATGAGCGCGCATTTTCGAGTATAGACTTGACACGGACAGAGCACTTTTGACCGATTCAATACGGTCTTTGAAAATCGAGGGCCAAAAGTATCCGGCACGCGAAATATTTTGGGTGTGCTTCGAAGCGAGATAAATGACCCCCACGAAGCTCCCGCGACGAGAATCGTGCCGAGCACGACCTCGACTTCTTCGAGAGTTAAAAAGCGGCGTCTTGGGATTGAATCAACCCCTCGACGGTATAAAGCATCACCGATAATCAAATAATTCTTGGCCAAGTGATGCTGACTTACGACGCTCATCTTTCGAAAAGTAGGGGAAACTTCGCGATTACGGATATACACAATGATATCCCCGTACCAAGGATCTGTGAAGAGATAAAAGTAAGTGTTCATGGGAAAGGACTCATCGTAGATCATCTCTTCTCCACGGGGCAACTCGGAGATCAATCTTAAAACTAATGATTTCTTGGATTTGGCGGACATAAATTCAAGATCAAATTCTGCAAAAATCACAATCCATCGATTGTGTTGCCCCCAATCACTCGCCTACGAGGACAAGGCGAAATGGATTGGCGGTGCCAAAAAGATAAGTTTGTGAAGAATAATGTAATGCGGAGTCGGCGCACGGCCACGAACGGTTGCTAAAGCTAATTTTTCTATCGGAGTGTGCAGGGATTCGGGTCCTACCAATCCTCGACTAAGGTAGTAAATAACATGCTCTTTATAGCGCATCATCCTCTCGAACTTGAGAACCATACGGATGGTAGATTTTCGCTGTTTGCTAGATACAAAAGGAAATCCCTACTATAATCGGAGTGGACTCGGTAAAGGAAGCGGAAGTCATTCTTTCTTCAAAGCATCGAATGAGCGTTGGCGCTCGTCGTCCCAAAGAAAAGACTCCTTTCTTCAACAATCTCATAAATCCCTTTGTGACTTCGACCATAATTGGCGATAAACCTCAAGAAGAAAATTAGACTTTCCTTGTATACTTTGGGCGGCGGATGGAGGACGGGGGGAGGCAACGAAGTATTGCCTCAACCTTGAAGGGATCTACCCTTATCCCTTCCCTAGACACAATAAATCCCAATAACCGGCCGGATGTAAACGCGAAAACACACTTGTTCGGATTCAATCAAATCTTATAAAAACGACATCTTTCAAATATTTGCGGAGGTGACCCGGAATCGATCCATCCTCTTTCGAGAATGACGGCTAAATCTGTCAAGTATGCCTGAAATCGTCTTTTTGATGTCGTGAAAGGCATATGACATGGCCGTTGAAAAGGTAATGACATTTTAAGACCAAAAGGCATCTTCTTGTATGCGAACGTACCCGGGGACAAATAAAGGCGGTCTTATGTTGATTTTCGGGACGCAGATGGTAATTTGATTATATACGGAGAAACGTCCATGAAGGAGAAAAATCTCATTACCGACACCTCGTCAATGATACGATGAAATAAATGGTGTGAGATGAGTATCTTTAGGTTGTCACTTTATTTGGTCTGAAAATCGATGCGCTCGAATCGTTCCTTGCTTTTTATCTCTGGAACGGGGTTTGAAACCCATTTCGAGTCGAGAGGAATAGGGAAAATGAATCTTTTGCCTTAAGCGGCTTTTCAACTTCGGCACACAATCTGTTCTGCCTTCCTAAGTTGACGGACGAAGTTTTGCCTCACAGACTTAGCGTTTTCATCATCTTCGATCTCATCTTTGGACAATAGATCGGTCATGCCGAGCATTTCCTCGCCAAAGACGAAGCAAATACATCCCTATACTCTTCAAAGAGCTCGGTGTAAATTTGAATCTCTTCCGCAGACTGTTCAGCTCCAATGAAGACATTCTCAATAATATTAGGATCCTGAAATGTTCACGGATAAACGGAGAGATCACAATATGTTCCTTGACATAAACACGTATTTGGTGCTAAAGGGTTCAAGGCTGAGTGAACGGGGACCGGGAGACGAAGGACTTGGAAAACTTGTTTCAACTTCGCTTAAGTCGGGTAGGAAGTAAGACCGATGATGCAAATGCGCCCACGGTGTCTATGCAGATCATGGCTTCGGATGGCCTCTTGAGATGGAAGAGTGGTATCCTGCAAGACAATCACAGGCGAAGAAGAGCTGGCGTCCAGCGGGAGCCATCACCATCCGGCCTCTTGGGTGAAGAGGAGGCGGATGGATTATGAAGTCAACAATGGTGATACGCAATCTCGGCTGAGAAATCGGAAATTCCATTCCACCACTTGACCTTCCGCTAATGTGGCGGTAGGGAAGGTAAGGTCCAAGGGTAGAAAAATAATGATTACAGAAGAACTCTCTTGAGAAGGAGCACTTGGAGGATGAAATAGCATTAATATGAACGCGGAGGAGGAATATCAAAAGTACCCATCGAGGAAGAATACATTCCAACTCCTAAAATTCTCCTGAGCGCCTTAGTATTATCCAACCGGAATAAGATGAGTCGAGAAGACGCATTCGGGTCTCGGAGGCAGGTCTGATTCGATCAATGTAGCAATCATCCCTTCGTGGGGGAAACATATAATTCGAAATAATGAGGATATAAATAGCATCCATCTCGCAATCCAATTTCTCCCCAACGGAAGGTTGTAGTCAGGGTTGCATCCACTACCTCGGCCTCTATGTTGGCGAGTTTGCCCCCAACACGGATGGGAAAAGGCTGGGACAATACCATGGGGTACGAATGACCATCGAACGCGGTAAGAAACAGAGGTGCTAAGATGGGCAACACAGGAGGTCAGTGTCTTCCAGCATGCGAGAGACATCACGCACAGCCAAGTTGAGCTCATTGCCTTAAAATCACGACAATTTAATATGAAAAGCCATGTGATGAGAAGTCTCTTCTTAAAATTAGTCATATCAAAAGTAATCGAGAAGAGAATTTTTTGGATCAATAGCCCCCGATGGCCGGTGAAGAAAAACGCTGCGTGACACGGACAGGCGGAGTACCTCTAAGCCGACATCGCGCGAGGACTACGGGGCCGATCTTTCGTCGGTAGTTGCAGACCGGCCTAGCATTTGGATTAATGATTGATGCTTGAAGAAGATGCTTTGGGCATGGGGAGGCATGAACTCGACGAGTAGGCTTCGTAATGTGAAGCGGCTCGGTAGCATCGAGGCCTGCTTTGAAGACTCTTCCTCGCCATAATCCACCGGGATCTCGTGGCGACCTCCACGTGAGCACTCATCATGAAAATGTTCGATCGTTCCCCTTCACAGGTGCCCCCGAGAGGGGCCCCGAGGATTTTGGTTCGCGCCAACAACTAATTGCTGCCCTTGAGAAAAGGGTTTGTTAACACAACTAGGGAACTGAAGAACCTGGGCTAACAAGCCTTTGCGCATCCTAAATTTTAAGGGCAAAGGTGTGTGAGATGTTCTCCGGCCTGAGCTTGCATGACTTCTCTTTCTTTTCTCCTTTGGACCCTCTATAACCGCTCGTTGGTTTTGTTGTCTGCTCCCGTTCTTGCCCTTCTTGCAACGCTGTATTTCGTCCCCTTCTTCTTCCCATCGGATTGTTGATTTCTTTGGGATGAAGCTTGGACAACGTTTATGGACAAAGGCGGGAAGGCGATGACTCAGCGAGCACAGCTTTGACTAGAAGGAGTAGTTGCAAAGACAATGCTGCCCCGATTGATTAGCGAAGTGGTACACCACTATTGATCGATAAACCAAACTTCAATACCGAGGACCGGGCTTAGTTTTTTGATGAAAATCTAATTTGGACGGCGAGGAGCATTGGGCAAATATTTATAAAGGACCCCCAGAGGCCCGAGAATAGATTAGTTAAATTTCTTTGAGACCCTAAAAATGGCACTCCTGGAAAATACCTAGATAGGGATACATCTTTTGAAGTATACTCGTGAGAGATTTCAGAAGCCATTCCGAAGAATTCTCCTGGAATATGAGCTTTATTGACCTCTTCCTTCTTCTCAATACACGAATATGAGTGGAAATGTGGGTTGCCTCATCCTGTAAATTAGCCGGGGTTATTCGACCTTCTCATATCAGAAAGGCAACTGAAAATGGTTTAGAAATGTGACGGCCAGTTCTCAAAAAATGTAGCAAAAGCTGCCCCCCGATTAGCTCGATATACCATTTGGCGGTGTTCCGGTTAGCGGGGTGCGTTGAAATAATCTCAACCTAATTGAATCATCGATCGGGGAGGTTAGAAGAACACCATAAGTGGAAAGTAATTGATGTGGTCGTAGGATCCTCTCCATTCTTACCTTCAAACTTTGAGATATACGAAGAATTTTAATTGAGGACCGGAGGCCACCGGGACTATAACGAATTGGATCATTAGTAAACTTCGACGGATACGCTTGAATTTAACATTGCCGAAAAGGTAAGCGAGGGCGGAGCACAGTTCCATCCTTGATCGGATGATTTAACAATACGAAAAGAATACCCTAGATTTGATGAGGCACCGGGTTTCCAAGGACTGGTAGAAAAAGGAGAAGAACCTCCTCACCACGCGAAGTTACCAAAGCCCAGGACAGGTTCCCCACTAAGTATTAAATGAAGAGGAAAGCCCCTGGTAGGGGTTCCAAGCAATCGAACGGAGGGAGAAAAAGTACGATAAGCACTGACGAAGGGAAAGAAGCATTCTTGATGACCTGCGTGGCCAGTTCCCTGCCCCCCTTTGTGGTGAATACGAGTTCAACTTGTAGTAATCGAACTTTGCCCGAGACAAGGGTTGAAACTACGGGTACGAGAAGTAAACGGAAAGGACCCTAAGAAGGATTGAGCGGAGATATTGTCAGGTTTCTAAGGGGAACCCGCGGGCGAAGGCGATCCACTAGCCATGGAAGACATGGGTCTAGATCCGGTCGAAGCGACGGAAAAAGGAAAAGAGGGATTCCCCTAGGCATCCACGAATAGAAAGGGACCAAAATGAGAAGCATGTGCTTTGGTGAGGAAACCGAACCAAGCACGGCGTGACACTGAAGCAATCGAAGATGAAGCGATAGTGCTCCTGTTTCAACGAGAAACGAGGTACGGGCTCTGCAGCACTCACGGCGAGAAGCCGCGTTCCCCGGTCGTGGCCAGCGAAAGGTAAGAATGATGGGAAGATCGCCGGGTCTCCTCGACTGAGTCCAGTGTATTGAACAACGAACGGATAATCGGAGAGATGGGACTGGCGCGGCGGTTCGGTGCGTCTGCTTTGAATTTGAAAATCTTCTTCCCTAAGGAAACAAAACTCGCCGAGGTGAGCGAACGCTCCTGCGAACAGAGCACGAATCGGCTATGGAAACCTTCGAACTTTTTGGAGGATCTCTCATAGTCGGAACGCCACAGGGTGGTAACCACCGCCTAAGTCACTCCTACGCTTCAGCTACTCAAAGAAGGCTGCAGACTCTCGGGAGGTCGCCCGGATTCTCGATCGACGAGCGCCGATCGACACTTTTATAGATTTAGAATTAGACTGGTGAAAAGCTAGGCAAGCTAGGAGCAAAGCACTCCCACCTAAAGAAAAATGCTGGTCTCGTCAAGCAAATGACACTCGAGTATTTCCGCTCCTGGTGATGAGACGGGACACCAAAAATACGGGAAAGCGAGAAATATAGGACCTCACGGCAGTGGGGACAGTTGGGGCCCCGGAGAACAACTAGCGAGTGTCGAGAAACGGTCGTCGCCTCCTGGCAGCGGTACTGCAGGCTCAAGCACCCAAGCTTCGCAAGAGCACCCCAATCTTCTTACGAAGAAAGTGATGCGACGATACTGCCTCGGGTACACGGGTATTCCCCACGCAGTCCTGTGTGGAACCTAGGAGTGGCAACTATGGGCACCAATCCGTGTGGAAGCGGGCGGAACGGTCTTGAGGTCGGTCCAGGCTAATGGGAGAGGTGTCCTCTTCTCGGCCTTCACTTCCCCTCACGCTTGACATCTGTCGAGAGAGCTTTCTGAGATACTAGCGATTTGGATTTCGCCTCGATTAATCGGCTTCTATGTTTTGTTTGAGCGGCCTTGGAGAGTTAACTCTCCACTCACCTAATCCAAGGCCTACAGCCTAGCTAGTTGGTGTATGACACTTAGAAAACTTGCTAGTTGATTTTAAATTATATAAGCATTTTATTATTTGTTATGTTAAGTCACAAGTATGCGGAAATGAAACTTATGATGTTTTGGCAGAAAAATTAATAAAAACCAAACTACATGCAAATGCGATTAGTACATTTCGATGAAAAGCAACTTCTATCAGTTCTAGGACTAAAGTGTATTTTTCTTTTCGGATAGCAAACTCACACTCCCACCAAAAACTACGAAAATGACTAAATGCTTAAGTGCACAATGCAAATCACTACGTATGCAAATTCTAAGATACGAAATCTCCTAAAGAAGAGTGAAATTTCCCAAAAAAATCCTTTAGTTTTAACTCTTTTTGGTTGCCCGAGCTAGTTCTGAAATAGAACTCTTAATATGAAGACACCAAAAACGCTTAAAAACAAGAAGGAAGAAATCAATGACAACTCCTCCCAAAATCAAGCCAAAAACTGGCAGAAACTTCTGGCTAAAAGATATAGCAAAACGAAAACAAATGCAATAACAAAAGCAAATAACAAGACAAAAATGTTTTTGAGCCTTTGGTAAAAACAAAAGCAAAGCAAATGTTTTTGAGCTTTTGAGTTTTATAAAGAAAAGAGCTGGAAAGACCAAGCGAAACTATCAAATTCCAAGCCAAACACCTTTGAATTTCAAGCAAAAACTTCAGCAATGCTCCAAACCTTATAAGGCTAACTAGTAGCAAGATCAATAAGAAGAAAAAAGAAGACAAGAAAACTGAAGCCCTCGGCCCTAGAAGAATAGTACAAACTTACGCAAACAAAAACTCCAAAGAACCAAAGAAAGACTCTTCAAAAACATGACAAGACCTAGCCTACGAACTCGAGAAAACCAACAAAGAAATGAGCAAAAATGGTAGTTGACAAAACACAAAGATAGGAAAGAGTAAGTGAGCGGAGCTCTACGGTAAAATAAACGAGAACAACCAAGAATGCTCGAAGCGATCTTGGTACTCCAAACTAGAAGTGCTGACACCGAAACAACACTTTGCCAAAAGACTGATTTCAATCAAACGAAGAGAAAGGACCAAAAACCACCTTCTTCACAATCCAGAGAGTACAAAGACAACGTGAAACGGAGGTCTCCACGACGGAAAGGACTAAAATGTCAAGAAATCCAAAAATTCGTCTGCTGGTATACCTACTTCCTGAGTTTAGCAACAAGAATGCATACGCGGCGCGGTAAAAGGCTCCGTATACGCGATATTACATCGAAGAAAACTTGCATGTACGCGTGGCCATAAAGCGTATGTGAGTAAATAGTGAAAAAACAAAAAGGATCGAGCACGGATAAGAAACCGGGACTTGATTCTGAGTGAGAAAAAGTAAGGCCCGAATTTTAACGAATAAGAGAGGATTTAAAAGCTGTCGTGACCTATCAAATAGCTGAAACTACCCAACGATCACGAATGTGATCGGTGGAGTACGCCCGATTCTGTTTCGGGGAAAATCACCCTGGGGTTTGTTGATTTTAAAGCCTCCACGGACGAGGGCATGCTTCTTAAGAAGGACTCACAACCATGTGTTCATGAAAAATCGATACAGAGTAGATCGAGGGAAGTTACCCGTAGGTCCTACGGTTGAAGCAGATCTCCCGTGATCCAGACCCCGGCAACAATCCTTCCTTCTTAACACAAAGAGACAAGAAGAAACAAGCTGCGAAGAGCGTTTGTACAACATATATCTACTCTAAATGTTAGTGAAATCCATATGAAACATTAAATAAACCATAATGAATGCTTAAATAACAATTTTCTCATATATGTAAACGGAACACTAGCAAGTATATTTAGAACAAGATGGTACACTTGTATTATAAAATAGCATACCACAAAAATAACGAGTGGAGATATCACTTGAATCATTCCCGATCTTCGAACGGAGACAATCGTCCCGGATCGAATCCCGCCCCTTGCCTCATAGATTCCTTCCAAAGCCCGGGCATACGAGATGACATATAGGGAGATGAGCATCTCAAGGAAACAAGGGTTTCTGTAATGAAGCCCCAGGAAAGTACGGGAGGCACGGGGAATCGAGGCTTGGATAGGGAATACCAACGAGGTATAATATCAATAAATTCTCTCTTTCCCTTAGGCCCTTGCACATGAAGGGCTTTTATACTCCTCAAGTAGTTTATTGGAGTTGGAAACGGTTGGCCACGTCTTTGAGGTGGGATTGAACCTACACGAGTAACCATCGACCAGGCTCCCGCAATGAGAATTTTTATATATTTTTCATGATTTTAATGGCATACGCGAGAGAATTAAGTTGGACTCGCGTATACACGTGGAAAAAGGCTGGGCATAACCACGTATGGGGATTTTGTTGTTTTTAAGTGAATTTGTCCAAGTTTGTAGGAATGCGTGCCAGACATAAAAGCAATCTGTGAATCATATGAAGGTGAGAAATGATGCTATAACAATACCCTTAGTGTGTGCTTTCTCAGAGAGAACTAGACTTTCCATCCCACTTTAGAACCACGGAAGCTGACACACCCATCAATAACGGTCTTGCCTTGTAGCTTGTCACGGAGTTCGATCAGGAACTCCCCGCATTAATACAGGTGCTCACGGTCATCTTACCCGAGGCATCTTTCTCGGGCTGCTTTGTTTTTACACATCATCCATCTTGCTTGTAAATTAGATTTACGACGATGTGGGAATATACGAACACCGAGAAGTGTTCTAATCCTCCCACCTTGCGGCTTCAGCTTGACCTTTCCACGTGAAACGATTTTGGCCTTCCCTATCATCCCTAGGAAGACATCACCACCATCATGTTCTCATACTCGCGAACCACTCCCTATGGAAGTGAAGTGAAAAGAGATTTTTGAGTCAATCAACCATGACTCATGATCTACCTGTGTATTTGAAGAAAAGAGAAGTCAAATACATCCCCACCTTCATCAGAGGTGGTTTTCCTCTGCGAAGGAGCCTCATCGAGATCCCTTTCTTCTCGGGGAGCTTTAGATACGCATTGCTTTATGGTGTCCTTCCTTTGCGCATTTTCCGGCACACCTTTATAAACTTTCTAGGAGATTTTAGATCTCTCTCTGAATTTAGATCTCACTCGAAACCTTATTCTTGTTTCTATTTTGGGACCTTCCTCGTACGGGATAAGGCATCTCCATTTCGACCCTCCATGTTCTCAATCTCATTTCTCAGAAGCGGCAAAGTGAGACAATGTCATCAAAATTCAAGGTAGTTGTGTTGCTACCTATTGCATGCTCGGAAGCTTGTCCGAGTACGGTGAGAACACAACAAGCGATGCACTTATCTTCTTCGAAGATTTTAATATCCATGGAATGACGATCGACTTACCACAGTATTGAAGGCGTTCAATGCTCTTGTCTGAGTCTCCATCCTTCATCCTCGAGTTATACAACTTTTTCCACAGGGAACAACTTATTCACCGGAGACTTAGATTGGTACAAAGTCCCGAGTTTTTCCCACGAGGTCTTCGCCGTAGCTTCCCAGATACATTCAACAATGCGAGATACGAACACACAACGTGTATTGTGCTCACTGTGTCCGATCCAATTTCTTCCAGTCTTCATCGACATTGTCGTTGGTTTGAGTACACGGATCTACCGCGATCCTTGATCTTTATCCACCGAGCGGATCCTCCATCTTGAGCTTCCACAACTCAAAAATGCGACCATTAAATTTCTCGATGTCTATCTTTAGCCACTACTTCATCTTCTTTCACCGCGAGAATCGATCCCGCGAGATCTCCCCTTCGAACGGGGTCTACCACGAGGCCACGACAAAAAAAAAAAAACCATAACCCAACAAAGGCGTCCCCTTGAAGCCGAAATAACACGATACCAAATGTAGGTTTTAACCACGAACGAAATTATATACACGAATCTTATAACGAGAGAAATAAACAATAGCGAGAGCATAAAACATAAAACGGATAAACACGAGAGATTTTCCCCTGGATCCCAAATTGGGACTACCGAGTTTGATTTTCATTATATTCCTTTTAGTATTACAACACATATATATACATGCGCTTATACATAAACCCCAGTCATTAACCACCAGTTATAACATAACCGTAGTTCCTTGGCCAGGATCTACAAAAATATGAGAGGGTAAAAGCTTCATATTTTAAACCATGTACAAACTCATGCACAAAACGCCGTTCAGTCATATGAGTGGGACCGCATACCAAAAAAATTTTGCCCGAACACCGGGACCACAAACGGGGGCTGCACGCGCCATCCTCGACCCCCCTGTGCTTGGGCGCAACATAGAACACGTGGGGCTAGTCGTGGAAAGAATACCTTTTATCCCCAACAAGTCAGTGGCTACACAAGAAAAGCTCAAGGAGGATCAAAGAGGCGCCGACACCAAAAATGAAGAAAGACATATCAAGGCTTCAAATTTTTGCCTCACTTCCTCAGCATGCTTCTAAAAACCCATAAGGGTCATTGTAAACAAATTTGGGGAAAATTCGACAAGTTTTGGTTTTTTGACATTTTTTTGGGCTTTTTGCTAAAAATCACGGGCATTTCATTTTTGTTTGAAGCATCGTCAAAGGATGAAAATGGTATCATTGGATGCCATAATTTCAGGGGCATCTACTACGGCGAATTTCAGATCAATTGAAGATGATTTGGTCCCCAACGTGGTGAACAACAATCACTTTTTCAACACTTTGCCCATATCGGCAAAGGCTATTTTATGGGTTTTTCCACACGAATTCGATTTTTAACGAGGGCTTCCATTGATCAGTTTGGAGAAAAAAGAGCATTTTTAAGAAACTAGACATGCAAGTATTTCCAACGAGCCATCACGGGCCTCTAGGCACTGTTCAACATTGGGAAGGCCTCCAAAGTTTCCCCCAAGACAAGGGATTTTTTGCTGATATATTTACGAAGTATTTTTGTAAAAAATGCGGTTTTCGAAGTGGCTTTTCCTAATGTGCATTTGACACATTTTGCCATTTGGTTAGGAAAAAGTCAATTTAATTTCCTTTTTTTAGCATTTTTTAGGATATTTTTATAGATATTTTGTGCCTTGAGCTTTGCAAAGCCTCGAGTACAAAATCGGATATTTTGATGGGCCAATGTGCTTGCTAGTTGCACTAGGAGGTTATCCTTCATCTTGGCCTATATATTCC
This sequence comes from Pinus albicaulis, assembly GCA_034641835.2. Taxonomy (NCBI): domain Eukaryota; kingdom Viridiplantae; phylum Streptophyta; class Pinopsida; order Pinales; family Pinaceae; genus Pinus; species Pinus albicaulis. Next base: position 158,981 of record MU968458.1, read on the forward strand.
AAGATATTTCATTGTAAACAAGGCTGAACTTGATGATATAGAGTAATATATGGTTATAAAAGCTTGGAATAAATACTTTGTCTCATGTATTGGATAGTTTCTTGAATTTTTTGGATGATGAAGAGAATTTTATTTGTTGGATTCCTTGACTTGGTAAAATGGTATAGTGTCCCTCTACTGTTATGTTTCTTAGTTTTCATACATATTTCATGCTCTTGATTGCTATAATATAGTAGAGAATAGATTTGAGACATGCCCTTGGAGGCACCTCTTATTTTCTGTTTCGTTATAGCTTCTATGTTTTCTTCCTTCTTAGTCATATCAAAGAATTCTTGATTGCTCTTTGATCCTTTGAAGAAATTGTTTGCTTGTTTCATTTATGGTTTTATGAATGCTAATTATGATTCATGGTATGCCTTTCTTACTCATGGCTGGTCATGGCTCCACCTATGAAACATTTCTTTGAATGTTTGATTGTCCTTGTTGAACTGTTGGGGTTTCCATGTTTTGTCAAGATTGGCAATGCCAAAAGATGAGACAACACTTGAGCCACTTTCGAGACCTCGGGATCTAGCCTTCACGGGTCCAGAGAGGGATCTCTCTATAAAAGCAAAAGGGTTTATGTCCTTGAAGCTCAAAAGTTAAGATATTAGGCTAGTTATGTGCACGGGGTTTGTTTGTTTGGTTGTTGGGAAACTAGAAAGAAGGGTTCAATATAAGACGAAATGAGCGAAAGGGATTTTAGGCAAGGGAGATATAATTCGAGAGAACATTCAAGACCATTGGGCAATGGAGTTAGGAAAAGGGGTTTGCTATTCAATATGCGGCTTTCGGTTGGGCTAGTCATCTAAATAATTGGATCTTAAAGATGATAGTGTGGCTTGAAATGGTAGAAGGAAGGTGAAAGCAAGGAAACCTCCAAGGTGACCTTTCGGGAATGAGATCCGGGGACGGGACACTGCCATTGGAAAACCTGTGATCCAAACCTGAAAGATTAACTCTTGAAGACAGAAACATTAAAGGTTTAAACATAAAGATGAACACTTGAGATCGAGAGAGAGACTTTGAACTCTCGATACTTTGAGTATCTAGCTTATGGGAACTTAGAAAGGTTTAATTAATTGAAAAGGATCTAGTGAGATAGAGGTAGGTTCTAGACCTCCCGGTGTTCCCAATTCATTTAATTAAATCCTAACAAGAACATCTAAAGATAGATTTCATTAATTCATACATGGCTAGCAATATATCGGACCACTACAACGGGTTAATTGTGAAATCAATCCTCGGATAACACCACGGTAGAGAAAATTTAAGGCGAGAGAGAGCGAAACATAGGGTACCTAACAAGGGTAAGTCCTATGCCATATTTCTGATGCATGCCGGAAAATGAAATTAAATGAACTACGAGGTAAAACAAATACGAGAGATAGAAAAACATCACATTGCTTTAGATCGGGATCCAAAGAAATATGCTTGTCGTAATTAAAGAAACACAAGTCATGTACAACATTGGCGACAACTTGATATTAGGTGCGAAAACATCTTCCTCGGCCTATCTTACAACTTTACACGGAGACTATGTCTCAAAGGAAAACAACTTGCAATTCTCGGATATCGATCAACGACCTTTACAATGAGTTTCTTCATGAATTTTATAGTGAATAGAGGCGAGAAGAGGTAGATGGAAAACTAAATGTAGCATTAAACTCGGAAGAGGAAGAGGGCGAGGCCCATTCCGTTTTAAGTCTGAGCATTTATCTTGGTACTCTTTGGATGAAAGAGTGGTCTTCGTAGGACTATAATTTACCGTGAGTATGTCTTTGATGTGCTTATTTGTAGCACATGCAATACTTGTGGTACTCTAGTAGATTAAATAAAGGTAGAACAATGATTCTAGGGTATGCCATCTTGTGTAAAAAATGCTTGTGATAGCATGGGAGTACATTGTCGGGGCTAGAATTTCCTCGAGAACATGGTATAGAATGGAGAATGTATGGCACTTCGTCCTTTTATGGAGAGAACATTCGCGATGTGAAACACGATAGTATTGTTTTACATGCGCTAGACCTTCTATGTGATCCATGATGTCTTTGATACCGGTACCTTGCCCTTCAATTGCTTCAAAAATATTTGATTACCGAGTCTTAAATTCTATGATCTCTCACTGTACTCTTTTGCTCTGTCTTGTCCATATTTGTGAAAATCGACTTTAATGCCTGCGGAAGGTTTGACGAGTTTAACCTGTTCCTTTAATGGAAGTCATGTCATAACACCTTCCCGAAGCTTTCTTCATCATTCCGATCTCTACACGGTCCTTCCTGTGTTCTTTGTCAGCAATGGTGAGGCGCGAACCATGGTGGTTTTCCGCACCTTTTTAATAACCTTGCAAAACATGTAAACACATTAAGAAAACCATGCATGGGAGGGTGGATATAGCGGGGACAATGGAAACGGTCGGTGAAATGGCGAGAATAGTGCGGGGTGATGGCGAAAAACACAACGAACAATGGAGAATGGTGGGGTAAAAGTTGGCGGAATGTAGCCAAATTTAAGTAAAAGTTTGAAATTTTGACCTTTGAACGAAATAATGGGGGACGGATGGACATGTGATGAAAACACGTGGAAACGAGGTGATGTGGCGGGACCGGTCGATGGCGGGGCCATGCATTTAATGCGGACCATCCTAAGATCTCGGGAGATCAACGGTAGGCGCGTCCGGAGGGCGACAAATGGTGGGCCGGGGATCGCTTGCCTCGGAGCCTTAACCCCAGAAACGAAAGCATCATGGTCGCGCGATCCCAGTATTCGGATGGATAACTGATTGGAAGGTGTGCATGCATATGTGCCCGCAGGATATGGCCAAGACGTTAACGCGATGTCGGGGGCGGTTTTGAAACAATGCTCGAAGACATGTGTCATGCGGTGAATGGCATCGGCTGAAATGGAAAATACCACCACCTTCGAAAGCGGTGCGGTGGCTTGAAGTCGATTTTTTGAACGAGTGTGTGGTGCGGGGACAGAGGGTGGATGTACTACGAGCCGTTGTTCTGGATTAACGAGATGGGTGGATATGCGATGGGAGTGGCGAAAAGAAGGGGAGGGCAGAGACGCTATGGATTTTGTGAAGACCGTCCGATTTGTACGGATCGACGGTTAAAATGCTCCCGATATTCAATTGCGGTAAGCACTTTTGTACCTTGGCCTTTGGGTTATGTCAGGAGGCAGTTCGTGGGGCTGGGGTGAGAGAGGCTAAGCCATATATATTTTCGGATATGAAGCACTACCCCTTTTTAATGTAATTGAGGCTAGAAAAAGAATGCTTGATAAAGAAGATAAGGGGTTTAAACCAAACAAGAGGTGTGTGCATGGTTTAGGGGATTTTGAGATGGTTTCGAAGAATTTCAGAGGAGGATTTTGGGGTAAAGGAGGCTTTGAAAAAAAGGGAAAAAGGGATGAAATGGAAGTGCAGCAGGGAGTCACAGGGGCAAATGAAGGCCTTCTTTGAGCACAATTTTTTACAATGGAAATTGAGGCTTATTGACTTGAGAACATGAGAGGAAATAATCAAAGAGAGCGGAGAGCACGAAGGAGATTTTAAGGATGATGTGTTTTCAAGAAAATTATTCTTGAAGGCTCATAAAACACCTTAGCCCCAATTTTCTTGTCCATTGTAGGGGGTATAGGTGGCTCCACATGAGATGGCTTCTTCTTGATCAGAAATTCAAAAATGATCTTTGGGAGTAGGCCAGATCTTGTTTCATGACCCATCATTCTCTCTTGGATCGGTATACAATTGTGAACCTTTCAAATTAATAGAACAATTCTCCCCAAATGCATCTTACCTACCATCTACCAATGCTAGCACTTTTCTTCCACGGTGCATTTGGACTTGAGACCTTTATCATTGTTTTACAAACAAGAAAATGGCTTCTATTCTAGTTCTACCTTATTATGTCCATGAGACGATTAAACTGACAGCTCTATGTTTCTCTACTAATCTAACATACTATTTCGGATTAACTGTCCGGCAGATTTCTTATCACATTCTACAACGAAATTTAAACAATAAACTAGTATTGAACGGTCTAGTTTGTTGTGAGTCAAGGCATAAAGCAGGTTGCACATGGACGAAGCATGAGGAAAGCGAAACAAATCATGAAGGCTTGAAATGCAGAGGTTTGAAGCATCATGCTTCTCCGTGACTCAGTTTTAAGGAAAGCTTGTTAGAGTCACTTTCTCTTCTTCATTTCAGCCTCTGGTTTTGAGCACATCATTAGATAATCATTTTCTTCTTTATTTAACTTGGTTCATATTTTAAGCACTCATTAGAACAAATTTTGTTTTTTGCCCCTATTTGGCTAGGGTTTGATCACTTGACTAGACGATCTTTTACCTCGAGTTCATGTTTTGAGCATGTGGAACCTCCCTCCCTTCTCTTTTTTTTTTTTAAACATTTTATTTTTTCTTTGAAAACACAACATATCAGTATTTACAAATGGAAATGGAAGCGAAAATTGATGTGAGAAGTAGTATTTGAGCATCTTGCCATTGTGGGACCCCAAACATATATTTTTATCAATTCTTACATGAAAAAAGGCATTTGAATACATTGGCTTGGATGAAGTGTATGGACCACATGCAAATGATGGTACATGCTTTCCTTTGTCTTCTCTGTAGGTCCCATGAGAACTTTATCTCAGATTTTGGCTTGCATGCTTTTTTTCTTTTTGTGAAACAACTTGTTATGTTTTCTTTGAACTTTGATAGCTCTGTTCTTAATTCCTCCTCTCTTGTTTAACGGAGATGATTTGTTTTGGTTTATCCTCCTTACCATGATGTCTTCTTATTTTGAATTTATTGAATGAGTTTGATCACTAGTACTCCAGGTTGGTAGGCTCTTCGCTTTTGTTCCATGAAAAATAGTTGATATGGTGACATGCCAATGGATTTATTTATTGTGTTTTATCATTACAAGCATGCACTAACTTGTTATGCCAAAAGAATTATTGTTCTCTTCGAAGTTTTTTGATAATGGTCACGAAGCACTTGTTTGATGATTGCTTAACCCATTGCCTTGTAGGTAATAAGCGGTTGAATGATGGGAGGTATATTTGATACCATGTGAAAAAAATCAACCATTTTCTTGGATCCAAAAGTAGTAGCATTATCGGTGATTATTTTCTTGGGCGGCCAAACGAGAGGGGGATGGCGGTACTGGGAACCCCTGGCAGTAGGCTGGGTCTTGGCATTCCTGGTAGGTATGGCCTCTGTCCACTAAGTGAAGTAGTCGTGAGCTGTTTAGAATCCACAATTTGTGTTGTGGAAAAGTAGGGTGTATTTCTCCTATGAAATCCGAGCCCCACGTTCCATGAGGACCTTTGACATTGATGGTTCACGGAGGTAAGGAGTCGGAGCTTTCTTTTGCCTTCAAAAATCAGCATTTGTGGCAGGCAATTATCATCTTATGGATGTCATTGAAAAGTGTAGGCCAATAATAGCCGGCCCTGCGAGTATTTTGTTTGCGGTGGCTTTCAGTTCAAAGTGGCCTCACACTCTCTGCATGGAACTCTTGTTTAATTTTCATGGCTTAGGTTTAAAACATTTTAGCAATAGGCCATTTGTATTTTCCGTTAAACATTCATTCGGTATGCGATAGTTTATGGCTTTTAGCAATCGGCCTTGATGTTTGGTAGTTCGGGAGGGCATTGGGTTTTGTGAGCACCTCTGAAAATGTCGAGAATACCGAGAAGTTAGAAACCTTTCCTCGATAGTGGGATGGGGCAATCCTTCCTACTCATCCAGGGCATCTGTGTTTTGTATCCAGAGGCTTGTAGATTTGGTTCGGCCATTAATTGAGCTAGACGACCTTTGATCGATTTTGTAGGTCTTATCTCCAGGGTCATACTCCGGTATAACAACAAATCTGGTGCCCTCTTTCAGCAGGATCTTGGGACAAAATTTATTTTACCACTATGTTTGGCACATATGCTATGGTGTGCAGACTCTGCAATATGTACCCTAAAGTCTTTCAAGGCCTTTACTGAGCTGCTTCATTTTTTCCATGTATTTACTTCAGGATGCATCCCTTAGTGCTTTGTTGAAGAAAGAAATGGGTTGTTCATTCCCTCTATATTTTTCTGTGGTAAAGCTGTGGCCACTTTGTATGCTCAGAGGCAAATGAAAATGTGGAAATCCTTTGAAATCTAATTTGATTAGGATAGAAGCACAGGTGAGAGTCAAAGTTTTCTTGATTCAAAAAGATTTACAACTTCAACAATTCATTAACTCCTACCTTTTTTAGCATATTTTTCATATTCAGATTATTTAAGTAGGTTGATAATAAACTTCCTTGAAGTTATTTTTAATGAAGAATTTGTAGTTCTTTGATGTTTCGTGGGTGTGTGATTTGTAGTATTCCCTCAACTCTTTGTGGGTCTATCCTAATTCCCTTCTGGATATGATATGGCCAAGAAGCTTTCCTTCTTGCGGTCCAAATACGATCTTCTTGGATTAATGAATGAACATACACTTTTCAAAAACTTTCCTCGGATGTTTTAGGTGTTTCTTCTTGAATATGAATGAAACATTGTCATCCGGATAGATGACAATGAAGTGTCCTATTTCTTCAGAAAAAGCTATGTTCATTGCTGATTGGAAGGTTGCACCGGCGTTCCTTCAGATCCAAAGAGAATTTTTTTACATATAAAAGGCCCCATGGGGTGGTGAACGTTAGATTGATCTGCAGGTACTAAAACTTGGTTGTAACTTTGAAAAACCATCTAACAAGGAATCTTTTGAGCCTACTACTACACGAAGAATGTGTTCCATTTTGGAAAAGGGTAGTTTTCTTTAAGTGAACTCGTTAAGGTTCACGAAATCTATGCGATGCGATCTCCTTGTTTTCTTTCTTACGGCTACTAGGTTTGAGACCCGATCGAGAGAATCTCACGGGAACTATTATGCACCGCCTCATACATTTTCTTTATTTCTTTTCCACTACGGAAGGCCCGATTGTTTTGGGTTTATTCTGCGAAGTTTTTGTCTAAAGGGTTTTGATTTTGTTTGGTATCTTGTCTTGTATGATGTTTGTGTCATAGGCCTTTAAGTCTTCATAGCTCAGCTCAAACACATCAATGAATTCTTTGAACGGGTTAACATAATTCTTTTTCATGTACGTAGGTAATGACTTAGCTAGTTTAAATGTTTTGGTTTCCTCTTAGAATTTCTATGTTGATTATAAACGTAGAATGCGAATGTTCTACAATGGAATTTTTATACATCATCAAAGTAAAAAAGGTCCTCTAAGGTCTGGAGACCTCGAGGTATGTTCTTATCTTTGGCACAGAAACACCTCTACTTACAGTATCACTATTTGCGTTTTCACATTGCCAGTTTCGATTTCAATCTATTTGTTTAGGTGTTTATTTCTATGTTAAAGGGTGGCTCTTCCTCATCGAGGGTTCTTCACTTAGGAAGGAAATTTATACGCCAGTTGAGGTACGAATCGGATGACTCCAAACTCATTCACGCTACAGAATGCTTAATCCACTTATCTCCTTCAAAAACATGTAAATATTTTAGTTGTTGGTCTTTAACGGTGCGAATTTGGTTTGAATGATGATTTTAGGTCTTTGAGAGCACGATGGGCTAACCATACGGCTAATCCATTTGCAATTGCGTTACGACTCCTGAGATAAACACTGCTCATATTCTACAAAGGTTTGCAATAAATCCATAGTGTCATTCTTGTATGCTCTCGACCTAGGATGTTTATTTGTGCTATTACCATTCACTTTTTTTATGACTAACTCGGAGAGTCTCCATGCATAGTTATCTGAGCTCTAATTTTCTGTGATTCAGGCTAAGGATAAGAGCTTCATACTTTCTAACGATGTTATTTGTACATTTGAAGTGCGAGGTTACGGGCATGGCTCTCTGCGTAATCACTCTCTGTGTGTATGTCTGTACGCACTCCCTGCAGTTCTCTTAGTGCATGACCCATCGAAATTCATTTCCCACGAAAGTTTCACTGCGAACATCGTTTTCTTCTAAGTCTAGAGTAGCCATTATGTTAAATTCCATGGGCTACTGTTTCCTTGTTTGTATATGTTTTTGAATTACGACCCCTCTAAGGATTCATCATTACAAAGGATGAAGGAGTCCAAAGATGCGTGTGTACAAATTATAAAGGTGAATTTTCGGGTTTTTTGGGCTGTAACATAATTTCGTTTGTCCTCTCTATGTAGTCTTCTAAGTTGGCTAAAGACGGGGATTGTGGCATAGGCCCCATCCATACGCATTGTACCTTGCGGCTTGGCTCCACAGTCTGAATAAATAACATGCCATACTTAGGTGGCACATCTGCCACTACAACATCCATAACCATACATCTGGTGGAACACAGGTCAATTCACACGAGGTCCTTTGATTAGGCAAGTCATTTGCTACACTGAAGTGAATGAATATAAATCTTTGTAGGGTTGGAATTTATCTCTGGGCCTAAATTTCCACGCCTTTATAGGCATTAGGTTGTTGTGATGCCCACGGTGTGCATTGCATTGTGAAGGATCTTGTCATGGATATTGAGAGCGGTATAAAAGGTGGTACTACCCCTTCCTGGCTTTCTTCTATCTTTGGTTGGACCAAACGAAGGGTTGGTTGATCATCACTCGGATTGGCTTGGTGTCATGTTTTCCCCTAGATTTATTCTTTCAAAATTTGGCCTTCTCTTACATCTTGAGTATGACTCGGAGGAAGTGGTATAGAGATTTTATTTTGGCAATCTCACTCTCCAAATTGAAAAGTGGTTGATTCTTTGTAATGTTCAACTGCATCTTTGTTAGCCACCACCTTAGTAGCGGGCTTAGTGTGATGATTTTCATTATGTACGGGATTGGAACTATTTTATCGGGAGCACTAACGGTAGTGCTAGTCTTGCCCGGTTGGTTGACTTTGTTTATCATCGTTTTGATTCTTTTCTTTGTTCTTCCCAAAGCCTCATCCTTGCTGATTTATTAACTCCCACAGTTACTTTAGAAGTTTCTGCGGCACTTTTCTTAATGGTGGTCTGAAGTTTTGGGTTTGGGTATGTAGAAGCTCTTTTTTTCTTCTAGTTATCTTGTTCTCGGCCTGCATAATGGCATTTTCAAATCCAATTATGTAATCCTCGAATTCTAATATTTCCTCATCCCGGTATGAGGGTGAGGGATGATCTTCCTTTGTGGAACAATTGTGGATTGAGTTTTTCTATTCCAAACATGTTTATTGTGGTTCCCTCATACTCTTCTATGATTCCCTCATCTTCATCCGGGGAAAGTTTTCCTAGAAGCTGAGGTATAACTTTGTTGGTATTGTTTGTATGTTGGGAGTGGTATTGTTTCTTCCAAAGTTTTAGTTCTGGTTATGATTTTGGTTTCTATTAGAGTTACTAACTATGACAACCATTTTTTTCCATCATTGTTGTATCTTCTCCATGTTTTTAGATAAAACGGTCATAATTGGGATCAGATGTGGAGGCCATTGTCATTCTATATGTTACCCTTTTTCATCTCTCCAATCTTGCTTTCTTCTCAAATGATTAGCCTCTATAGTCTTTGCTCCTTTTTGCATGTCCTCCAATCTGCTGTAATCCCACTCCCTAATACGGTAGGCCATGTGGGCATCAAAACCCTCGGGATATTTCACTAGGAATGAAACCTTGAGGAGGTTTTCATGTGTGGAGGAAGAGCGTTGTAATCTTCAATACGCTTTGTGAGTAGTCATGGACACTCTCTCTCACATTTATTTTAAGGGTTCTTATGATATAACTTTTGGGGATTTGAAGGGTTGGCCTTAACTTCATTTAACCATGAAGGAAGGAATAGGTATAAACGAAGATCTTGAATCTTATTAGGAGGTAGGCCTTTGAACCCATTTCTTCACATCACCTCCCTGAGCTTTGGGCAAATATTCTCATTTGTTGTATCATCATCTATTTCCGTGTAGTCGAAAAGAATCTTCCATCCTATTCACATGGTCTTGTTGTGGTAGACTCTTTTATGAGTGAAGTGTGGGATCTTTAATTGATAATCATTGGGTAAGAAAATTTTTAGAGGCAGGGTAAAACTGGGTGCCTGTTTACCGCGATGGTATTTTGATGAGGTAAAGTGTTGGCTTGTGCGAGTTGGTAATTGGATGACGGGAATACTAGGACAGTAGAAGTGATGACAGGTGGGTAGAACCCCCAAAGTTTGAATGAAGTGAATATGGAGGTGTAGATGAAGTTTCTCTTGTCCTAATGTGTTAAATACTATGTGATGTTAGACAAGGAAAATCAAGGTAAACTAGTCTAGAACTGCTTGAATGACCTAAGTTCCTGAAATTTTTTTGAGAGTCTAGAGTCGAAAAATGGGTTTTAAGTAATTTTGGAAAATCTTCGGTGAGGAGTTAGCTCTATGAATGTGTCTAGAAATAGTTGGTTTGCGGGTCTTAGGAGTTTTATTAATGATATATCGGGGGTTGTCAACTATTTGGGGTGGATTTGGGTTAGGATAAGCTCTTGTGTGAATGAATCTTGAAGCAGAATGTTGCTTTCAAACTTGACGACTTAATCCCTACTTGTTACTTCTATTATGGATGATGTTGTTATGGAGGGTCTCGGTGGAATCTTAGGTGAACCAAGATAATCACGGACCTCTTGATCACCAGTGATCTTTGATCACAAGAACTATGGATTCACCAGTGGAAGTTTTAGGATTCTTCTCTAGGGAGTACTGCCCCATCACCACGTGCTTATGCAATGTCTCTCTGGGATATCCTCAAAACACAACAAACTACAACAGATAGACTCGGAGGGATTTGGAATATTTCTCTGAAAGGAAGTGAATCTCTGAAGCTTCTAGCCCTTTCCGAATTCTATCTAAGAGTGTGGAGAAACACAAAAATGGTGTAGAAAGTGATTGCAAGTGAAAGTGTTTCTTGACTGTCGAGAGATTACGGGTTTCGAGGCTCTTGTGGTGTAGTGATATGGAAAATACTCATTTCGTTGAGTCGCCATTATGTTGGTGACGATAATTAGGAGAATAAGATCATATATTGCGATTAAGGAGTACTTAAAGTTTAGATTAGAAAAGTCACCATTATGTTGAGGTTTCCCATGTTTTGGAAAGATTGGCAAGCTACCAAAAGATGAGACAACATCAGAACCACTTTCGAGACCTCAGGAATCCAGCCCTCCTGAGTCCCGAGAGAGGATCTCTCTATGAAAAAGAGTTTTATGTCACTTGAAGCTCAAAAGTTAAGATATTAGAGCTAGTTATAGGCACGGGGTTTGTTGGTTGTTGGGAAACTAGAAAAGAAGGGTTCAATATAAAAATAAAGAATGAGCAAGAGGATTTTAGGCAAAGGAGATATAATTCAAGAACATTCAAGACCATTGGGCAATGGAGTCGGGGAAAGGGTTTACTTGCTATTCAATATGCGAGGGCTTTCGGTTGGGCTAGTCATCTGAAGCATTGGATCTTAAAGATGATAGTGTGGCTTGAAATGGTAGAAGGGAAGGTGAAAGCAAGGAAACCTCAAAGGTGACCTTTCGAGATAAAGAATCAGGGGTAGGACATGCCATTAGACAACTGTGATCCAAACTTTGAAGATTAACTCTTGAGACAAGGAAACATTAAATGTTTAAACATAAAGATGAACACGAGATCGGGAGAGAGACTTTTGAACTCTCAATAGCACAGTATCAGAAGCTTATTAGAGACTTAAAAGGTTTAATTAATTGAAAAGGATCCTAGTGAATGAGGTGAGAGTTCTAGACCTCCCCGGTGTTCTAATTCATCCAATTCGTCTAACAAGAACATCTAAAACAAAATTTCATTGATTCATACATCGGGTAGTAATATCGCCTGGACCACTACAACGGTTAAATTAGCTTGAAATCAATCCTGGATAACACATACGGTAGAAAAAATTTAAGGCGGGGAGAGCGAAAACATAGGGTACCTAAGCAAGGTCAAGTCTATGCGATTTCTAATGCATGCCGGAAAATGAAATGAAATGAGCTACGAGGGTAAAACAAATATAGAGATAGAAAAACATCACCGTTGCTTTAGATCAAGATCCGAAGAAATGTGCTTGTCATATTAAAGAGCAACACCGAGTCATGTACAACATGCCAACGACTTGATATTCGATCTGAAAACATCTTCCTCGGCCTATCTTACAACTTTACGGAGAGACTATGTCTCAAAATAAAACATTGCAATTCTCGGATATCGATCAACAACCTTTTATTGGTTTCTTCATGAATTTTATAGCTAAATAGAGCGGAGAAGAGGTGAGAAAAATAAATACTAGCATTAAACTGAGAGGAGAGGGTGAGGCCCGTGCATTTTAAATTACGGGCGATGCTCTTTAGATGAAAGAGTGGTCTTCGTTGAACTGCGATTTACTCCGGGTATGTCTTGATGTACTAGCCTTGGCACCTATGCAATACTTTTGGCCTTTCTGGTGAATTAAATAAAGGTAGAAAAATGATTAAGATTACCTTGCATACGGGTGTAACAAATGCTTCGATAGCATGGGTATTTGTTAATAGCTGGAATTTCCTTAGGAACATGGTATAGAATGGAATGGTATGGGCGCTTTGTCCCTTTATGGAGAGAACATTACTGGCGATGTGAAACTACGATAGTATTGTTTTACGCGCGCTGAACCTTCATGTGATCCATGATCTCTTCGGTCACCGGTACCTTGCCCTTCAATTTCTTCAAAAATCTTTGATTACCGGTCTTGAATTCTGCGATCTTTCACTCCATGCTCTTTTCTTTGCTCTGTGTGTCCATATTTGTGAAAATCAAGATTTAATGCCTCACAGAAGGTTTGACGGAGTTTAACCCTATTACTTTAATGAGTCATGTCATAACACCTTCCCAGGCTTTCTTCATCATTTCGATCTTTGCACACGGTCTTTCTGGTGTTCTTTTCTTGTAATGGTATTTGAACCATGGCAGTTTTCCTTTGCGTGTAACCTGTAAAACACCGTGGCTTACATTAAGAAAACCATGCATGGGAGGGTGGATGTAGCGGGGACATGGCAATGCGACCGTTGAAATGGCAATGGTACGGAGTGATGGCGAAAACGCGAGCGAACGGTGGATAATGGTACCGGTAAAAAGTTTGTCGGAATGCGGCGAATTTAGATAGAAAATTTGACATTTTGACCTTTGAGCAAAATATAAGGGGACGGATGGACATGTGATGAAAACACATGGAACGGAGACGTGGCGGACCCGGTCAATGGCGAGGGCATGCATTTAATCTAGATCGTGCGATCTCGGGAGGAGATAAATAGTGAGAATGCGTCGGAGCGACAAATGGTGGGCAGAGGTCCCTTTTGCCTGGGCTAAGCATTTGGTCAATTTAGTGTGTCCTAAATTGCTACATTAATTTATCAATCAAGGATTAGTAAGTGATGAAGTGTGGTGCACTATATGTGCAAGATAACCTATTTCTTACCTTTTTGTCGTTTTGGTTTTCTAATGAGATGGAAATTATAGAATAAAAACAAGTATGGTTATGATTTTTCAGAGGCAATGATATCCTTTATATTGATTTACCAACTTCAAAACTTTAAAGAATTTGAAACATCTGAAATGACAAAACTTGAAAGGAAATGAAAATGTCTTTGCTAGCTTAATACGTGTAAACATGAAGTATTGAGCATAGAAAACCAAACTATCCTTCTTGCTATCTAAACACAAAAGAAACTATGCTTAAAGAAATCCAAGAATTGCAACAAAGTAAATCTAAATCAAATTACATCAACTTATATTCGATCCCCTGCCATTAGTCTAGCTATGGCTTTCGGAGGTAACCATAAACAACTTGAGCAGTACGATATCTAATTCACAGAAAGTAAACTAATGTCCAATGCACTCCTTAGCAATCCCTCACCATCAGTCCAATTTGTGGCTTTCGGAGAATGCTTGAAAATGACATGAGAAATTTAATATATCTAACTTGTAGAAAGTAAACTAATATCAAACTACACTCTGCCCAATCCTCACCATCGGTCCGGTACAGCGAGCACCTGAATGCTTAAAGACGACATGACAAATTTTAATATATCTAACTTGCGGAAAACAATAATATCAAACTACCTCATGCATGATCCCTCACCATCGGTCGAAATTTGTGGCTTTGAGTAGCGAAAATGACATGAGAAATTTAATATATCTAAATCTAACTACGAAATAAATGTACGAAAATTTGAAATAAAAAGCAAAGCGATCTTGGGAATTAAACAAAAACTAAGAAAAATAAATTAGCGACGGAGCAATATTGATTCCATGTCATTAGTGCGAATGTCACGAGTAAAACTGCCTATTTGCCAATACGAAACAAGAACGATGGAGTTAACAATAACATAAAACATGAAAGACGAAGTAAAATGTAAAGCATGAAAAGATTATGAACGGTGATGAAGCATAAGATATCATGAAAGATACGTGTATATAAACACATGAATGACTTATGATACGATGAACTTAAAGAAATAAAACAAGGAACTATACGGTAATGCACGAAAACCTCGGCGTGTGCGGGGGTCCCTCTGCACGGACCTCGGGTAACAACCTTCAAATACGAATTACGCTTGGAAACAAAGTCTTCTTATATATTAAAATGCGATCCCTGAGAGAGATGATATTACGGCACGGTGGCAACGTAATTACATTATAGAGCTATGCGGGGCGATGGAGACTAATCTAATATGCGTATGCAAATGCGTTGTTATAACAAAGGTAATATAACTAATTCCCTAAAGTTTGTATGTGAGTGGAGACACGTACATCATCACGTCCGAGGATCCGGCATCATGGCCGCATTGAAGAGTAAATCTATGAGGAGTGGATGTTGGATTCGGCTTATGGGCAGGTGTACGGTGTTGATGTGTCTCCCGTAAGTTAGAAACGGTCATGCAAATCCTCACGTGATGAGAAGCAGTCCTGTCACCGTGGGACTCTACGGTTGACTTCCACTTGGCCACGCTGGCCAGCAACCTCTTTAGGTGAATTTGCCGACCAATAAGACAGATCCATGTCCACATCATTTACGACTTGCCCATGTGGCTCGTTTTTCTTGTACGTTGCTGCCAACATAGACTTTCACAAAATGGTGGCGTTGCGACGGTAGGGAAAGTGGCAAGATTCCATAGCTAAATGGCTTAATCTAAATCAAGCGACGAAACACAAAATATAGTTAAAAACCATTTTAGATGCTCTTTTGCAATTAATATACAATGATATTGACAACTTGGAATGTTTAATTGAATGAAAAGGTCTAGGAAGATGTATAAGAAAGATGCGATTTTGAGACTCAACACTAACCCGGGCATCTTTGTGGTGCGATCCGTTGGATGGATAGCTTCGGATTAGGTGTGCGTGCATATCGCGCGGAGTCCTTTGTACGACGTTAACGCGTGATGGGGGGCGATTTTTTAAACAATGCTTGAAGACATGTGTCATGCGGTGAATGGCATCGCTACGAAATGGAAAATCCCTGATACACTTCAGCGGTGCGATGGCTTAAACGGGTTTTGAGCTATTATTGTGGTGTGGGGACCACGGGGTGGATGTCTTGTGAGCCATTGATTTGAAGATTAAATGGATAGTGGATATGCGATCGAGTGGCGAAAAGGGGGAGGGCCAGCGACGCTATGGAGTTTGCGAAGACCGTCAGATATGTACGGATCGATGGTTAAGTGCTCCAGAGTATTCGTTGCGGTAAGCGATTTATGCCTTGGCGCTTGGTCTTGGCCTTTGGGTTATGTGGGGAGGTAGTTTGCGGGGCTAGGGCCGAAGGGCTAAGCCTTATATATTTTCATATATGGGTTTTCGCTTGTTTTAATAATTTGAAGTGAGAAAGGTAGATAAAGGGAATAAGGGGTTTTAAACCAAAAAATGGGTGTGTGCATGGTTTAAAGGGGATTTTGGGATGGTTTAGAAGGACTAGGGGAGGATTTTGGGGTAAAAGGAGGCTTTGAAAAAGGGAAAAAGGGATGAAATGGAGAGTGCAGCAGGGGTACGAGGCGAATGAAGGCCTTCTTTTTTGAGCACAATATTTTACAATCGGTGAGGCTTATTGACTTAGAACGACGGAGGAAATAATCAAAGGGTAGAGAGCATGAAGGAACTTTCAAGGATGATGTGTTTTCAAGAGAAATGCATTCTTCGAAGGCTCATAAAACACCTTCGCTGTTTGCTTGTCGAAATTTATGGGGGCTAACCAGAACCAAAAGGTCTTGTATTGATCTTGCCCTTTGCCTAAAACTGCGCAATCTTAGTTCGAAGTGCACGATAGCTCGAAATACTATGTCTAGGAGTTTCCTCTTATTAGCTTGAGTTATTTGTTTGTCTTAATTGTCTTTCCCCAAGTCGATAGCAATTTCCTAAAGTTAGAGAGTCATATATCTCTACGTATTGCTTGAATTTTTATTTACATGCATTTATCGGTTGTAGTTACATTTATCATGATTAAGGGTTGGTCGTACCATATAAATGTCTACTATTGAACTATTTATGTTTGAAAGCCTTTGTCCTTCTGATACTTGTCCATTCCACTTCATTTACCTTAAGATCCATTTTACCTTGATCGAATCGGCCCTTCAACATACCTTGTATCACCATCTAAGGCTTTCTCGACCTTTTCGACCCCATAGCCAGTTGATCTAACATTATTTTTATCTATCTTAGTCTTTGATCAGTTCCTCCTAAAAAGCCTAAAAAAAAAAACCAAAACCTACTTCAAAACTAGCCTAAAATCGAAACATGAGAAAGCAAAAACACATAGATATCCCTTACACAAATAGAGAGATCCCTCTTTGGTCACAAGGAAGGCTAGGTCCTTGGGCTCCAAAGTTGGTTTGATGTACTACTGTCACTTGGCTTGCCAATCGGCCAAATCACGGGACCTAACATAATGGCGATCACGTGGGACTGCGAGTGATAAACGAACTTATATTCCCTAAACCTTCGAGGAGACCTTTGAGAATACTATCTTGTGGACTTATCCATCGCTCCACCCAACATAATTATGTGATCACGGTGGGACTTTGAATGTCAACAAACTTAGATTCCTAAACCTTTAGAGACCTTTAGAATACTATCTTGTGGACTTATCCTGCTCTCTAACATAATGGCGATCATAGTGGGACCTTCTAAGTTAGTGACAAACTAATTATATCTTAGGACTGGAATCCTCAACCTAGAAGTATTATCGAAGAGTAGAATCAAGTTGTCTCACCATCCTAGCAAAATGATGACCCAACTTTAGAAAACTCTTACAAACCTCGGGGCTACATAAAACTCGGAAAACCCCAAAAAACATCCCTAGATTGGATTTTTATCGGTATTGGTAGTCGACATACACATATCTCTAAAACAACTAAAAACATCCACCAGCGAACTCCACTAGCCTCTAGTAGGCCTATTACTCCACTAGTCCTTATAAAATCTCTAAAGATGAGTAAGCAATCCCAATCATGCGATGGTGGATAACAAAGTTCAAATCTTCCACCTGACTCGACCCTCGATAGATAGAAAAGATCCACTAATGAGAGAACTCTGTTGGTTGAAAAGACACGGTATTCCTTTTTGATTAACGAATGTCTGGATCCAAGGATGCAAAAGAGATATGCTCCGAGAGTAGAGACCATATCCCTAGATTCCCACACAAAATGTCGAAAATAAATCGGATGAAAAACCTACCCTATCTTTCAAAATGAAAGGTTGATGACCCCTTCTTACACCTCATCAAATTTCATATACACATATGGAGGTTGAAGGTTGTATGGCATGAGGTACGCCTCATGAAAATGTTCATGTGGCATTAGAAGGTAACTGAGAAAATTGACATGAATGTTTAGAACCGGGCATCTTGTTTTCTTTGAGAAGGATTTCCACAAGGTATTCTGTCCCCTATATAGGATATTTCCCATCCCTATCGTTATTAAAGTGGTATGGTGATCTCGGATATCATACAATACCTTATAGAAAGTGATGAAAATTTGGAAAATTTGTATCTTTGAAGACCTCCTTAACATCCATTGTGATTTCCATTCTCAAGATAACTATCATGACAGGCCTAGTTGAGTTAGTTGAGGAAGAAATCATTCAAAATCAGAAAAGCACGAGATACCTATTTGAGCACAATTATGTTTATCACCCCCACTAGATGAGGCTCAAGAAAGATATCCATCCTCAGAATCAGTCTTCTCTAGAGATGAAGCAATTGTGCCCCTATCCAAGAAAAATAGAAAATACCTCCTCCTTTATACAAAAGAGGTGATTAGATGTTGAGAATAAAACCCGACTTTTGAACCTTTGTACCAAGGAAAATATTCTTGTTTGTACCATTCTACCTTACCTGCCAAAAATTAATCATAAAGAAACAATTGAACAAATTGTTGTTGAGTTATATCACCTCGCAAGAAGACATTCATCTGCAGTAGCAGTCATAAAGGAAAGAGAAAGCTTACCATGTTCACCATCCAGGAGAAAAGAAAAGACACCACCCCTTACAACAACGGAAAGAAAACAATAAAATCCTAAGCATACGACCATCATCCAAACCTTTTTGTAAAGAAGATATGTATGTGTTTTCTATTCTTTGGGTATCTACTAATGTATTTTCCTGTACTAAAAATACAGTGATTTGTCTTTGATACTACAATATCTTCTCAAGAAGACACCGGTGCCGAAATGGTCTTACCACATCATCGGGATAGTGGCTCACAGCTTGAGAAATCATCTCTTAAACGGGGGCATATAAGATTTCTTGTAGATAGCATAACATTGCTTGTTACTTCGTCAGATAATCATAAAGAGGAGAAGAGATTCTTTCTCAAAAATAATCCCAAAGATTTAATTAAATGTAAAGGAGGAGTAATCTAAATAGAATGTATTTTCAAATCCTCTTTAGGCCGGTTATTATTCGAGGAGCCCTTTCTTTAACCTAGAGACCTTTAAAGAAGGAGGTAGTGTGATGCCATGAAAGAGTTTGTTTATAAAAGTATGAGAAAAAGCTTGACACTACGTAAAAACAATGAGGAGAAGTAGCCTTTTATTTCTTGACATCATCCAAAGAGCTGAGCCCGAATCAACCATGCAATCATCTGTAGTGGTTATATTGGAAAGAAGAGTTCACCAAATAAATGTCTATCGTATATAGGTTAGAGTACAATAGATAAGCATGCAAAATAAGCTGTTATGACATATTTCTTTCGAGTTTGTTTTGAGAAAATAGAAACATAAAAATAACAAGAAAAGTAGAAGAGGAAGCTGAGTTTAGAAAACAAAAAAAAACCCCATGTTGAAAAAAATATGTAGTCATTCGAAACGCATGAGTCTAAATGCTACTACTAGTGCTCAAAAAATGTCTTGTTAGGTTATCAGCCTAATCATGCTTGAACATGTTTTAAATTTGACTAGTAAGTTAGTGAGAGAAGGATAGTCGGAATTGTGTAAACTTGACATCGAAGAAAATAGATTAAGAAGGAATCTGGTTCCATATTCTCGAAAACATAACTTGAAGGAAAACATGGAGTGAAAAACAAAGCATAGCCATCCCTGGCCTTGATTTTTTCTAGAAATTTCATTTTCACGCAAAATAATATTTGTGTGGAGCTTGTCTTTCATACAGTACATGACAAATCGGGGCTTGTCTAATCTTGATTTGGTCATTTTCCAATTTCATGTTTTATTTTAGAGAATAAAATCATGTCCAAGCAAACTTAACATGACGTTTAGTCTAGCATAGGTAGAAAAACAAAGAGGTTCATCGGTTTATTCTGGAACTCCCTATGGATATAAGTGTAGAATTAGATAGTGTCATTTTTCAAAAATATTTATGTCGAAAGGGTTGCTAGTCCAAATGCACCCAAAAGAAGAAAAAATGGTAGGAAATGTGGCGGGGTAGGTAAATGACTTTGATGCTAATGTAACATCAATTTTCGAAGAAATAGCATCGAAGAAAATTTGTATCGATGGATAAGAGCCATGGTCATCGTAGGCAGTGCAGAGTACGGACACCTCCTAAAAAGATACGCCCTCCCAAAAATGGAGCCATTGTTAGTCATCGGTATTTTCACTGTTGAAGATGACTGAGTTTTAAAGCAAGTTTTCTAGAAGTTGATCTCCAATTTGTCCAAATTTGTCCTTACAAGCACCTAAACAATTTTTTCCTCCTACCTTTTCAGTCAGAAGCTATGATGAGAAAAAAACCTAGTTTTCAAGTCCTATCTAATTTCGGTCATATAATTCTATCCATGAGTTTGTGTAGCTAAGGTTATCTGCTATCATTTACCCTCATTCAAGGTCATTTATTATCCAAGTGTTGATAAATGTCTTCCCCTACCTCTGGTCATATGTCATTTTGAATCTAATCCTACCCCGAAAGAAAATACTCGAAATCACAATAAAATATCTCCCTAAGTTAGGTAGTGGTGCTTTAGAATCATATGGCAAAAACATCCACAGTAAAATATTTTGTTCAATACCATCATTAAAATTAGCTTAATGCGCAAAAAAAAAAATGCTTGATACCCATGAAATTACTTTACCACTAAGATGTCTTGATGTCTCGTGGTATGTTTCAAAAATAAAATTGATACAATTTTGATCTACAATGTTTCGGTGTCTCTTTCGAAGCAAAGATGTACAATTATTCCAAGACATTATCAAACTAAAAATAAGAGAACCATTTGCTTCTCATGTTGTCTTGAGCACAGGATAAGAATACTAGTCGAAGAAGATAGTAAACCTCTCTTGAAACACAATCGAAAGGTTCTAGTAAGTAATGAATAGCGAGAAAATGCTACAAGTACAAGTTATATGTGGCTCTAGGATTAAAAAATATTCACAAGGATATTCTGTGCTTGAGGATACATGTCTTAGAACATACCTCTTATAGCATATTGTCAAATTTTCACTTTATTACTTATTGTGATATCCTGACGAGAGATATGTATTACAAAGAAAGATAAGCATAGTTTGATAAATGGATGAGAAATGTCATGGTATGTTAACCTCCTCCAAGCAAGAGTAGATGGTTGGGTCCGTATTTAACGAAAACCTCTTTCGGTATAAAGAGTAGATGGTTTGGAACATGATAAGGCCTCAGCATTTAAAGCGAGAGGGTTAGGGTAGAGGTATAGCCTCATTCGAAAATATATGAACTAACAACGAATTTCAAATGACTTAAAAAATTGTTTACACCTTCAACCAAAGGATGAAACAAGCGACATAGCATTTAGTGTTTCAAATAGTGTTTTAAATGAGTTCCTTGTTTAAAGGAAAAATTTAATCGGTAGGAAGCAATTGAAGGTTTAGCAGGTTCAAGTCTGAGTGTCAAACATAATCTGGCCAGTGATATTATGGTGTTAAATAAGCTTTTTTTCTTGTCCATAAGGTGTATTAGGTAAATAGGGATGGCATGTGAAAACTTGGATAATCTCCATCAAAAATAGTAGAAGGTAGATAACTTTGTTTCTTAAAAGACCTTTGCAAATGAATATACGGAGATAGTATGGATAGGAAGGGTATGACACGATGATTCAAGTTCGAAGACAACATTCGAAAGAAATAAAACATGCCAGTCTCATAGACAGAAAGACCTTTTAATGTACATAAGAACAAACTTTCATTTGTTTGTATATGATTGCATTAAGGGTTTTAAAAACCATCTATTGATGAATAGATGTAGGTCAAATCTTGGTGAGTGCAAATAAGGGTTTATCCACAATCAAAAGAAAATGTCAATATAAGGTGCTAACGATTGTTTGAAAAACTTCAACAATGCATTTGCATAATCAATCATCGAACACCAAAGAGTTGAATTGTCAAAGTAATTTCTAGAATTGTCAATCACCTCCTTCCAGAGTAGAGCAAAGGGTAATGGATAGTCTTTGATATGGTTCTTGACAATTTTCCTTTTGAAGGATAGAATAGTCTAGGTCTTCAACGATAGCCTCTACCTGCATACAAGAAGATAGTTAAGAAAATGGACTTTATGGTATTTTAAAAGTGACATATCCGAGGCGGTGATTTATGTTTTATATGACAAAAACCTTTTCAAAAGACATCAAACCCTTCCAAAGTAGTTGAAAGGTATTTGAGCTTATTCAAATTTTAAAGGAGGGAGAGGCGGATTTAAGGGGCCCATTAGCAATTTCAAAAACCAAGCAAACATCCCTTGGTACTTTCTTCGAAGAGAGGAAATAGTTTTCGGGCATTTTTTTCAAGTTTTCGGTGCTCAAACTCTGCGCGGTGCGCCTGGCAGACACCGAAAAAAATTGAATGGAGGTCGGGCGTGCTTGTAGATGCGCACGGAAAGCACAATGCTATGGTTACTAGCACCCGAAATTGACCTAACACCTCCATGCGCGACGCTTTCCTACGCAAACGGCTGCTCATCCACCGGACCTCCAAAAACTCCTTTGAACAACGAATCGACGATCAGCCAGGTCCCCAAGCTCATTTCAAGGTATTTCTTCTAGCCTTGGTAAACTTTGAAGTTAAAAGGGGATTTTCTTTGTAGTTTCCAAGAAGAAACGGGGGTTTTAAGGCTTTTATCATCTAAAAACCTGAAGAGAAATGGTAGTTAAAAAGAGGGAGATAAGTTGTTTGTCAAATTGAAAAGTCTCTTTTATCATGGTTAGTAAATGATACATGAGTGAAAGAGGGAGGGATTTTTATGCAATTTGAAATCTCTTTGTGCTATTAAAAGCTAAAAGCCTTACGGATGCTAGAAAGGAAAAAAATAGAGGTTGTAGGTCTCAAAATAGTTTAAATGATCATCGACGGTGGTAAAAGGGATGAGGCTTGGTGAGTTTAAAGGGTCCTTTTGAGTTGTGAGATAGTGAAAAAATTTTGCGACCCCCATAATCAAAAAGGCGATTTAGTTTAAATAAGTCTTAGATCATTTTTAAAAGATTGTCTTAACGAGTTTTTACAAAAGGCGGTTGTTTGCACTTTAAAAGCAAAGATATAGGCAGTGATTAGGAGATTTGGCCTTTGGTAAAAATCAAAGTTTTGTTGTTGTGGGTATCGATGATTAATAGGTGATAGGAAAGGTGTTTGGCCTTAAACAAAGAGATTGCCTCTTCAAACAAAAAATTACAAACATATCTTGTTTAAATCCTCTTACTCAAACACATTGATGAAAGTGATTTTGGTTCTCATTTGACAAAAATTGTTTGCTAGCATCAAAAACACATTGACTTGCAGGGAGGAAAAGGTGTGGTGTTGGGAAACTATTTCGAAGTCATTTGAATAAGCTTTGTCTTGGTCGGCCAGCCAAGAAATTATCAAAGCAAAATGCCTCCTAGGAAAGATAAACGAAGTGGCCCTCTGTGAAAAGATATGAACCTTTTTTCAACGGAGGAACTAAATGCCCATCCTTTAGTACTTTTAACTTTTCATGAAGTAGGATGTTTGGATTTTTGTAGAGAATTTCGGGAAGTGCAAGAAAAGTTATCTTCCCATGACACATCTGTTGCTTCCAAAGTACACGAAGAGGCTCTTCATCTAGCAAGATTAGACTTCAAATTTTCTCCCTAGATCCATTTCCCGAGCTACGAATTCCATATGTCGGAGAAAAATGGTTTAGCGAGTTACTTAGACTCATATCAATACAAACCCCCTTTTGAAACCGAGCATTGGGATGCATGCCATCCATCTTTCCTTTTTCATATTTTGTTGACTAGCTATGCTTCCCTCCCTTGAAGATAATCATGAAATATATTACATGTGAGGGAAGATTTTTTAAAGGGTTTATGCTTACCATGTCTGACTACTCATGCACTTCACAAAGAACCCAATTGATAAACCTCCCCTTTTCCTCCATAGAAGTAATTGAAAGATGACTTCACTGTTCCGAGACCTTCTTCTCAACATCGACTTGTCTTTTCCATCACATTCCCTTATCAGATTGTCATTCTCCATCAACGATAAAGAGAGAATTTCTTGGGACACTTTCATTTCACATCCCAATTTAGCCACTATCTCTCTTCATCCTTGCATCTCCTTCACCTTCCACTCATCATCCTTCTCGCCTTCTTCTAGTAAACCCACTCCCCAGAAATAAAAATCTTCTATGATTGATCGAAGAAAGAGCATAGTGAGGAAGAAAAACACGGTGAAGAAGAACGACTCGGTGATGAAGAGGAGCACGATGGCTTAAACATAGTGATAAAGAAAAACGGTGATGAAGAGGAGGCAAAAGTGAAGAAAAGCACATAGTGATGAAAAGCAGCACGGTGATGAGAAAGAGCACCATGAAGAAATGAAATAGTTTGATGAGGAACACAATGGAGTCACAAAGAGGAATATATTGGTAGCCCTCACAACGGCAAACATGATGAGGATGAAGCACAAAACATTGAAGATACGAGCCTAAAAGTCTGAAGAAAGTAGGAGCCAAAGGCGAAAAAGGCAACCCTCAAGAGACATGGGTGACGTTAAGGCATTCATGAGGAGGGTCAAATGTTGGCAAGGATGATGAGGAGAATAGAAAGGGCAAAGACCAAATAGAGCATGTGCTAGTTGCCTCTCTAGCGAGGGCCATGCTTTCTTCTCCAAAGATATGACGAACATCGAAAAGAAAGTGGCTCAAGCTGTAACTCAAAATGTTACTGAAGGCACTCCAAAGCAAAGGGAAGTTTCGAAACGATCCATTGTTGAATTACCAAAGAGGAGGAGGACCAAAGAAGGCCACCTAAAGCAAGGAAAAGAGAAGGAAAAGCCGACCATGAGGAAAGAGGGATTTTGACATAAAACGAAATAAACGAAGTGATAACAACGACAATGAGGCCAGAATCCTAGAATCTCTCTTGATAAATAAAGAAGAACAAATTCATGATCTAAGAGGATCTAGAGAGGTCTAAAAATCTCATTCGTTTTACTGCCAAACCTATGAAAACAAGCAAATGCGTGTCCACGTGGCGGTGTGAGACACGGGGCCTACATCGGAAGTATCGAAAAAGAGGCCTCCAAAGCACAAATTCAGTTGGAAGAACTCATGGGCGAATTCAATGATAGTGAAGAAGATCAGCTAAGGAGGAAGAGGCCAAGGACCATGGGACTCGAGGAAGAGCTTTTGGAGAAACAAGGAGAAGAAGGCTGCTCTTTTCCAATATTTTCCTCTTACCGCACAGGTCCTTGGGCTCAGTTGGTTTGATGTTACCTGTCACACAGCTTGCCAATCGGCCAAATCATGGGACCCTAACACATGTCACGATGGTATCATACCTTACGACCATTTCACTTTGATGAAATCGATCGAAAGTCCCATGCCTCCTGCGCGTCTCTGTCAACAATGCTTACATGGTAAAGTCGCATCCACCACGTATGTGTATAATACTGTCATATGCCATACCAGAGACACACATATGGGTACTATATTCCACCTATTGGAAAAAAAGAAAATACCCACGAGGGCATCAACGGTCATTGTCAACAACCGCCAACATCACCACCATATCGGTGATATAGGCCAGGCATATATTTATCAATTAGATTTGTTTAACTAGCCACAACATCGCGAGCGTGGGACATGCACATATAGGTTGAAAATTTGTATATGTATTGTAAATTGTATTTTTCTATAGGGATCCCTTAGGCCATGGTCATTCTTGGAAACGGTGTAGGGTGTTTTTCAATTCCAAGCTTCACGCGAGCCTATATCCTCTTTCTCTACGCATGATATAGAAAAGAAACTATAATGTATTTCGGCTATATAGTTCTTCCTAGACCTCACACATTAGGGGAAAATCTTAACACTAGAAAATCGTACGATAGAATATGACATTATTTAATGTCGAGAAAAGGGGTTACGGGCTGGAAGGCATTACAAAATCTGGAAAGCATTTAAAAATCTCTAAGGTACGAGAAAATCAAGTTTAGACTAGTCCTAAATTCTATTTGCGCATATGCTTAAGTGAAGAGCGCCTTCGTGCGCCTTTTGCGGGATATGCGTGCGATCTGAGAGAGGTGAAATGTCACTATCCGAGACCACACCAAGAAAAGGACAAGTGATGCCTTACTTGTAGCCACCTAAGAACGACCACCAACACCTCCTTAGACACTATGTCGGCACACGGAATATTTGGAGCACACAAAGGAATCATACACCCCTCTCTTGGGTCATCATCCTCCATGTCTCAAGAGAGGGAAGGAAGAGATTTGAAATGTCCTATATAAGACCACCATGAGATGAAGAATTTGTGAACACATTGTTATGCTAGACGGAAATTGTAGCGCAATACTAACGTTATTGAACGGAGGGCGAAAGATAGAGAGGGGAATCAATTGTTGGCCACCCAACAAGTTCAATCCAATACGATGAAATGCACTAAGGCAATCTTGGGATAAAAAAATCCTTGCATCGAGACCTAGAACCATTGTCTAGGGCCCTTTGGCAAAGGGTAAAGATTCACTCTTATTACTACCGGTGCTCGATAAGAAGGGCTTTAGAGCCATCGCTCATATTATTGTTGTCATTTGACTCTTTTCGAGCTCATGTTTATTTGTTTAGTTTTTAGTTTATATGCATGCTATTTCTATATCTAGTATTCTTATTGATTCTAGCTTGTTCCACGACTTGCTTGACTCCCTTTTTCCCCTTTTTGTTACCGGCAAATTAAGTGGGTAGACCACCCCTTAAGTTGGTGTGATTTTGTACATACATGCACAGACACACTACAACACACCTCTTGAGAGCAATGTTCCATTTGGAGATCACATTCCTATGCCTTATGTAGAGCATGGGTCTGTATTCCAGGGATGCTGCCCTCATGGATATTTTTCTCTTTATCCGCAACACTACTCGGGTTAGCATGATGCATAGGTATTCTAATTCGTGGATCATCCCTTCATAAAGAACATCGTGATTCATTTGGTGACGCGATGCTGCTAAGCCCGATAGAAATTGATTATTATGAACTTATTTTGGCTTCGCCTCCTCCTCCTACGATCATGCCTCCTTTGAGTATGTCTCTTCGACACGTATTCTCAATCCCCTTGGCTCGACGATTCGGGTTCGTCGAGATCCTTTAAATGAGGTCTTTCCCCTTTGATGAAGCCATCGTGGAAGCTATGTCTCTCGAGGATCCTCCTTGGGATGATACTATTCATCATTCCTCTTTCATGCCTAGCCTTGGGGCCATGTCTACTTGTCTTGAGAGTTCACTTTAGGATTTTCTCCTCCACTTCAAATGCCCATCTTTGACCCATGAAGTCTTTATGGAAGGTAACTTGAAACATTACACGGATGATTCCTATTGACATCTCCCTTAAGCAGGGTTGGCGAGGTATCCATATTGAGGTGACCTATTCTCTGATGAGATTGGGGGTCTATGCTAAGTATCTTCCATAAGTTTCGAGACCTTTTGCTTGGTCTTATGGAGAAATTCCCAACATTAATCCGAGTATAGTTGTGCATAAATTCCTACCTATCCTAGTGCGAAACTGTTCGCAACGTCTTCATCCCGTGCGCCTAAATTGGCGCTATTAAGGGTGAAGTTGAAAAAATTCTTAAAGTTGGTTTTATTTATCCGATTCCCGCTTGACGGAGAATGGGTTTCTAATATTTTCTGTCGATAAAAAATAGGGTACTATTCATGTACGTGTAGATTTTAGGATATGTTGCGTTTTCCCTAAGGATAATTATCCCACTCTTTTATTAGCAGGATCATTGAAAAATGTGCGGGAGTGATATATTTTCCCTTATGGATGGGTTTAAGGTACAACCGGATCAATATTCTTTTGGATGATCAACAGGCCGCCTTTATCTATCCTTGGGGTACCTTTGCCTATAAGAAAGCTCCCTTTTGGTCTTAAGAATGATGGGGCCACATTTGAGAAATGTCATGTACTTTCCATGATATCGAGAACATTGTTCAACCTTACGGATGACCTTAAAATCATTACGCACAAGTGTCCAGAAGGCCATCTTGATGTCTGGTCAAGCTCTTCTTCTTCGTGTAGGCTATAACATTTAGCTCAATTTGCATAAGTGTGTGTCGTTGATTTCGATAGAATCTTAGGGTTTATCATCTCTAAATACGAGTTCATCTCGATCCCCTCAAAGTCAAAGCTATTTTCGGTCTTCCTCTCCTTCATCTTCACATTAGTACCAAATTCTACAAGGGAAAGCTAATTTCCCTCTATTTATTTTTATACCAAACTATGCGAAGTAGCCAAAGGATTCACGCGATTACTTAAGCAAGGCATCCCATTCCTCGGGATGATTACCCAAAAATCCTTCAATGCATTAAATATGTTGCTGCGTCGATACTCCTTTGTTGTGTTCTTAATTTATCATCACGACTACTCCCTCTATTTGGCTACGCATTTCGCACTATAGCCATCGTTAGGAGTGCAAGTTGACGATGATGGTGACGAGCATGTCATTTATTACTTAAGCCACAATCTTAAATCTTGTTAGCCATCGGTATTTTTTACATGTTAGTAGGAGCTATATCGACAATGAGTTTTCTAGAAAGCCCAAGTTTCCTTATGTCAATATGTCATCCGGAAAACCCTCCTAAAACACCGCTTCTACCTTTTCGGTCCACCCCAGCGAAATCAAACCTCATTGTCACTATCCCATCTAGCTTCAGCCTTCTTGATCTGCCCATCGGCTTTAAAGGAAAATCCCTGTCTGTTTCAAAAGTCTCCCCTATGTTAGGAAGTGGCGCTTTGAACATTTCACCCTTGGCAATCATCGAAAAGCCAAAAAGCCTCCATCTCTGCAATAGACCTACCATAGTGACCTCTTACTTTGCAAAAATAATTTTACAAGCGGCCCTAAGTCGCGCCACTCATATCCTAGATCTCGGCTTAACTGTGAAAAACCCCAATCTCAAGGCGACTATTAGGTTTTCACGGTGTTCTATGGTTTCTACAAAGGCGAAATATAATTTCATCTCATGGAGTAAATGCTTGAATTTACAATTAGAGGAACGATGCTTCCGTGTAACTTGAGCACGAGATATGTACGCAAGCAGAAAGCTACTCATCCGGACTTTACGGCTCTTTCCGGCATGAAAATTACGATTAAAGAAGGGACACCCTTTGTCTCGGCAAAGTTTGGTAAATTGTCATGACGAGAACCTCCTTCATTTTACAAGCGAGAGGGTTAGGGTGCCTCCTTTATCCTGGCTTGAAGGGCAGCAATATTGACTTGGAAGATTGCAAAAGATTTGGAGTTTGCCTTGTATTGAGCAGGTGAAACAATATCTCCAGGTTTTAGGAATGCGAGTAATGATCATAACGGGGATAGAGTTTGAAATATCACTAGCTCAAATAAAAAAGAGTTTGGTCGATAAAGGAGGTCATTTTGAAGCTCGCAAATCATGTGATTGTTGAACTTAAGAAAGGCATGACATTGTTGAAAATTCCAAATCATAAGTAGCACACTTTCCACGAATCCAAATGGAATGAATCTTGACAAAAATGCCATTACACGAGAGGCGAGAAAGAAAGTTCTTGGTTTCTCAAAAGACACGACCTCCGCAGTCACGAGAAACTATTTTTCAAGTAATCGTCATAAGATGACCAAACCAAATGATGATATTTCGGTCACCCTTAGAGCGAGTGCGAACGGTGTCACTTTGGCTAGGGTTTTCTTACGAAACACGGTGATGATTGCAAGTAGAGATGCTAATATTGATGTTTTCAAAGAGGCTCTTACCATCACATCCGGAGAAAAGGCGCGTAAGCAGTTGTCAAACAACCTTGAGATACCTTACATTGAAGAGCCTCCTCCATGTGTAGGCGAGATGGCCAAAGCCGATGCAAGGGTTGTTGCAAACTAATTGACCTAAAAATGCGAGTGGAAGGATACAAAAAATTGAATAGAAGTCATTGCACGGAGTAAGTGATAGTGTTTATGATGCAAGAGTATTGGTTTCTATTCAAAAGAGTTGTGTTGAAGTTTGTACTGTGATGGAAAAGAGACTATATTGAATATATGCATGCATTAATACCAAAAAGGAGCAAATTTCTTTAAAGGAAATGGTTAAAAGGTACTCCACTTATCCTTTGATCAAAGGAAGTCTAAAGGAGCTCCTTTTGAGTAAACGAGAGAAGTATAGTGTGAAAGCATGCAACCAAAAGAGTGCACTTACGAGTCCGAGAGAGAAGCTTGTGAATCACCTGGAGACGACAATTATCAAACACATTGAAGAACACGGGCCATCTCATGTTGAATAACACAACGGTCGCGAGTTGGTCGAAGTGCTCTTTGACACATTGATTGATTTTCTTCGGATTATCACTAAGAAGGTAAAACGGTGGCCAAAGTTGAGCCATAGAATGCATGATGAATAGGTATACAATGCTATAAGTGGACAAAGAGGAGGTTTGATAAATTGTCGATTTTAAGGTTTGGAACAAATGCATCTTTCTCATCATTCAAAGCACAGATACATCATAGGTAATGTACCTATAAGCGGTATTTTGGAAAAAAAGGGGGCGCCTTCTTGAAATCGAGAAACCATAACCAAATTCAAAGTTGATTCGGTAAACTTGCTTTGTTGTATTTAAAGATTGGAGAAGGCTGTCAAAGGCCAAAGAGCGCTCGAAATGATTTACAAAAACCAGCCACGTATGAGAACACGACGGTATTCGGTCTTTCATGGACGGTTTTAAAAGGGGTTGTTGTGAATCATAGATATTACACAAGCATCATTAAAACACGATGCTTGAAGTGATGTAGAAGTTGTTGAGTTGTTTGTCAAGGTTTAAAGCTCGGGGTTGAAATGTCCCCAAAAGGACAAAACCAAAAAATCACCTTTTGAAACTACGTATGTACTAAACAAGAGTCATTGCTCGGTTATATATTCAAATAACAAGCCCACGGTTTAAAAAACAAAACAAATTTGAAAACCAACGTTGCTTTCAAAGTTTAAGACCGTTGAATATTTGTTGTGAAATGATATAAGAAGAGCAAGGTCGGGGGGAAAAATCTTTTCATTTTCAGCGAAGACAAAACCCCGTGCCGCCACAGCATGAAAGCCAGAAATTTCGAGTCAACTTGCGAGAAGTTTGGCACCCAGATTTGAACCGAGCGACGTGCACGAAGCGCACGCGCGTGCACCGCGGCGGAGGTTTTGAGCGCGGGTTAGCATTGAGCGCGACGCGCTTGTATAAACCGAGCGGCGACGCGCACATCGCCGCCCGGCGGGGTCGACCGACGGACGCGAGGGCTATTTTTGCGCGGCATTCTTCCCTGGCTGGAGGAGTGTCGCGCTTGCTTACGAAGACCCCCGGTGTTTCTCGATACACTTACGAGGATTTTTTGCATTGAAGTTAAAGGTATGCTATATGTTTTTCACCCGGTTCCAAAATTTTAAAGTGCTACCAAGGTTTGAGGAGCCAATTTGTCAAGTTTGTAGAAGCCAGGGTTTAAATGTGATGAAAAGGATAGGGATAAACGCCGGAGAGGTGTGATGTTTTATTCGAAAGAGCATTTGGTTCACTATTAAACTAGCTCGCAATTTTCATCACTCCATGCAAAACTTCAAAACCTTGTCATTATAGTTGAAAAACAATGTTTTTAACGATTGATCGAAGTGTTGATTTTGATGAAGTGCGGCGCTGTCATCTAGAAACCCTACGGGAAAGGAGTGGGTGTTAAGACTAAGAGAGGCGACTGTTTAAGTCTTGAAAACATCGAAGGCGAGAGATTTACACTTTGAAGGCGCAAAGAAGACTTTGTTATAGAAATACGGGGTTCTGGTCTTAAAGAAACTTTTCACACGGATCCTCCAAACATTTCCACATTATCGAAACGAGTGAAGTTCACTCGATGCAAGAGAGAGGTTTTGACATTATTTTTGTTTGAAAAAGAAAACTCACACATTTTCGCAAAAGCTTGATAGTCTTCTAAACTCTTGTCCATTTTACTGACTGCAATATGTTTCTTGTCTAAGACATATTTATGATGGTTTGTAATTAATGCAAAATCGGTGGAAAGATTGGCACAACTATACGGAGACGAGTATGCCCGACTAAAAGCCTCCTTGAAAGCGAGGAGCTAGGTGTATTGGTTGGCATCTAAGACTTCAAAAAACGAGTGATTTTGGCATTTTCTCACGGCCACACACTCTTTATGAAGTGCCTTTCTTTCTTGTATTATTTCATCTTGATTTTGTTGACGAGTTTTTCCAAAGATGAACGGGACACTTTACGAAGGACGGGGGTTGTTGATGATTGAATTTAACATTGAGACGGAGATATAAATGTGGCGGTTAATCTCTTAAATTCACAAGCAAAGAGTGTGTTTCTAAAACCTTGTGCCTTGATATTTCACCTAACCTAGGTACGCACTTCTTTTCACCATATTGTATCATTTTGAAGAGCTTTTTGATGGCAAATGTTTTTCAGAAGCCATTTCGAAGAAGCGGGGTTTTAATATTTGAAGATTGGTCTTAGAGACGAATGCAAGTGTTGGTTGGCCTCTGGCAAATTCCTGTGAAGGAGTGATTGCTTATTTGTGCATAGGGAATCTACACAACGGTTTGTCCCATCTTTACACGGGGTACCATATTAAAAAGTTTGCACAGGTAGAAGTGCATCCGGAGAAGTGAAGAAATTTGTTTTAAGGGTACGAGAGGTGGTTTATTCAAAAAACATTGTTGCAATCTATCCTAACCACATTTTCTATCTATCGAATAGTATAGTGACCAATTTCAATCCGTGAGCATTTTTACATACGGTGAAGAGGCGGTTTGCCTCTTCCAAAGCTTGTTCAAAGGCAGAATGCCTCCAAAGCAAGATCCACGGGAGCGGTCCACATAAGAGATATGAGTACGTTTCCACGGAAGAAATCAATGCTCACCCATACGGCCTTTTCAATTTCCATGAAGTAGGGGTTGTCTTGATTTCTACCCGGAAGGGATAGAAGAAGTCAAGAGTTTTTCGCCACTAACACATTTGTGCGCTTTGAGATTCAAGGAAAAACACTTCCAATTGGCGGGTCTTGACTTCGAATTTCTCCAAGGTGTATCCGAGGCTACCAAGATCCGTATCATGGTGAAAAGTGGTTTAAACAAGCTCATCTTGATACGAGGATTATAAACCTTTCATCGAGCCTGAACATGGGAAACCATCCTTTTGCTATTTCCTTTTTCTATCTTCCTTGTAGGTTATACTCCTTTGATGAAAGCCATAATGAGATATTTCACTTGTGAAGGGAGGTTTAATTGAATTTATGCCTATCATGTCCGCTTGTTGATGCATTTTACCCGAAGCGAGGCAACTAAACCTTAGTACTTTTTGTCCAAAAGCATAGAAAATGGCATCTCTTGTCCAAATAAGGCTCCACCTAAGCAAATCCCTTCTCTCTTTCATCATTCGCCAGTCAAGTTATCTTCTTACACCGGCTAGAGAAGAAAGGGTTTCATCGGATTCATTCCTTGACCATTCATATTTTGCCACTATCCATCACATTCATGTGTCCCCTATTGACTTTGTCATCGCCCGGTGCCTTTGTCTAGTAGGCCTACACCTAA
This sequence comes from Pinus albicaulis, assembly GCA_034641835.2. Classification (NCBI taxonomy): domain Eukaryota; kingdom Viridiplantae; phylum Streptophyta; class Pinopsida; order Pinales; family Pinaceae; genus Pinus; species Pinus albicaulis. The sequence goes on from MU968458.1 coordinate 192,534, forward strand.
GAAAACTCGGAATGACTCTTGGGCAGCCAAGTCGACGACAAGAAGGAGAAGGCGGTGAACGACGACGGTTGGAGGTTGAGAACAACAACGGTTGGAGGTTGAGGACACTCCAACGGTTGGATATTCGAGGACGACGGCGGTTGGTTATTCGAGGGACGCCGGCGAGATACGAGGAAGGACGGCGGACGGCGGTTGAGGAGCAGCAAGTTGGGCGGGCGATTGAAATACCTTTTGAGCCTGGCCCAGGACGGGATATTGAGGAAGGACGGCAAGCTAAAGCTGCCACCTTATCGATAGCAAGGGTATTCTGGTAAGGAGGAAATTGTAGAGAAAGACACTTTCTAGTTTGCAGGAAGGAAAAGCGCCATATTGGCTTTCAAAGGCAAAAGTAAAATTGGAGAAAGTACAAAGCATGGAGATGAATTAGCTATTATCCTATCCAAAGCGATGATAGTGACAATGAGGCTCCACCTCCCTTGAAAACCTCATCATTCACGAGAAGAAATTGAGGTATTACGGAAGATCTTCAAGGCGAGGAATTTCAACTACTTCTTGGAGGTTGAAAACAAAAAAAAAATGAAGTTTCATGCGGCTATTTGTAGGGCAAGCGCAATTAAGTATAAAAAAGAGGCGAAAGGGCGCAAGTAGAATTGAGGAGCTCATTGGTGAGTTTGATGATGAAGAGGAGAAGGCCGATAAGGCGGAAAGGGAAGCCCTGGGACCATCGGAGGGGAAACTTAGAAAAGCCTTGGAAAACGGAAAAGCGAAGGAGAACAAGCTCATTTCGAAGCCTTTCACTCTCAACGCCCTCCTTGAAAGCGAAATTGAGAAAACAAGAAGCATGGCTTAAGAGAGCTAACCGGCATTTGGAAATGAGCGAGAGGGCGAACGAGATCTTGAATGAAGAAGATGACTCTTCACTTTCGGAAGCTAAATCGGTTGCCGGTAGTGCAAAATCGCCTGAGAGAAATTGAAGAAGTTGAAGGAGAAGCGCCTAGCACGGAAGGAAGGAAAAGCATATCAGCCCTTGATATTTTGGCCTCGGCTTCGGAGCATGTTGCTATGGACCTTATCTGTGCATGTATTTTGAGGCCTTGTTCGAAAACTTTTTGTTTTTTGGCATTTTTTGGGTTTTGGTCGAAAACTCATAATTTCGCCATTTCAGTTTGGTGAGTTGTCAAGGGAGGAGAATGATACCAATGGATTCCATAATTCCATGATCAGGTCTCCAACGAATTTTCGGGGCATTTGGAGATCATTCGCCCCCTCCGTTAGCGAAAAAACACCTGTTTTGATTACGCCCGCCATATCGGCGGTCTGCTATTTTAAGGTTTTTCACACGGAGTACCGATTTTGGATGACTTCCCGGAAGATCCAGATTGAGGTGATTTCAGTTGCGCCGGAAATCAGAATATGAGAGAGCTTTCAACAGGCCATCATGAGCCTGTTCTAACTTTGAGAGCTGCCATTTGCCTTCAACAAGTCGGGGGACCTTTTCGGGCATAAATATGAAGTATTTTTGTAATTTTTTGAACTTCAAAAATCTGCTTTTTAAATATTAGATTAGCTATTTTTATCATTGGGAAATGATGTAAAGTCAATATAATTTCCGTTTTTGAGTTTTTAGATATTTTGTAGGATATTTTTGTGCTGGGCTTTGCCAAAGCCTCAGGGATAGGATTTAGATAACATGACAGCGATGGGATAATTTGAATTGCTCCATGAGGTTTTCCTCCCTCGACCTATTTATTCCATGGGTTTCATTGTAAATACGGTGAACTTGAGAGAAGAATTAATACATTGGTCATATGAGATTTGAAGAATACACTTGAGTTATGATTTTGGTACCTCTTGGATGCTTTTGAGGAATGATGAAGGATTGTTGATGAGTTCTTGACATGGTATAATGGTATAGTGTTTCTTGATATGTTTTGTCTTCTAGTTTTCATTCATAATACATATTTCTTCTTTGCTATAGATCGGTAAGAGATTGATTTTGAGATATGCCCATGGAGGCACCTCAAAATCCACTGAATCTTCATAGCTTGATGTTTTCTTCTTCCTTAGTTATGCTAAAGAATGATTAGCTTCTCTTTAGTAACTTAAGGTATTGTTGCTAAGTTTTATTCATAAGTTCTATGTATGTTGAGTAGGATGTATGGTTTTCCCCTACCTACCTATAAGCTTTACTTATAGTTAAATGTAAAACTTTCTCTTTGAGCGATTTGTTGATCATCTTGTTGAACCAAGGAGCTAGTCCCAATCTAGCCCACTGCCTAAAACTATGAAAGCATTTCGTCGAAAGTGCCCCGATGACTTGGAAGCATGTTTAGGCGTTAGAGCGTAGTTTATGAGTTGTTAGTTTGTCTTATTTGTTTTCCCCAAAGTGCGATAGCCATTTCCCGAAGTTAGAGGGTCTTATACCTCTATGTATGGGTAGAATGTTTGATTTCTATGTTTTAATTAGCTCATAGTTGCATTTAGCATGATTAGTAGCTTATTTATAACATGTTTATATACTGTATAAAATAATTACACTTGAAATCCCTTGTCTTCCACAAACTTGTTGTCCATCTAATCCATTTGCCCGAAGATCCCTTCTACCGTGAATCAAGTCGGCCCTACAACGACTTTACATCATCACCTCATAGCTTCCTTGACTGTTTGACCCCATAGCCCAAGCAGGTTTATGTATTTGATCGAGTTTCATCCCTCCTGAAAATTAAAAAAACCAAAAAAACTAAAAACATACTTCATAACTAGCCTAATATGAACACACTTAAGTAAACACACTGACATCTTTTATACATATAGAAGAGCCCTCTGCGGAGTCCGAAGGCTAGGTCCTTGGGCTCAGCTTGGATTTGATGTTACATCGTGTTGGCTAAGCCAATCGGCCAAATCACGGGACCCTAACATAATGGCGATCACGGTGGGACTTTGAGTTAGTGACAATCTAAGGACACCTTAGAACTCTATAGTCCTTATTTTCAAGAATACTAGCCTTTAGCCACCTCATCGCCACTCTAACATAATGGCGATCACGGTCAGGACTTTGAATAAACATCCTAGGTATATGGAACTCTATAAAGAATCCTAAATTGTAGAAAGAGTAGAATACAGTTGTCTCACCATCTCACAGCAAAATGATGAGTCGGTTATAGGAAATTCTTCCAAACCTCGAGACTACATAAAACTCGGAAAAAACCACAAAAAACACTCCCTTAGATTGGCTTTTGACATTATTGGTGGTGGACCATACACATATACCTCAAAACAATAGACATTCCACACAGCGACTCCACTAACTTCTAGTGAGCCTTACTATTTTACCAAATTCTGACTGCTATATCCGATATACCTATCCCATCACTCACTAACATAGCGGGAGATGGTAAGACACGAGTACATAATAGTCAAGCCAAACTCTTATAGACTCTTTGGTCCTTTAGGTACCATAAACAAGCTAACGTCCATAGACTCATTTTTAGAGTAAACTCTTTTGTTCTCATCACCTAGCAAAGTGTTGAAACAAGTCTAGGATACTTTAACAAACCATGGGTTGCACATAAAACTCGAGAAAATCCAAAAACATTCTCAGTTAGTCTTGGTGGTGGACCATAGCTATCTTCACAAAAACAACCGAGTTCCACAGCGACTCCACTAATCCATCCTGTTACTTGGACCATCCTTCACCTTAGTAAAAATTTACAAAAACCACTCACCAGACATTCACCGATACCATCTCCTTTCTAAACCTGCGGATCTAAAATGCGGCGTCACGAAGAATCAATACCGAGCCCATCCGGACCCAAATCCCCCTATCATAGTAGATGACCCGAGAAAGATTAACATGGCAAGCACGGCCGGCCATCTAGCTGCGGGGTAGATCCATCGAAGTAGAAAGATACGCACCTAAACATCGCACTATCCTCTTAGATTCACCTTTTGAATTAGAGTCATCACAAACTCTTCCCGAAGCAAATCATATAGTAAGATAAACTTTGACGATCTTGAACCCTAAACCCACCACGAGTCTAGTAGAGAAGTTTCACCTACCACTCCTCCTGATTTCCAGCTTCTTTGTCGGTTTTGGCTCCCTGCATCCCGGACTCTTGCTCAAAACCGGATCATTGGTCAAGTTCATCAGCCACTTTGGTCAAACCACCTTGTTCCAAACCACTTCATTACGCCTACTAGTCCTCATCTTGTACATCATCCATTAGCTCCGATCATGGCCGGCCCCAGTACGCACCTTTGGTGTTGCCACCACCCTTGGCTCCTCTCCCAAAAAAATATCGAGACAAAATCCCACACTTTCTTGGAGAAGACACCACCACACCTCAACGGCATATAAGTAGGATGAGCGATGCTTATGAATACCTAGAGGTACAAGACGAGGCCCACATCGAATGAGAATATTTGCTCAAAGTCTTGGTGAGTGAACCTAAAGCATGTGGTTCGAAAGCAGCTCAAACCAACATCCATGATATCCCCGCACTACATCAGAGTCTTCGGAAATAGGTGGGAAATCCGAAGGAACCCCATTCAAATCTGTCAGAATACTGACCTAAAACGGGAAAATGGGGAAAGTGTCAAGCTTATTGCACCAAATTCAACGATGTATATAACTCCCTACCACCTCATTTCAAACCCCCACTTGGTTTAGCCTTGGCGAAATTCCCAGGGTTTGATCCGGACATGACATATCATACGAGAGGCAAAGGATCCCCCCACCTTGGAGAAATGCAACAAATAGCCATAAAAGGATATGCTAACCCAGCGAGAAAAGAGGGCTAGGACTAGATCGAGAAAGGAGAGGTGCCTATGAGGAAACCCGGGTCTCACCTCATCACCTTCCCTAGATCCTAGAATAGATGATTTAGTCAGAATCCGCACAGCGAAATGTGGAAAAAGATAAATGAAAAAGCTCTGATGGGATAACCGGCCAAACCCTCCGTCGAAACCGAAACCAAAACTTTAGGAGAGGCTTGACCCCAAACAGAGACCAGAGGAAAATGACCAACGAATCGGTACAGTACCTAATGAAAAACTATGTGGAAGAGGATGATAGGGATACATAACCTCTTGATGAAAGTCATCTAGCCTCATAGGATGCGATAATGAGAGTGAAATTGTACCTCACGAGAAGAAGAACAAGCCTTCTTTTCGCACCGATCGAATGAGACCAACTATGAATATCTTGACGACCATTGCCATAGATTTTTAGAATGCCATTATAGAAGCTCATCGGCAATATAATCTTAGAAGCAAAAAAAGCCAAAACCATTCCAAAAAGAATAGTCCTAACAACACCAAAATCTACGATAACATCTTAAGCGAGACCATGGATAGTAGCAAAATCGAAATGAGGTGACCAAAACAAAGGTAAGGCCATTCGGACAAGTACTATCAACTCGAGACACTCCTAGTACCTCCAAAGAAACCCCAAGAGTATTTGTATCAAAAGAAGTCCCAAGCCAAAGTCGGCAAATTAAGAACATGAAAAGGTTGCATGTAGAAAAATTTTGAAACAAAATCACTAGATTACCTACTCCTTTTAGCTTCGAAGGGGAAATTTCCAAAAGTAAAATTACCATGCCCATACAGGTTAATAACTATAGATAGGTATATATCTCAAATCTTCAAAGTCTTTGACCTAGAGAGTAAGGCGGTCTTGAATCTAACCCGACGACAAGCCCGAGCTTTTGTTTGGCTCCGGTAGAAGGTGAATATCAAGAAGGAACTATATATTTCTATTTAAGCTTAAATATCGCGGGACAAATATTACATAATGCCATGTTGGATTAGGTGTACATAACCTCATGCCTAGCGCGGTCTTTCAGAGCCTAGGACTAGAAGTGACTCAACCTTACAAGAAACACCAGTGCTTTAGAGCTCGAGTGGGTAAAATGTTTGAGTCGATAAAAAATCTGAATTTTCTTACTAACACAACTACCGACCAAAAACTTAGTCATGGATGTAGTAGTGGCTGACATCACACCCAAGTATGGGATACTGTGCTCCGAAACATGGTGCCCAGAAATACAAGGTAGCCTTCAAATGGATATGTGCGTCGCCTACTATACGAGTTTTCAACCAAACTGGGAGATTACGAGAGACTCGCCGAAATATGGTTTCGCTTAACGAGAGATAGAAAATAAACAATACCCCCATCTATTCCATTCATTCCAATTTAGATTCTTTGTCTACACAACGAAGATGGTATAAACGAGCGGATAAAAATGAAGACATGTCCAAACCATTGGATGAGGAAATTGATGAAAGCTGATCCCGAAAAACCGGAAAACGGCTTAGTATCATGTATGAAAAGGAAACTCTTTGGAGTATAAGCGATGGTTCTTGTGGGAAGAACGGAGTTCGGGGGCAGGCATACGGATACACAATACTAAAGAAGGTCATTCTTTTAGGTTAAATTCCAATATGCTAATAACATTTGCGGAATACGAAGCCCTTCTCATCGGTACGCAACGGAACTTCAGGCGCCAACTGAATATCCAGCCCAAGGAGACTGCGAGAGCTTGTAATCGAGCAAATCAAAGGTGAATATTCGGCAAAGAATCCAAGACTAAGAGAATATAGAATAAACACAGATATCCTTAAAACTTTTGAAAAATATGAACTCACCTATATCCCCGAGTTAAAACGGTGACGAACGACTCGCCTTTGCTGCAAGCAATAGCCAAATACCATGTATGAGTGAGAAATATGACATTCGAAGTGAAACACCGCCCTGCGTACCGGATAATCTGCGGCCATTGGCAAATATTTAAAGATGATGATCAAGAATTGATGATTTCATACAATGCAGGAATGAGTTTGGAAATTACCAAAACGAGACTCGGGAGATGAAGAGGAAACCCGGCCTAGGTCGAGACCAAGAGCTAAATCTGTGGATTAAATCTAAACACAGTGAACCATCCATGTGGCAGGAGATAGAAGAAGACATTGACCAAAGGGAACTGAAGTCTTACCATTGCGAAAATAACACCATACCCCGAGAGGAACTTGCACATGCAGAAGAATGTATTCGACTTTAATGATGTGGCCAAAAGCCTAAAATGGAATCTCACGAGGATGACATAGAGAATACAGCATGGGGAAATCCCGAGAAGAGCCTAAAAACATTAAACTGTCCAAAACCCTCCCCACCTAACATAAAACAAAGGTACATAAATCTATTCAAAGAATTTAAAGATGTGTTTGCATGGGGGTACCGGGATTTAAAATCTGTATGACACATTGTCATCTGACATAAATTCCCCTCCAAAGAAAATCACTTTGTGAAGTTAAGAAGGATAAAAACGAGTATTATTACCATTGGTTGAAAAGGAAACAAAAATATGTATGATGCGGGATAATAGTATCTCAGGTATTACGAGTGGGTCTCAAATTTAGTATCGGTTAGGAAAGAACGCGGTGAAATGGAACTACTTTCGTTGACTTGAATAGGAGCATGTACAGAAAGATAACTGCCTCTTACTTAAAATGGACCACATGCCTTCGAGTGGTAGGCGCTAAAAATCTCATTGCTTGATGTAGAACTGGTTATAACCAAGTATTGGATTTGTCTCGTCGGCCTCGAGCAGCTTTCACCACACAGAGGCACTTTTATGTACGTTAAAATGCCTTTTGGACGTGAGATACGGCGCACATTCGAAACCATGGACATAGCTTTCTCGGAGAAACATAGGTGTTTTCATAGTCATATATCTCGACGATATAACAATATATTCTAAATCGGATATGAAGAACACCTGGCACACTTAAGAAAGTTTTCAATAATCTGAAAATATGGATTGTCATAAACCCAGAAAACGCATGCTTTTTCGATTAAGAAGAGAAACTCTTTTGGATCTGCATTATTTCGGAAGAAGGAATTAAAATAGACCCCCAAAGAATCGAAGGAATCCTACGGATAAAGTGCGAAACATAAAGGAGTTCACAGGTCCTTTATCGTGAGAATCGATTTCTTGAAAGATTCATCCCAAGCCCTCGTAGGCTCCTGGTCTGCAAATATGTTAAAAAAGAAGGGAGGTCGGGGTTAAATGGACTATAGAAGCCAAAAAGTCTTTTTGAACTAATCGAAAAGGCCTTCGCCGAAACACCCCGGTATTAAACCGCCCGACTTTACCAAAGATTTTTACATTTTTTCCATTTGCCCTCGAACATACGATAGGTTGCCGGTGTTGTTGCAAAAATGCGGTACAGGCGAGGCAACCCATTGCCTTTTTATGAAGTCCCTAAGAGATGCTCCTTGAAGTATAACATCATGGAAAAACGAGGCATTCGCATTGAGTAAAAGCAACGAAGGATTTACAGAGTTTGTCTGCATTCTATGTAGCTTTTGTCCCTAATGCGACATCGAGACATTACGAACGAATCTGATGGTAAAAAGAGGAAAGTGGATTATATCATCCTAGAGTATGACTTGAAATCCGGCCTACTAAACTAGTTAAAGGACGAGGACTTGCGAGACTAATGGCTGGAAACCAACCTCCAAGCTTTAGATATAAATTTTGTCGATGCCTTAGAAGGAAACAGAAGAGTGCACACTTCCCTGTCGATCAAACATTTTGGATTGTATGGTATGCGGACATTCTTTATGTATTAACTTATATGAATACTCCTCGACTTTATCAGCTAAAGCAAGATTCCTTAAACAAAAATCTTTAAAGTTTTGCATTATAGATAGTTCTCTATATTGGAAAAATCCTACGGTATCTTGCTTAAATGTTGCTTGAGTCGATGCGAGAGAAAATTATGCGGGAAATGCATGAAGGGGAATGTGGAGGTCATCTCTTTGGAAAACCTCTTTTGCAAAAAAAATCCTTAGGCGGGGTTATTCGCCAGCCCCACCTTGTTCCACGATACTCACAAGTTTGGTCATGACACCATAAATGTCAAATTTTTAGTGGCAAGAAAAAGCTTCTACCTTTTGCTTTTCGTCTAGTCATAGTTGAAGGACCCTTCCAACAATGGTTTAGACTTCATTGGGGAAATTCACCCCTCCTCCTCCGCTCAACATAAATGGATCCTCACGACCCTTTGATTACTTTACCAAATGGATAGAAGCCATACCATCTCGGAACGGCCTTGATTCGATTCATCATCACGTTCCTAGAAACCAATATCCTATCAGTTGTTGTCCACGAGAAAAATCATTACGGATAACGCATTGCTTTCTCTTCGAAAAATGATAGACTTAAATGCAAGTATCATATTTCATTAGGGCATTCCACGGCCTATTACCCTCAAGGTAATGGCTTAGCCGAGTCTTGCTAAAAGCCTAGTCAACATTATCTGAAAAACTTCTTGAACAAAATCAAAAGCATGGCATGGGAAGTATTTTTACGCCTTACTTATGGGCTGATAGATTAACTACCAGAAATCATAGGTATCTCCCTTTTGGCTAGTTTATGGTATAGATGCCATTTTCCAACATCTTTAGAGTTCACAGGTAATGAAACTATACAAGAATTCCAAATAGAAGAAAATGACATACAAAGGAGAGTAAACCCGAGACTATCCATTTACAACAAACCGAGAGAAGAGTTTACCCGAAAGGGCTCGATTAGCACAAGACAAAATAAAAGCAGATTTTTGACACAGAAGAACTAAGAAAATAGTTTTCAAATTGGAGATAAAGTTTTAAAATGGGATTTTCTAGAAGAAGACAAAGGTAAACATGGCAAGTTTGAAGGTTCCTGATGAAGGGGCCTTACATCATCGGCTCGGTCGGTGGAAACAATGCTTTCTTCTTGCAAGAACTGATGGGCCCGAAATTTTGGGGGTCTTGTGAATGGCGGAGGACATTAAAACACTATTTTTGTCAGGAGCTCCATTTTTGAGTTTGGAACCCACTTGCATTCATTGTACATACCATTGTTTATGTTGAAAAAAAATGGAAAAAGTCAAAAAACATTAAAAAGCGAGAAAAAGAGAGACGTGAAGATAGAACAAAGGCCCCATGTTCCAAAAAACGATCTTTCGAAAAGCGAGCAAGCCTAGAGAAATACCGCTACTGGTGACCCTTGAATGTCTTGTTCGGCTATCTAGCTAATCATATTTGAGCATGTTTAAATTTATTTATTTGATAAGTTGGTAGGTACTTAGGAATGGTCAACATTGTACAAGATTGACTTATCGCGAGAGCTTAGATTAGGGGAAGATGCAGTTCCACATGCCTAAAAACGAACCCAAGAAGACGAGGATGAAAAAGCATCGTACATCTTAGCCCCGCTTGTCTGATTCACCATTGCTGCAGAATAACATTTGTGTGCTGACTTGTCTTTTATGCCACAAATGCATAGGCAAAATAGGCCTTGTCCAGTTGATCATTTTTGAATTTCATGTTGTAGATTAGAGAATGAAATCATCAAGGCACTTAATCTTGGCTTCGGTTGATACAGTTTTAGGTAGAGAAATGGAAGAGTTCTTGACTTAATCTGAACTCGGTAGATATAAGAGTAGAAATAGATAGGTTCATTTTGTAAAAGAAAAATAGCATTGTCTCGAAAATTTTGCTAGTTCAAATGTGCCAAAAGAGAAGAAGAAAAATTGTTGGAAAGATAGTGGGAGTGGTAGAAGTATCATTGATGTTAACCATGTTTGTCACTTTTCGAAATAACAACAAGAGAAGGGTAAATTTGCGCGATGGATAAAGGCAACGAAGATCTTCATAAGCCAAAAATCTGGTTACGGACACCTCCACGACGAGGAAGGCGCCCTCCCAAATGGGAACCTTTATTGTATGAGTATTTTTTACATGTTAGTGATGACTATATCGACAGTTGAGTTTTCTAGAAAGCGATTTCCTTATGTCAATATGTCATCAAGAAAACCCTCCTAAAACTTTTTTCGCCCTTCTACCTTTTCGGTCCACCCCAGCGAAAATCAAAGCCTCATTGTCACTATCCCATCTGCTTGACCTTCTTGATGCGCCCATCGGCTTTAAAAGGCAAATCTATACGTTTCAAAAGTCTCCCCTATGTTAGGAAGTGGCGCTTTAAGACATTTCACCCTTGGAAATCATCAAAAAGCAAAAAAGCACTAATACCCATAGCAGACCTACACGGCTAACCTCTTACTTTGCAAAAAATAAGTGACAAACGACCCTAAGTCGCGCCACTCATATCCCCTAGATCTCGGCCTTGCCAAAAACCCCAATCTCAAGTGACTATTAGGTTTTCCATAGGTGTTCTATAGTTTCTACAAAGGCGAAATATAATTTCATCTCATGGAGTAAATGCTTGAATTTACGGTTAGAGGAATATTGCTTCTAAATGTAACTTGAGCCTAAGATATGTACGCAAGCCGAGCTACTCATCCGGACTTTACGACTCTTTCGGCCATGAAAATTCGGTAGAGGGACACCACTGTCTCGGCCAAGCTGGTAAATTGTCATGGCCCCGGAACCTCCTTCATTTACAAGCGAGAGGGTTGGGGCGCCTCCTTCATCTGGCAGGAGGGCGCTAGCCACGATATTGACTTGGAAGATTTTTTGAAAAGTTCAGGTTTGCCTTGTATTGAACGGTGAAACAATATCTCCAGGGTTTTAGGAATGTGAGTAATGATCATAACGAGGGGATAGAGTTTGAAATATGCTAGCTCAAATAAAAAGAGTTTGGTCGATAAAGGAGGCCATTTGAAGCTCGCAAATCATGTGAATTGTTGAACTTAAGAAAGGCATGACATTGTTGAAAATTCCAAATCATAAGTAGCACACTTTCCACAAGATCAAATGGAATATCTTTGACAATCCTGTTACAATGAGAAAGAAAGTTCTTGGTTTCTCTGAACCTTGACCTCCATAGTCACGAAACTGTTGTCCGTGTCTGTCATAAGATGACCAAACCAAATGATGATATTTCGGTCACCCTTAGAGCGGTGCGGAGAAACGGTGTCACTTTGGCTGGGGTTTCTTCGAAACACGGTGATGATTGCAAGTAGAGATGCTATCTGATGTTTTTCAAAGGCTCACTTACCATCACATCCGGAAGAAAATTTGTTGTCATGATTTATCGAAAGCAACCTTCGGATACCTTACACGATGAAGAGCCTACTCCATGTATGAGCGGATAGCCAGCTTGATGAGTTGTTGGTAAGACCAGCCTAAAATGCGGTGGAAGGATACCATTAGTTAGTCTCATTGCAATTAGTGATAGTGTTTATGATACGAAAATATGGTTTCCCTATTCAAAAGAGTTGTCTCTTGTCCAGGGCCCCAATACTGTGGTGGAAAAGAGACTATATTGAATATATGCATGCATTAATACCAAAAAGGAGCAATTTCTTTAAAGGAAATGGTTAAAAGGTACTCTCACTAGCCCGGAAATCTGAGAGCTCCTTTTTGAGTAAACGGAAGAGTACAGTATGAAAGCATACGACAAAGAGTGCACTTACGGTCCAAAGAGAAGCTTGTGAATCACACAGAACGACGTTATCAAACACATTGGAAGAACACGAGGCCATCTCATGTTGAATAACGATATGAGATGAGGTAAGTGCTCTTTGACACATTCGATTGATTTTCTTCGGATTATCACTAAGAAGGTAAAATAGTGGCCAAAGGATTGGTATAAATATATGATGAATAGGTATACAATACTGCTCATTGATGAAAAGAGTTTGATAATTGTCGGTTTGGAGTTTGAACAAATATCTTTCTCATCATTCAGATAATGGATACATCATAGGTAATGTGCACATAAGCAAGAAAGTGTACAGAAAAAGGCAACTATATGAAATGAAACCATAACCAAATTCCAAAGTTAGGTGAGCTCAACTTGCTTTGTTGTATTTAAAGATTGGAGAAACTGTCAAAGGCCAAAAGGCTGTCCAAGGCAGATTTACAAAACCACGACCATCCTTCAAAGAACACGGCGGTATTCGAATTATTTCATGGACGATTTTAAAGGAGTTGTTATGCATACTTCAGATATTACTGTATCATTAAAACACGATGGCAAAAGTGATGTAAGTTGTTGAGTTGTTTGTCGAGTTTAAAGCTCGGGGTTGAAATGTCCCCCAAAGGACAAAACCAAAAAATCACCTTTTGAGAAACTACGTACTAAACAAGAGTCATTGTTCGGGTTTATATATTAAAATGACAAGCCCCGGGTTAAAAACAAAACAAAGTTGAAAACCAACGTTACTTTCAGAAGTTTCACGCTTCGGTGAAAGATTTGTTGTGAAATGATATAAGAAAAACAGGTGAAGGAAAATCTTTTCATTTTCAAAGAGCTGGTAAAACCGCCGCCCTAGCATCGAAGCCGGAAATTTGGGTCAACTTGCGAAGTTTGGCACAGTTGGAACCGAGAAGCGACACGCACGGAAACGCGGCGCGACGTGCACAGCGGAGGGGGTTTTGAACGGGCGATTCGCATTGAGCGCGACGCGCCTGTGTCCGGCTCAGCGGCCGCTGTGCGCTCCGCCCCGGCAAATTCGACCGACGGGCCACCCAAGGCTGTTTTGCGACGTTCTTTGCACGGAGGAGTGTCTGTTGCCCGTGCTTTGAAGACCTTTGCCGGTGTTTTCTCATTACACGAGGATTTTTGCATCGAAGTTAAGTATGCTATATGTTTCACCCGGTTCCAAAATTTTAAAGTGCTACTGAAGGTTTGAGAGCCAGCTGTCAAGTTTGTAGAAGCCCGAGTTTAAATGTGATGAAAAAGGATAGGGATAAATGCCGGAGGTGTGATGTTTGGTTAAAGAAACTGGTTCTATGTCCTTCTTGTGAATTTCATCACTCCACATGCAAAACTTCAAAACCTTGTCAATATAGTTGAAAAACAATGTTTTACGCACGATCAATCTGAAGTGTTAGATTTTGATGCGTCTTATTTGTGTCATCTAGAAACCCTACGGGAAAGGGTGGGTGTTAAGACTAAGGGGCGACTGTTTAAGTCTTCAAAACATCGAAAAGGCAGAAGTTACACTTTGAAGCGCAAGAAGACTTTGTTATAGAAAGACGGGGTTATTTGGTCTTAAAAGAGAAACTTTCACACAGTCCTCCAAACATTGCCACATTATCCAACGAGTGAAGTTCACTCGGTAAGAGAGGTTTTGAAATTATTTTGTTTTGAAAGAGAAAACTCACACATTTTACTTGCCCAAAATGTGATAGTCTTCTAAAGCTGCGTCATTTTTACCCCGGCCATTGTATTTCTTGTCTAAGACATATTTATGATGGTTTGAAATTATTAAATCGGTGGAAAGTTGGCACACCTATACGGAGACGAAATTGTTAATGGTAAAGCCTCCTTGAACGGAGATAGGTGTGATAGTTGGCATCTAAGACTTCAAAAAACGAGTGATTTTGGCATTTTCTGACACTCTTTAGCGATCTGCCTTTCTTTCTTGTATTATTTCATCTTGAATTTTGTTGACGAGTTTTTTCCAAAGATTCGCAGGACACTTTACGAAGGACGAGGGTTGTTGATGATTGAATTTAACATTGAGACGGAGAGATATAAATGTGGCGGTTAATCTCCTAAATTCCTGTGGCTTGAAGAGTGTGTTTCCTAAAACGGCCCTTGTACATGATATTTCACCTAGCTTACAAATTACCGCCTTCTTTTCACCATATTTTATCATTAAGAGCTTTTGAGTAGCGAGTATTTTTTCAAAGAGGAGAAGACCATTTTTTGAAGAGCGGGGTTTTAATGTTGAAGATTGGTCTTAAGAGACACAAATAGAAAGTGTTGGTTGGCCTCTAACAAATTCACGAAGGTGATTGCTTAAAGCGTAGCGGGAATCTACACAACGGTTTGTCCCATCTTTACACGGGGTACCATATTAAAAAGTTTGCACGGGCCCAGAAGTGCATCAGTGAAGGAGCTGTTTTAAGGAGTGCGAGGTGGTTTATTCAAAAGCATTGTTGCAATCTATCCTAACCCGTTTTCTATCATCCCGAATAGTATAGTGACCGGTTTCAATCGTGAGCATTTTTACATACGGTGAGCGGTTGCCTCTTCCAAAGCATTCGAAAGTCGGAATGCCTCGAAGCAAGATCGCGGGAGAGGTCCACATAAGAGATATGGGCTTGTTTCCACGGAAGAAATCAATGCTCACCCATACGTAGCTTTCAATTTCCATGAAGTAAAAATTTGTCTTGATTTATGAGAGGATAGAAGAAGTCGAGTTTTTCGCCACTAACACATTTGTGCGCTTTGAGATTCGGAACAAACACTTCCAATTGGCGGGTCTTGACTTCAAAATTTCCTGGCATTATGTATCCAAGGCTACCAAGATCTAGTATCATGGTGAAAAGTGGTTTAAACAAGCTCATCTTGATCTGAGGATTATAAACCTTTCATAAAGCACGAACATGGGAAACCATCTTTGCTATTTTCCCTTTTTCCTATCTTCTTGTGATTCTTTCTCTGCTCCACGATGAAAGCCATAATGAGATATTTCACTTGTGAAGGGAGGGTTAATCGAATTTGTCCCTTTCTCATGTCCGCTTGTTGATGCATTTTACCCAAAGCGAGGCAACTAAACCTTCGAGTACTTTTGTCCCGAAAGCATAGAGAAAATGGCATCTCACATCTAAAAGAAGGCTCCCACCTCGGCAAATCCCTTCTCTCTTTCATCATTCCTTGATCAAGATTGTATCTTCTTACCCACCGGCTAGAGAAGAAAGGGGTTTCATGGGATTCATTCATCGGCCATTCGAGATTTTCCCTTGTCCCTCTTGTTCATGTGTCCCCTATTCGACACTGTCCATCGCCCGAGTGCCTTTGTCGTAGGCCTACACCTAGAAAACTCGAGAGAATGACTGCGGCGGCCAGAAGTCGACGACAAGAAGGAGAAGCGGTGAACGACGATTGGAGGTTGAGGAACATCGGCGGTTGGAGGTTGAGGGACAACGGTAGTTGGATGTTGAGGGACAACGGCGGTTGGTTATTGAGGACGACGGCAGAGATACGGGGAAGAGGGACGGTAGCGGACGGCGGTTGAGGAAACGAAGCAAATTGGGCGAGCGATTGAAACACCTTTTGAGCCACAAGCTTGGACGGGATATTGAGGAAGGACGGCAAGCTAAAGCTGCCACCTTAGCATTAGCAAAATTGTTCTGGCAGAAATTGCCAAAAGACACTTTCGTTTGCCCGAGAGGAAAAGCGCCGGATGAGAAAACTAAAGGCAAAAGTAAAATTGGAGAAAGTACAAAGCATGGAGATGAATTAGCTATCCCCTTCGAAAGCGATGATAGTGACCAATGAGGCTCGCCTCCTTGAAAACCTCCTCATTCACAAAGAGTGGCAAATTGAGGTATTACGGGAAGATCTTCAAAGGGCGAGGAATTTCAACACTTCTTGGAGGTTGAAAACAAACAAATGAAGTTTCATGCGGCTATTCATGAAATGAGAGCGATTAAGTATAAAAAAGAGCGGAAAAGGCGCAAGTAAGAATTGAGGAGCTCATTGGCGAGGAGTTTGATGATGAAGAAGAGGAGGGAAGACCGGCTAGGTGGAAGAGGCCTAGGACCATTGGGCTTAGAAAAGCCTTGGAAAAGCGAGAAGCGAAGAACAAGCTCATTTCGAAGCCTTTCACTCTCTTGCCCTCCTTGGCGGAAATTGGGGGAAAACAAAGAAGCATGGCTTGAGAGAGCTAACCTTGACATTTGGAAATGAAGCTTGAGAGGGCGAACGGGGATCTTGAGCCTCTGAAAAGGGGACTCTTCACTTTCGGAAGCTAAATCGGTTGCCGAGGGCGAAAATTAAAGGTAGCACAAGAGAAATTGAAGAAGTTGAAGGAGAAGCGCCTAGCGAGAAGGAAGGGAAAAGGATATCAGCCCTTGATATTTTGGCCTCGAAGCTTCGGAGCATGTTGCTATGGACCCTTGGGGGTCATGCATGCCAATTTTGGGCCTTGTTCGACAACTTTTTGTTTTTTGGCATTTTTTGGGTTTTTGGTCGAAAACTCATAATTTCTCCATTTCAGTTTGGTAGGTTGTCAAAGGGAGGAGAATGATACCAATGGATGCCATAATTCCATGAAGCAGGTCTCCGGCAATTTTCATGGCATTTGGAGATAGTAGCCCCCTCAAATTGGTGAAAAACACCCTCATTTTGCACGTTACGCCGCCGTATCGGCGGTCTGCTTATTTTGCGGGTTTTTTCGGACGAGGGTACGATTTTGGATGACTTCCGGAGATCAGATTGAGGTGATTTCAGTTGCGCCGGAAAGCGAGACACGAGAGAGATTTCCAACGGGCCATCCATGAAACCTCATTTCGACACTTAGGGAAGGCTGCCATTTGCCTTCAACAAGTCGGGGGACCTTTTCGGGCATAAATATGAAGTATTTTGTAATTTTTGAACTTCAAAAATGTTTGCTTTTCCCAAATGTGCGTTAAGCTATTTTTATCATTGGGAAATGATGTAAAGTCAATATAATTTCCGTTTTTAGCGAGTTTTTTAGATATTTTATGGGATATTTTGTGCCTTGGTCTTTGCAAAGCCTCGAGGACAAGTTTAGATATTTTGACTTGACGATGGGATAGCTAGTTTCTCCATGAGGTTTTCCTCCTCAAGCCTATTTATTCCATGGGTTTCATTGTAAATGTTGAACTTGAGAGAAGAATTAATACATTGGTCATATGAGCTTTGAAGAATACACTTGAGTTATGATTTTTGGTACACTTTTCTTGGATGCTTTTGAGGAATGATGAAGGATTGTTGATGGATTCCTTGACATGGTAGATAGTATAGTGTTTTACGATATGTTTTTGTCATATAGTTTTCATTCATAATACATATTTCTTTTCTGCTACTAGGTCGGTAGAGATTGATTTTGAGATATGCCCATGGAGGCACCTCAAAATCCACGAATCTTCATAGCTTGATGTTTTCTTCTTCCTTAGTTATGCTAAAGAATTCTTAGGCCTGCTCTTTAGTAACTTAAGGTATTGTTGCTAAGTTTTATTCATAAGTTCTATGTATGTTGAGTAGGATGTATGGTTTTCCCTACCTACCTATAAGGCACTTATAGTTAGAGTTTGTCCATAAAATTTTCTCTTTGACTAATTTGTTGATCATCTTGTTGAACCAAGGAGGCCTAGTCTGAGTCTAGCCCTTTGCCTAAAACTATGGCTTGTTCGTCGAAGTGCCCAATGACTTAGAGACTATGTTTAGGCGTTCCGGCGTAGTTTATGAGTTGTTAGTTTGTCTTATTTGTTTTCCCCAAAGTCGATAGCCATTTCCCGAGGTTAGAGGGTCTTATACCTCTATGTATGGGCACGGAATGTTTGATTTCTATGTTTTAATTAGCTCATAGTTGCATTTAGCATGATTAATGGCTTGCTATAACATGTTTATGCTTTATAAACTAGTTACACTTGAAATCCCTTGTCTTTCACAAACTTGTTGTCCATCTAATCCATTTTCCCGAAGATCCCTTCTACGAATCAAATCGGCCCCTCGGCGGCTTTACATCATCACCTCATAGCTTCCTTGACACATTGACCCCATAGCCCAATTTATCTACATCTTGTTATCCGATTTATGTATTTGATCGATTCAACATCCCTCACAAACTTAAAAAACCAAAAAAACTAAACATACTTCATAACTAGCCTAATATAAGAACACCACAAGTAAACACACCGACATCTTTTACATATAGAGAGAGCCCTCTTTGAGTCCGAGCTAGGTCCTTGGGCTCCAAAGCTTGGTTTGATGGTATACATCAGTGTTTGGCTAATAATTGGCCAAATCACGGGACCCTAACGGATACGAAACACGTTATGCACATGTCGAGAAATTAGCATTGGCTATTGTTGAAGTCATCCAACATTTTTGACATTAAATTCTACGTAACGATCGCAGGCGTGATTTCGATATACAACCCATGACCTACATATTGACTCATCGATTGCTAGGAGGGCTTAATAAAAGTGGATTGTTATCCTTGAAGGGTTCGATTTGGAGTTTACTGCGACAAATCGATGAGAAATCATTGGTTTTTGTCGATTTGATTTGCTCTGTCCATACACGATTCACCCCATCTAGTTACGAGGAATGCATTACGGGTGACACTCTTTTCTCATTAGCACCTTCAATCCTTGGTAATTGATATATCATCATATATATTTATACTTCCACCTTCTTATATGAGTTGATGAAGGATGCTCATCGGCCCGCATTTTCCATCATTAGCAACCTTATCGCATAGTCGGGGGGAATGCTCTCTACGGATTGGAGTTGATTGTTCTCTGCGGTGTTTGAATCTCAGGAGGCTAAAAAAGTATTTAATGAATACCACCCTGGCGCATGTGGTGGTCACATGTACGGATATGCTACGTACAAAATATTCTTCGTCATGGATACTTGACCCGCCATTTTAAAGATTAGATTGTTGTTGTCCCGCGAGTGTCATGATTTCCAAATTTACTAATTACGAAGATGTGCATGCCCACCCACTCATATCCATCATGTCATTACGTTGGTCCCTTTTCGAAGTGGGCCATCGATTTTATGACATGTAACCCTCACTAAATTTGGGGGCCTTCTTATATTATTGTAGCCATTGACTACTTCACCAAATGGGCCGAAGAAATGCCTACACCCACAGCGCGTTAGACAACCACATAATTTACATTCGATCATGCCATTACTAGGTTTGGTGTCCCTCAAGCCATTATTTTGATCATGGGTCTCATTTTCCTCGTTACATGATGGCCTGGTTGACTTCTAAGTTGGGTACGTCAAGACGACTCAACGTCGTACTATCCTCGGAGCCAATGGCCGAGGTTGAAGCAGACAAGGTTAGTCACGATGCTTCGGCGTGTCTGATTGGGATGCACAAGTCCAACGGAATATCATGTTGTTTTTAGCTCTCTAGGCGCGAGCTCGGTGAAGGATGCGACGGTTACTCCATTCAACTTATTTACGGTCTAGAAGCTACCCTTAGATTGAATGTGAAATACCTTCTCTCGAAGATAGTTGTTGAATTTACGCACAATACCTCGCCGAGGAAGAAGAGCATCTTCTATATTTATAAAGGCTTGATGAAACTCACCGCTTTGCTACTCTTGTCGTTGAACCACATAAAAAGTGGGTCAAAGCTCATTTGATCGAGCTGAGTTTCCCCTCATACCTTTATAGAGGAGACCTCGTCCTTTTGTACGAACGAAGCTCATGATATGCGGGAGCAAGAAAATTCCAACCCATGTGGCATGGGTCCTATATCGTTAAGTGCATTTTGCGAATGGAGCTTATGAGCTAATTGAATATAGAAGGTTATCCGTTGGATCAAACCGGAAATGGGTGGTATCTCAAAAAATACTATGCATGAGTTTTTCTCGTGCATGTTCTTGTGTACATAGGTGTCTTTTTCATTTTTGTACATTTTTGGCTTGGTGTGCTTTGCGAGCGGTTTTTACTTCTTATTATGTTGTTACTTATTGTGAAAATATTTGCTACTCCTTATGTTGGTTTCGTGGATGGTGCCTCCTGGTACTCGGGGCACATGTACAACGGCTGAGTGATTTATAATCCACGATGGTGAGTTGATCGACCTTGAGGTATTTGTCTAGGACAAACCCTGAAAACGATGTCGATGAATATAGTGTTGTCATTGAAATCTTAATTGAGGTCATTGCTCTCGAAATTTATGCATTGATTGTTAATCTAGATTATCAACTTGTTGTTCTTCATCTTAATGGACATTATTCGGTAGAAATCCTCAAATCTTAAGGTTGTATTTACATGTTCATTTATTAGAAAAGAAATTTTATTACATCATATATCAGCATATTCTGGGGGGGGGGGATTGAATGCGTTAGCTGATGCGATAGCCAATATTGTATTAGATAGACATTTGCGTAATTTTAAGCACCATCATCACATAATAAGATTTATGTAGAAGAATAATCATATACACACACACACACACACACACACACACACACACACACACACACGAGATATATACATATATACATATATACATTTATGTGTGTGTGTGTGTGTGTGTGTATATATATATATCGAGTGTTTGCATCCACATGCATCACTCTTCAAAAAATATGTGTGTTTTGGTTACATCCTGAGACATCATGTCCCTCAAAAAATATGCAAATAAAATCCTAGGAGTCTAATTGGCATGATACTCATGGTAACGTACACTTTGCACGCATGAGCCACCTCGATAAGTGATGAACATGGTTAGACACCCTCACGGTGTGCCTACGAGTATGCGTGAGGAACATCGTCAAATCTCACGTAATACGGGATTATATTGGTGAGTCCCTTCAGAACACGTATGATTTCCTCCTCCTCGCTCCCCTCACCATGAGGGGGCTTGCCTCATAATCATGAGGAACTCTCAGTGCTATTGGAGACATCCCTGTAGGGTCTTTACGGGCCCATCATTTGCAAAACATGGATAAAAGTCAAAACACATATGATAAAAAAAATCTAAAATATCGAAAATAAAAAATAAGTCTTACCCAACGCTTCACATCCCAATGCTCTCCCTGCGGGAGTGGAAGGTCTAGATCTCCCATGAAGTCATTACCGGTATAAGGCAGGTCCTCACGACGTGAAGAGTTTATCGACGAACCCGGTCAGGCTACGGTCTCCATGACATCTTGTTGACCACCTCTTGCTCTAGGCATCGACGCCACCCAAATGGACCATCCATGAATCTTGGGTGGTGGGTGTTGGGAATATTACCTCATGATCTTTGGAATATTGGTAATCGTTCCAAGATGAACGGTACCAAGATGGACACATAGCCGAACTACTTCATCTTGTCGTTCTTGCATTTCGTCGGTTGGAATTTCATATTGATTGTTGGCCTGCGCGGTTATACGAGTTGGGGCCATGCAATATATGGCAAGTAGTAGGTTGTGTTTGTGGTCTCATGTGGGCTTACTTGATGCCGCGTTCAAGTAATGGTATGCAACGTTTAGGCAAACGTACTTCGTTCGGTGCCGCCAGAGAATTTGGGTGTTTAACC
>MU968458.1:214572-327966 GCA_034641835.2 Pinus albicaulis
TCCACAGCAAACAGCACCCACGACGTTCCTCCGCTTGCATTCCCAGCGCCACCGTTCGCGCTTTCAGAGATGAGCGGTCACGGCTTCGAATCCGCCGCGCCGCTCCAGCTTCCCAACTTCCCAATGCCTTGGATTTATGCGCTCCACTGTCTCTCCCGATAGCCGGAAAAGCTTGAACACGTAGTCGCGGCTTGGCGGACGGAGCAGAGAACCCGCCGCAGCGTCGGTAACCGTCAATTTACGAGCTCCGGGTGGTCGTATTCTATGCGAGGAGGGCAGCGGGCTTTGAGTAACCTCCTGTCCCTTCCGGGGACGATGGGCGGGACCTGTAGCCCCGCTGCTAAGGGGGCTACATTTTGAAAGAAATGAGAGGCCGAGAGTCCATCTAGAGCAGCGTGATTCATTCCTACCCCGATTGTGAAGCCCCCACACCTGAATTTTGTTACCTGCAGCACCCAACGCCAAATTTCAGTTAATTATATTATTTTTAAAACAATTTGGTTTTATATCAAATTGTAAATTACTTTTAAATTTCTATAAAAATAATTATATAATTTTGAAAACAATAAAACTAAATATATTATTTTTAAAACAATTGAAAACCAAATTGTAAAAAATGATGAATTGTTAAATTTGTATTTGTTTATTTTTAATTCAATCAGTATAAGTAAAATAAAATCATTCTATCGAAAGTAAAATTAAATAATTGTATTATAAATAAAATAAAATAAATTCAAAATTAAATAAATCTATTATAAGTGAATTCAATTATAAAAATTTTATTATAGTAAAATATAATGAATTTGATTAATAAAATTTTATTGTGATTGTATTCAATTTTAGAAAAATATCAAATAATAAGAATCCAAATAAATAAATAATTATTTATTTATTTTAAAATAAAATGATAAATATTTATTTATTTAAATAATATGACTTAAAATTATATTTATTTAACAAATATTTCAGAAAAGATTAACTAAAATTTAAATGATTCTATTATAAGTAAAATAAACTTTTATTATAGTAAAATACATTGAATTTGATTAATGAAATTTTATTATGATCATTATAATGAATCCCAATATTTTAGTATGTGAGTTTTATTAAAAGAATTTTTCAAAATTTTATTATGATTTATTTCAATTTTGGAAAAATATCAAATAATAAGTAAAAATTCAAATAACTAAATAATTATTTATTTATTTAAAATAAAATAATAAATATTTATTTATTTAAATAATATGACAAATTTTATTTATTTAAAATATATTTTTAGAAAAAGTTTACTAAAATTTTGTATATTTTCCAGCCAAGTAGAAGTTAAAAAACCAAGGAAAAAAATCAAGTAAATTGATGTTATTTGAAAAAAATACAAGAAGAGATTCACCAAAAATTTGGTAACATTGGACGCCAAGTAATTAAAAAATAAAAAAGAGAAAACTAATTTTCTTTTTATTTCAATCTCATATAAAAAATTTAAATAATTTTATGAACAAAAATATTAAATATTAATAAAATTTTGATTTAAGAAGATGCATTAAAAGACCAAATGATAAAATTTTAAAATAAATGTTGTTTAAAAAAAACAAGAGAATATTAAAATTTTGTATAGTTTAAAATCTACAGAGTTAAACCTAAGAGTTAAAACAGAAGAAAATTTAAATATTTTTTTGTCAACAAAAATATTAAATAGTAATAAAATTTTGCTATTTTGTTCAATTTAAGAAAATGAATTAAAAAAACTAATTAAATCAAAATTTAAAATAAAATTTTGTTTAAAACAAAACAAGAGAATATTGAAATTTTGTATAGTTTAAAACCTTAAGAGTTAAAAATAGAAAATAAAACTTATAAGAAATTTTTTTTAATGAACAAATATATTAAATATTAAGAAACTTTTCTATGTTCAATTTAAGAAAAAGCATTAAAAGACCAAATAAATAAAAAACATTAAAAGACCAGATAAATAATTTTTTTAAATAAAATGCTGTTAAAAAACAAGAGAATATTAAAATTTTGTATAGTTTAAATCTAACAGAGTTAAAAATAGAAAATAAAACGCAGAAAACTCTCTTTTATGAAAATTTCGAACTTCCTCCAATCCAAAATCAAATGGTATTTAAGACCGCTCCTCAAAATGCCAAAAAAATATGATATCCATACACTTACCTGTAAAAGGCAGAGAGGCAGCTCTTCGATCGTCTAGTCCCCGCGCTGCTAATTCTTCCTGTTCTTGATGCAGGAGAAGCAATTGTTCAAAAGCAGGGTTGGGACACGTTATGTCGTTGAGATCTTCAATGGCGAGCTCGCTGTTGGCAACTGCAAAGTGCTCCACCTGCATTATTACAGTCGATCTCGAAGCAGCCATTTTCTGGGTTGAGCCTCAACCTTCCCGCCAAGAACTCATAGTGCTGCACCACCAATCTACTCCGCGCTCCTCAGCAGTTCAACCACGTCCTTCAGACAAATCGCGGATTGGGGGCAAGAAATGGACGGTCCCCACAGTGAAGAGGAGAACTTTGTATCGATATTTGAGAGGAAAAACGATCTCCTCTCTGTGCCCTCCGCTGCCCGGATGACAGAAGCCTCGCCCATGTCAACTTCACCCTGAGATCCATATGATGATCCATTGCCATTATACAAAGTATATTGCAGCAGGGAGATTTATTATATCATTTGAGTCTGCTCTTCTGCTCAAATTCAAATCATACCACTGCATTGAGAGCTCCTTGATAGAAGAATTTATAGAACGCAGCATCAATTCTGCTGTCTCTTCTTCTATGGAGCAGAAGTCTTCGGTTTATCTTCAATGTAAGCTGGTTGGTTTCTTCTTGCCATATATAGTTGGTGGAGTAGGAGACTTCGTCGCTATTGGTATCCATAAAAGGGTCCGGAGAAAAAGGATATGTACTGGTCGGATCAGAATAGCTGTCATGCAATCAATACATATTGGCTTGCTGCGGTGTATAGTTTTTTTCTTTCCATAATTTCTGCAGGCCTCCAACTGAAGGACAATAAGTTATATCCAAATGGAAGAAAACCTTTAAATGACATAAATGCAGAGACAACCTTTGTCTACTGACAATTAAATGTGAAGGATGGGTATCACAGGCGCTCCTCTCAAGCCCTTAAATGTAAATAACAAACGCGTAGTCTAAAAGAGCCTGGTTTTCACTTAGAATTCAGTGATTTTCAGAAAATTTGGTGAAGATTTGCCCAAATTTTGCTTACAGTTGTTAAACTTTAGTATTTTGAGTGCCTTAAAAGTTTTTGATAGTGCTGAATCTATTTCCAGCATAAAAAATAGATTCAAGCACTCCAAACAACTGATTTTGTGAGTTTTAGTTGGCGAATTCCAGCATTTTCTACCGTCCAAGCTATTTTACCGACTCGGTAGACAACTCCAATAACAAATCCGTTCTCAGTCAAGAATATTAATTGCATTTCTTAACGATTATTAATTTTAATTTAACTCAAACCTTCATTAATTTCAATTATTTTGTATAGTTTTTGAAATGTATTTCAGTTATTATATTAATTTTAATTAAAATCGAACTGTCATCAATTTATTTTTTTTTAATGTATTATAGTTCAATTTGATTTTTTTAATCTATTATGGTTGAATTATAATGTATATGATTTATTTATATTAAATTTAATTAAAGTTATATTTTATTAATTTAAAATTTTATAATATAATTTTTGAAAATATTAGTTTTTGAATTTATAAATTTTACTAATTTATATTAATTTTAATTAAAGTCAAATTATTATTAATTTAGAATTTTATAATTCATTTTTGAAAATGGTAATTTTTTAATTTTTAATGAAAAAATAAATTTAATATAGTGCAATATTAAAATTAAGTTGTATAATATTAATATTAAATGGTTTTTATTCAAAATTAATTATGTTATTTGATAAGTCATGATCTAATAGGCCTAACGTGTACTTATGGCTAGATTTGTGCGGACATGGGG
Source organism: Pinus albicaulis (assembly GCA_034641835.2). Taxonomy (NCBI): domain Eukaryota; kingdom Viridiplantae; phylum Streptophyta; class Pinopsida; order Pinales; family Pinaceae; genus Pinus; species Pinus albicaulis. The sequence continues at coordinate 218,556 of MU968458.1, forward strand.
TTTTAATCAATGATCTTTTTATTTATGGAGTGTGTAGCAAAACACTCCTAACCACTCCATAGTAGGAATACCAAATTCAAATAGCTATAATTTCTACTTTTATGCTATTGTTATGCTCTTGGTTAATCCTCTTAATTTGGCCAAAAAAATAAAACTGTTTATGTTCCTAATAAAAATGTTTTTAACAAAAAGTAAATATATACTCTTGGTCAATCCTCACCAATTTGACAAAAATTCTCTTTATGTTCCTAATAAAAATGTTTTTAATAAAAAGGAAAATGATTATTTACTATGTAAAGTTGTGGTAAAACCTTATTGAATTTGTTTTGGGAAAATGGATGAATATGGATATGAATGTTTGCAAGCATGTACTATAACTATTTTATATTTTGATTTTTTTTGGGATATATTTTCCAATCAATTTAGGATGAAATGAGGTAGGTTTATTATTGAAATCATAAGTAGAGTTTTATTGAAATCATAAGTTTGGGTGTGTAATCTACATAATTTGAGTACTCAATTTTTTTGAAGACTTTGAATTCATTTATGTACTTAAACATACATTTTAAACCATGAAAACTATAATTTCCTGGTTTGCATTTTTATCATGGTGTAGAGTGGTGATAAAGTTAAAATAGTTGAAGATTATTAGGTTATCGATGATAATGTGTTATTATTTTAGCAAGACTTTAATACAAATTATTTGTCTTGGTGTTTTTATCTTTTGGAAATATCGTTGGTTCATTTGCATTAGATGATAAATACATATACCTACTTAACATGAATTGCAACCTCGAAAAGGAGAACTCTAGCCCAAAAAACCCCTATTTTAAAATAAAAAAACATGAAAAATCACCCCAAAAATGAAAAAAAAGTTATTTTGCATTAACCCTTTTTTTTATGAGTTAAAATTCCAAAAACAATTTTAGCGACAACTTCAAAAACCAAAATTTTTGTCCAATAGGCATGGAAAAACACCCCAAAAATGGAAATAGTTGATGCTACATCAACACTTTTTTTAATTAATAAATTTTAACTTCCAACATTTTTTTATCAATGACATTAAAAATAAATACCAAAGCTTAGAAAACCATAAAGTTCCAATAGTTTTGGACAATAACATTAGAATAAAATTTAAAAGCTTAAAAATTCCAACAATTTTCAACCATGGTGTTGAAGATAAATATATGGTACACGAACAACCTTAAAATTTTAACATTACGTTAGATAAAATATCGACTCTAAAAAATCTTAAAGTGAAAATCTTCATCTTAAATTAAAACCAAAATATAACTCCAAAAATATTTTCAAATATTATATTAATTTTAATTAAAATCAATTTATTATCCATTGATTTTTTTTTCAATCTATTATAGTTCAATTTGATTTTTTTTTCAATCTATTAGAGTTGAATTATATTATATTTTATTTATTATATTAAACTTAATTAAAGTTAAATTTGTATTAATTTAAAATTTTATAATATATATTTTTTGAAAATAGTAGTTTTTGAATTGTAACTTTTTATTTATTTATATTAACTTTAATTAAAGTTAATATTTTATTAGTTTAGAATTTTATAATATATATTTTTAAAATGGTAATTTTTAAAAATTTAAAATTTATTATTTTTAATGAAAAAATAAATTTAATAGTGAGAAATCTGTAGTTAAAATTAAATTGTATAATATTAATATTGAATAGTTTTTTTTTAATTATTTTGTTATTATTATTTTTTTTAATTATATAAAGTGGTGAGATTTAACTTTAATTTGATAAGTTATGATCCACTAGTATTTGAAACAACTTTTATTACTTATGGCTAGATTTGTGCCCACATGAGATTTTAAAATAATGATCTTTTACTATGGAGTGTTGTAACAAACACCTTAGTAGGCCTACCAAATATCAAAATTCAAATAGTTATGATTGGTTTGCAAGTATGTAGTATAACTATTTTATATTTTGATTTTTTTGGATATATTTTTAATCAATTTAAGATGAAATAGGAGGTAGGTTTATTATTGAAATCATAAGTTTGAGTTATAGCCTACATAATTTGAGTACCCAAATTTTTGAAGAAATTGAATTCATTTATGTATTTAAATATACATTTTAAAACATGAAAAAATATAATTGCTTGGTTTATTTATTTTTATCATGGTGTGAGAGTGATGATAAATTTAAAATAGTTGAAGATTATTAAGTTGGTCAATGATAATGTGTCATTATTTTTAGCAAGACTTTAATACAAAATTATTTGTAGTGAACATTTTTTCTTCTAATCTTTTGGAAATATTGCGTAGTTCACTTGCATTAAGAATGAACAAAGATACCTATTTAACATAGACGCAACTTCAAAAGGAGAGCCTACTTAAAACCCTTGTTTAAACAAAAAAAAACAAAAAAAATCACCCCAAAAATAAAAAAAAAAGTTGATCTTTGCATTAACATTTTTGTGAATTAAAATTCCAAAAAATATTAACAACGACATTAAAAACCAAAATTTTGTGCACATGCATCGACACTTGTTTTTTTAATTAATAAATTTTAAATTCCAACATTTTTTTTATCAATGACATTAAAAATAAATACCAAGGGTTGAAAAAACCTTGAAGTTCCAATAGTTTTGGACGATAACATTCAAGATAAAATATCCTTAACTTGAATCTAAAAGCTTAAAAATTCCAACAATTTTCAACATTGTGTTGAAGATACATATCATGTGGATACGAACAACTTAAAATTTTACATTTTGACCTTTGATGGCATTAAAGTAAAGTAAAATATCTACTACGAAAAACAAAATTTTGAAAATTTTCATCTATTAAATTAAAACCAAAATATAATGACTAAAAAAATCAGAAAAGTGAATACATAAATCAAAGAATCATTATGCAAAGAGAATGAAAATTTTTTTAAACACTAAAAGTATAGTTATTTAAAAATTTACCCTAAAACAACTTGACACATTGCGATACAAATTTAAAAATCAACCATCAAATTGACACATAGTGGAGATGAACAGTGAAAGCTTGACCACATTGATGAAAAATTAAAAATCAAACATCAAATTGACACACAATGGAATGAATTTGTCAAATGTAATGAAAACAAAAATCAACTAACAAATTGGCATATAATGGGGCCAATTTACTAATTAAAAGATTGACACAAATCCTCTAAAAATAGATGAAAAAGCAAAAAAGGAGATAAATAGCCCAGAAGATGAAAAACAAAGAGACCCAAAAAATATGAAATCATAAAAAATAAAATCCACAAAATAATAATAATAATAATAATAATAATACACATAAAAAATATAAAAATAGAAAAATTAAAATTAAAAAATATAAAAGAAAAACAAAAAAAAAAATAAAACAAATTAATTGTCCACCAGAACACTCCTTGATGTGAAGTCATACTTCAATTTTCCACCCCTATCCAAGTGATATATTGGACATGATGAATATGTATTCTTGGCAAAAAAAAAAAAAAAAAAAAATCAAATAAAAAATATTAAAAATTAAAAATTAAATGGCATTCTAGGAATATATATATATATATATATATAGATAAATGATGATGATGATTATGATGGTGATTAACGTTCACTAAGACCAATGCGACTCTCATACCTCAAGAAAAGAAAAAGAATATAAGTGAGATTCTTCAAAATCTTGTTTTCTTATACTCAAATGGAATATATATATATATATATATATATATATATATATATATATATATATATATATATATATATATATATATATATATATATATATATCTTTCTTGATGATGATGATGATGATGGTGATTAACGTCACTGAATAATGCGGTCTCTCATACCTCGAAAAGAAAAAGAACTGGTGAGATTCTTAAAATCTTGTTTCTATGCTCAAATGGAAGGGGAAGAAGCACTCCAAGGTCACTATGGGTGGGTTGGATTAATAAGTCAAGATGATTGGAAGTTTGGCGAGGATGTTAGGAAATTGAGAGCGGATGTGAGTGGAAATGGGAAAGTCTATAAGGAAGTCTTATTCATAGAAACTGCCTACTTAGTATCGCAAATATGGCAGATTCTATCGTGTAGAAATTCTCTAGCTTATATTTATATCAATGGATTCAATCCGATCAAACGTTAATACTAAGAATGAATCTTTGAATCCTTCTACAAATCAATTGCAGAAAATAAACACGATCACCAATCACAACAAATGTAGAAAAGAAACAAATCAAACCACAAAACATATAATTTCCTAGGGAAAGTTTTCTTCTCAAAACCACTCTACCTTCTATTGTATATTCACTGTGAAATCATGAAACAATTGCAATGCACTCTTCTCACAAGGAGTCTCCACTGCACTCTCACCATTGTCTCACACTAATCCGGACAAAATCGACCAACACTTAGCCATTATCGGCCTCTAATCAACTAGCCTTGTTTTGTGATTCATGTGGAATGCAATACCTATTCTTTAGGAATTTCAACCTTCCTTGACGAGCGCAAGGATCATGGGAAATCAATGGATGTACGGTTGCATCAGGAAACACTGCTAATGACACAAACGTGATTAACATCCATTTAACCTTTGTCTCAAGTGGGTCTCCATTGGAGCCACAACATGCATCCAATACAGTAATAGTAAATCTTGGGTTACATGGAAGATCAACGATTGTGAATTAAATATGATGTAATTCATGCTGATCTCTCTTTAGTGAAACAAGCAGTTACCAACTATTCCAATTGACTTTAACTCACCTAGCGAGTTAGCGATTACTCATGCATTAAACTAATGCTGCTTTAATTAGAGAACTCCATAACTAATAGTATCCTCTGCTGTACCTCACCAACCACCCTCAACTCGAAGGCCACACATGAGCCCGTGAGTTTATTACACTCGGTTAACTATTACAAGTGATTTATGAGATAAGATTACATTTTATTGTCCAATTTAATTAAGGGAAAATTGAATTAGACACTACACCAATTTATTTAATTAAATTAGCCTTCACACTAATGTATCGCTAGGACTGCGGTCCTGCGTATATTAGGTACATTTATTGTTGGATTTTCAACACTCCCTCTCAACAAGAAAGGGATTATCACCACCCCCAATCTTGCCTCTATGGTATTCGAATTTTCCCCTTGCGAGCGCCTTCGTGGGATATACGCATCTAATATTACGGCAGGAATGTATTGATGTAACATAATATGCTCCCCGAACACAATCTACTGAGATGGTGGTACCAAATTTATATATGCTTGGACCTATCATGGAATACCAGTTGTAGGGGTTTCGACTCTGAAATTATGGTTATCATAATGTATCACTGTGGATCCATCGAGAACCAAACAAACCAACCCGAGATCTTTCTCATCCGGATGGCCTCACATGCGAGCGACTTGCGCCTGTACTCTCGGTGGGCGGTGCCCGCCGTCCGGCAACTATAACATTGCCCGAAATTGTTGTTGATCCTGTCATGAATACGCCCTCTGATGTGCTCTTTGCGGCATCAAATTGAATGCCTTACCCAATTTGCATCATGAAGCCTTAGGCTTCACTCCCTACGTAGCACACAACATATAATCCATATAATAGTGCCCACCGAGATATCTCAAGACAACGCCTTCAGCGACTTGGGCGGGCATAACCATAGCTTGAATCAACTACTTAATTGCATAGAAAATCGTTACGGTGTTCACCAAGTACATCAATGAACCCACTAGCTCCTTGTGGCAGTGGTACTACTTCCTCCACAGTAGAATCCTCTTCTCGCATAATTTCCGGAAGAGGGTATCCATGGAGTTCTGACTCTCCATGTGAAACTTACCCGGAATCTCTTTGGCATGTCGTCTTCCCGAGAAAAAAATATTTCGGCATCCAGATTTCCATATTTCCAATAGAAATAGTGAAGAGTCCATGTCCTTCATTTCAAACTCCATTAACGAAGATCCTCCTTGCGAGAAGTTATCAGCGCTCATCTGTCAAAGAATTAGATCATCAACATAAATTATGATAGTCAAGAGCTTACCATCAACCACAATCTAGTATAGGTTTGCATCCGCTTCAATTTTGGTGAAGCCCGACCGTTGAAATAGTTTAGCCAATGCGAGTGTACCAAGGATGAGGTGATTGCTTGACTGCTCCCTACGATGCTCTCTTGAGTTGGAACATGCGACTCACTTTCAAATATATCGAAACCTTAAAATTTGCTATATGTACGAAAAGAACAGCCCTCCACATTAACTCCATTGAAAAACAAGAATTTTCACATCCATACGATGAATGCGCCTTACACCCCATCTGTATTTGAGAGGTACCGAGATAGATCTAATGGAAGAGTATCAATAGGTGTGAAAATATCTGCATAATCAATCCCCATCAACATGAGCATCCCGAATACAAATGCGGCTGTGCTTCTCCACACTCCCATGCCGCCTATTTCACCTTATAGATCCATCTGATCCAACCTGATTTTCTGTTCGATCTTGGGACAATCCCATACGATATTTCTTGACGATGGAGTCATACTCCTCTGCCATGGCGTCGGCTTCGTGGGTTCTTTACTTTGCTTCCTCAGGAAGATGGTTCTTTCTGATACACTTGCTCATAAGGCACGCATGTATCCGATAGCTTTGTACGGAAACTATCTCTTGTACGCGCGATGAATTAGGTCTTCTTATGCTTTGCCGGATCAAGTCTCAATCTATCGACTTCTTTGGTCCGCCGCTACCTGCATTTCAGTCTGGATGGATGCATGAGTGTTTTATGCACTCCATTATCCTCCTCATGTGTTTGCTCCTACATCTTAGGGATTTCATTATTTGCAACCAGAGTTTTCCTCATTTGTGCAAATCATCTCCTCTCAGGGACAATCGTAGCTTTTTCTCCTCATCGGTGTATCCACAGTCTCCCACAACAGTATCCTGTGTTTGGAAATACCTCGATAGTTGTGAGGTATCGGTCTCCCCCAAAAATATCACAATGTCATTGTTAGTTGAGATTCTTCCCACAGCGTCTTTGGTCATGCATAAACACATGAGCCAAAAATATTAAAATATGAAACATTGGGTTTCTTACCGATGGCCTATGGTGTACTCCGCCAAGTAACCGATGAGGACTAAGGTTTGCAATACCACTTGTGTTGCATGTATAAAACACGGATGCAACAATACGCCACAGTCATGCAACATCTACTGTAAACCTAAATGTTTGTATGGTTGTGCAGTACCATTCCACTGTGTGGTCTATGATCTTCAATAAACTCTCTCAATTCCTTCTTTAGTACCGAAGTTCTTGAATTCATTAGAGATATGCCTCCACAACCATTTTGCTCCTAAGCACCTTCACATGCTTCCCCGTATCTTTCTCCACCGAGTTCTTTGAACTTAAGAAATTTTGAGAACATACGATCTTTCTTCTTAACGAAGTAGATCCAACACTTTCTAGAAAAATTATCAACGAATCACATAGTGCTTACTCTTTGTTGTCGAAGCGATAGAGAATGGTCCACACACGTACGGAGTTAACTCTCTCAAGGATTTCCGAGCTCGTTTCTCCTTCTCGTGAAAAGTGGCCTTTGCATACTTCCCCATAGTACATCCCTTACATGTGTCTAGCTGGCGAGAAGTACCCTTGGGAAGAACCATAGAAATCGACCATGACCTTCGAGCTCGTGGTGTGTAGGTGGCTAATCTCTTGGTGACATAACTCATCCTCATCCCGGCTCACCACTTTGTCCGCCTTGCCCATCAATGCTACGTAGTCATCTACATTAAGTTTTAGAGATTCTTCACATGAATCCCAATCTTCTTGGCTTTTCCTATTGCTTTGTGTTGAAGGAAAGCTTTTCCTTCATGGCTCAAAATCATAGCCTCTATCCTCCAACATTGCGGCCCGAAACTAAAATTTTCTTCAAGCATGGTACATGCATTACATATTTTAAGCAAAATGGTTTTGTTGTCTACGGGAAGGTAATTGTACCTATCCCGATAACCTTTGTACCGCCCGTCATCACCAATTTCGATATGCATTGGAGGTCCTTCTCCTCGAGCTACGAAAATTTCTTTGTCTCCCGTCATGTGAAAGGATGCACCACTATCCAAGTACCACATTGATTCCATTACACTTGACACCATGCATGAGAAATGAGCGAGAATTCAAGCTCAAATTGCGAGGCAAACCTCACTAGGCTGAGATCCTGAAACCTTCTTGTTCTTCTTCTTTTGTGGAAAATTAGTGGCATAATGTCCATGCTCATGAAAGTGAAAACACTTCAATCTGGACATGTCGGCACTTCTTGTCATCTTTACCGGAGCGAGATTTGGAATAGTATTTATTTCCTTTCCCATTCTTTTCCTTGGCGACCAACGTGCAATTTCCTTCATCACATGTCTTAGATGAAGATCCATCCTGGTAATGCACCGAATTCTTCTTGCACCAAATTCGACCAAAGTCATTCCCAATCGGCAACTTCTCCCTCCCATGTGAGAGTCTGATAACTATGCCAAATGTTGGGAAGTTCTAGAAGAGCTAGGCTCACTAAGTCATCATCCGCGATAGTAATTGTCACTCCCAAGCTCATCTTGACATTCGACAAAATTTGTTAAATATTGTTGAATGGTGTAGCCTTTATCCATTTTGATTTTCACGAGCTTTGCCTTTAGTGCCAATTTTCTATGATCTTGCTACTGCGAAACGGATACGCTCAAAGTTTTCCACATTGCGTATGGTGTCACTTTTCCATAGATACTTGAGACAATGTGGTCTCGTAATCTCTCGATTAAGATCCTCCTCGCCTTTGCAACCTTCTTTTGCCGAAGCATCGAATTTGTGGCATCTATTGCGGCAAGTTTGGGAATGTCATTATCGATGAATTATTTCAACCCATTTTCCTCAAGTCTTGCCTTCATCTTGTCCTTCCACATAATATAATTGGAACTTCCCTTGGTTGCATACTTCAATCTCAAGCCATTGAAATCCATTTCAATCATGAATCTACCTATCGTACCAATAATACTTTTGCAAATTCTAATTCTATTAAGTCACAAACTCAACTTCTCATCCACTATGATGATTTCTCTGCTCTAATACCATGTAGAAATTATACAAACATATGTATATCATTGGATTCGGTCAAGTCAAGAAATGTACTAAAGCTAGATACTGAATCCTTCTACGAATCAATTTACGCGAAAAACAAACACGATCACCAATCACAACAAGTGCGAAGGAAACAAACCAAACCAAAACATAGATAATTTCCTAGGGAAATCTTGCTGCTCAAAACCCCTTTATATTCTATTATATATTCACCATGGAATCATGAAACAATTCTATTTTACTCTTCTCACAAGGTCTCCTACACTCTCACAAGCTGTCTCACACTAATCGGACACAATCAAACAAAACTTAGCCAATTCTCTCGGCCCTCTAATCATCCTACCTTGCTTTGCAATTTATGTGGAATGCAATCCCTATTCTTTAGGAATTGACCTTCCTTGGTAACGCAAGGATCATAGGAAATCTAATAGATGTCTAGTTGCATGTGGGAAACCTACTAATCACACAGGCGATAGTCAACATCCCTTTAACCTTTTTCTCATTTGATCACATTCAGGAAGTGACATGCATGCATGTATTAATAGTAAATTATCGGTTGCATTGTAGATCACTTGATTGTGAATTAAATATGATTTTAATTCACTTTATCTCTCACTAGTGAAACAAAATAGTTACAACTAGTCCAAGTGACTTTAACTCACCTAGCGGGTTAGCTGATTTTCATGAATTAAACTAAGCCTTTTCCTTTGTAATTCGAAATCCCATAATTAATAGAATCACTTTGCATGCCTCACCAACCACCCTCGACTCGAAATACATGAGCTAGCGAGTTTATCACACTGGGTTAAATATTACAAGTGATTATGAGATAATATTACATTTTATTGTCCAATTTAATTAAGGAAAAATTAAATTAGACAACATGCACCAATTTATTTAATTAAATTGGCCTTCACACTAATGTATCACTAGGACCTGTGGGTCCCACACTAGTGTGTGTGTTCTGTAATTTCTTGTTGGAATTTCAACATATCGTTCAATGGAGTCTTGAGAATATGCCAACGCCGAGTATTACTTTGAAGCTCATGAGAATTAGTTCTTATCTTAGCGATGTTCATTTTTTCTTAGTGCTAATAAAAAAAGAGAGGTAATTACGGTTATCAAGGATGGGTTTATTCACCTCCTTATAGGATCTTAGCTTCCTTTTACCCTCCAACTCCTTATCCTCCCACAAATTGTCCTTAAACTTGGAGGTAATAGTATTTTTGACACTATATTTTCTTCCCATATTGAGATCCTCCTTAATTCCTCAATTGTTGAGCCTAAGCTGGGCATCCTTATGCCACCCACGCTTGAGGAGAAGGTGGGGGTTTTGACTAAAGTTAGAAGAAATTTTTTTGGGGCCTTTTGGATTCCGGGTTGTAAGGTCTTCTTATACATCAGATATCTAAAAATACCCATACTTTCAATGGGGGACAAACGAACTTAATCAAGAGGATGTGATAGGAAGTATTTGCCTTGATCTTTAGGTTGTAGGTTATCAATTTACTTTTAATAATCTCAATATTCCTCCATGAATCTCTGGATATAATGCAACCCCAGACTTCACATTTGTAAGAAAATAGGGTTGACGGATGCGAAAGAGGAACCTCTTTTTACTCCAAATGTAAATATCGACGAAACTTACAATTGTTTTCAAGCTCATAATAAGCTTTCCATCACTCAATAATCCTTTTATCGATGTTATAATTCCATTTGAGTTGATGAGGGAAAGTCAATACCCAAATATTTATAAGAAGAACCCTACTCTAAGCAATGGTTATTATAACTTAAGAAACTACCATGGGTGATATTTTTGGATTTTAATGATCATGAATTTAGTCTTGTCGGTATTAAGCTGTCATACCCATCTTGGAGTAGTAGACATGAAGAGTTTGAAGTTGCTTGTCTAGGTCATTATGGCTTTTTGCAAGAAGAACGATATCATCGACATAAAGGAGAAGAGTAATGAGTACACCAACAAGCTCGGTGCCCTTGCATCCCATAATTTCCAGGAACCTCCTCTAACATCAGTGTATATGCCAAAAAGTGTAGGGGATAGGGGACACCCTTGCTTAACTCCGATATTGCATTTAATGTCTTTAGACTACCTTTCGTTAGTATTAAGTTTGGAAGTGGCAGGTTTCATGGGGATGGATAAAAACAATCATTAGCTAAGGAGGGACCATGATCTCTTCAAGTCTCTCCCAAATCTTATCTCGAGTAACATTGTCGAAAGATTTTCGAAGTCCGAGAAAACGGTGTAAGAGATTAGATTCATTATTGTGAAAATCCTACGCAATGATTTTGAGAGTGACAAGATGGTCGATAGTCGAGTGATTTCTTCTAAAACTTGACTTGTCCTTTAGCTCTTTTTCCTTGGATTTCAAATAACGACTAAAGCTTCTTTTCCAAATGAGCCCATAAAGCTTGGCCAGGATGTGACTAATCATAATGGTCTTGTACTTAGAAGGAACACTTTTGTCCCCATTTTTAAAGATAGGCACAATAAGACTTTTTATGTCCAGAAGCTAAAGGGAAGCCATGTTTTATAGCCAAATTGAGAAGCTTGTGGAGATGAAGAAGAATGAGGATAGATCTTCCCATTTTAAGGATCTCAACTTGTTATCCTTCAATATCTTAAACTTTGATCATAGAAACAATATTTTGAATAATCACACATAGATTATTTTTCTTTTTTATTTTCATGAGGTGACAGACCGCATTGACAGTCTTAGTGGACGTTAATCATCATCACCATCTCATCATGATCATATATATATATATATATATATATATACTTTTTATTTTTTTTCAAAAATCATATTTTTTCTTTCTTTTTTTCCACGAGAAAAAATCGAACCATCTATTAATTATAGAAAGTTACATAGCATATGCCATTTATGATGGGCTCTTTTTCTTCTTAAAAAATAAGAAAAGCGGTCTTCGCTTTTTTCCAAAACACACGGGGTTTTGCAGAAACGTGATTAAACAAACTGACCAAAAGTGAAAAACGATTCGATTACGATACCTCTAGGGTTCCTTTAAGGAAGACAATCGAAATGAGAGGTGTACCAAAGAAGAAATTTGTAGCCGAGAGATAGCAAAAGAGCTAGCAATTCTATCTAGAAGCCGGCAATAAACACTAACCCGTTTCCTATTAAACATTTAAATCGAGTTTAGAGCTGAGGTCCCGAGCCTCCAAAAAGGAAAATAGCTGCGGAAACCACAAAATGATTTTGAAAAAAGTTGTTTTTAGAAACCGAGTTTTTAAAGAGAGATATAACCAACAACATATATACAAAAAGGTCAACCGAAAGTGTAGCCAAAATTTTATGCAAAAACGAAATTTGCTCGATAGGTTGAACAAGCCCATTTTTTATCCTCAAGCACAAGCCGGTCCCTATATCTTGTTCAACACCTTCTTTAGAGAGGCGATGTTTGAAGCGAAGTTTCGTTCCCTGTAAAGGTGGCAAACGGATATCTCGATGGCTTGGAATTTTGAATGAAAATTTTCATTAAGTAAAGGAAGCAAAAGATAGTTCCTTTTGCATATTTGGGTAGGTTAAACCACTTGAGAATGTTCATAGAATCCCCAAAAGATGGGACCATTCTCACATTCCTTAGAGTTAACCAACAAAGGAGAAGGTGAAGTGCTTCAATTTTGAAAAATTATTAGATCCATGACCCGAACCCGATTGTAGCTTTAAGGACAATTCCGGGGGAAAGATGTACAACCAGGGCTGCACCACATTTCCCATTTGTATACGAGGCTCCATCAAGTAAGCCCACGGCACACCTTCTACGATAACTTCTGTTGAACATGTTTGGTTGAAGGGGTGTCAACGAGGTATGGGTATCTTTGTCATAGATCGCAGCCCCTTCGGTTGCCAATCTTCCTATAGGAAAATCCAAATCCTTAAAAATCATAGATTCCTAGCAATCCAAGTCCCCCAAGCTATCGGCGGAAGGTAAACACCTTACTCTATCATTGAAGGGGCTTCTTGCCACCACATTTCCAAGCTTCCTACACCTCCTGGCCCTCCTACTTAAAGGGGATTTTGAGAATCCTTTGAGATTCATTACATAAACTTGTATTGAATGGACATAAGAGGAAAATATACTTCTGATTCCTCTTTGGTTGAAAAGAGAACACCATCCGGGACCAATCTTCCCTCTCCTTGTAAGAAGTCCCAAGTTGGGATTTTTCTTTTGAAGAATGCACCGACGAGTCTAGCTTTTGGGGGAATTTTTAATTTCCGGAAGAGAGATTTGGCCCACGAGGGTCCTCCCACCCGTTCTAGGCCATTAGCCACTTGTAACCCATCTTGGGAGAATAAGCCCCATTTTGAGCATGAACCCATCGAGCTAATCTCTAGCATCCATAATTCGAGCGAGGAGTTTTGAAGATCAACCTATATTTTTCCCACTCTTCCGACCATGATCTTCCAGGTTGTAAAGTTCCAATAGGTCATCCATCCTTGTCTCCGGATAGATTTATTACTTTGATCTATCACATGATTAAGAATAAAAAGCCTGCGATATTTAAGAAAACAACCGGGTCCCTTGAGAGAGAGAAAACCTGTGTGTACATCCTACCCAAGGATCTTGCCCCAACACGACACTAGTTCCATCCCCCACATTCCATGCCGATCCCACTGATCAAAAATTCTAGCGAGGCTACCTTTGCCTTCCAAACCACGAGGCATTTTGGGTGGATTTACGACGCGTCTTATCCAATCAACGGTGGAAGCTGGATCTATGTATTTTCTTTTGATGACTATAGACTAGAGATTCTCTCCGGTAATGAGCCTCGAAAGATTTGCGGCAAGTGATTGGGAGAAGGGAAATTTTTTTTGATACCCCATCCTCCCCTTTCTTTTGGTTTGGAAATTTTATCCCATGCTATCCAGGGGGTCACTTGTTCATTCACGGAGCACTGCCGAACGAGGAATTTTCCATAGAGCTTTTCAATGGAAGCCAAAATACCTTTAGGCACCCAGTAAGGCCGGCCCGATTACCACCCGAGGCTACATCAAATTAGACTTTATGAGAACCAAAATTCACTGCTCTAAGAACGTGACCATTTATGCCTCCAATGTTTCAATTTTAAGTTCAATTTTTGCAAGGAGCCATTTCCAGGTCCTGGTTGCGATACTTATTTGGTTTAAGAAGAAACCCGGTACTTGAATTTGTCACGAAGAGACGACCTCCAAAGCACCAAAATACCTTCACCCTTACTAGATCCTCCCTTGTCGGAGCCCACAAGCTGTTAAGGTTGATTTACGTGCATTAATGCAAAGGCTTGTGGGCTTTCGAAGAGATCTAGGATGTTTTTGAGGGCCCTGGGTCCTCGGTACTCCCATTCTAAGCAACAAGATGCCATCCACAAGAGCGGATGGGTGACCCAAAGGTTTACCGCCCTTCAATACCTCTTGGTTGTCCTTGTCTCTTGGGCTCATGAATCATTGAAGTAGTGCCTTCCATTGCCAAGCAAGAAGAGTAAAGGAGAGAGGACATCCTTGACGGAGCCCTCTCTCCGGGTTGAAAAACAAATAAGCTACCCCATTAACCGAGTTGCAATGGAAGTAGAGATACAACCCATTACCCATCTCACAAAATCATAGTTGAAACCAAGGTGTGTTAACAAGAGTCTAAGGTACATCCAACTGAGTCCGTTTGAAAGCCTTTGACGGTCAATCTTTACAATGGCACCTTTCTTCCTCTTAGCTTGAGGCTATGGAGAGTTTATTGGGCCACTCCAACTACCTCGTGAATTTGTCTACCATCCAAAAACCAAATTGCTCGGTAAAAATATTCTTGGGTGAGAAATGGTTTTTAGGCGAAAGGCGATGCTTTTGCAATTACTTTATAGACAAAGGTGCATAAGGAAATAGGCTTGAAGTCATCAAAGGAACTGGGCCCGAGGTCGGGTCTTAGGAATGAGGGCTAAGAAAGTAGCATTGAAGGGTTGATATATGGTTCCTGTGCATCTAGATTCTTCCACCACTGCTACCGACTCTTCTCCCAAAGTTTCAAAAAAATGTTGGAAGATTCCATCGTCCGACCATCCCGACCTTGGACTTTTGTCGGCTAGGTATTTGAGAATGTCTTCAACCTCCTCTTTGGTAACGGGTTTATAATGGAGGCATTCCCTTCCTCCTTAATATATCTAGGAAAAAATTGGGCCACTATAATTACCTCGGCTATGGATGCTTCCTCGGGTGCTTTTAAAGAGCCTTTTAAAACGATTAACTTTAAGGGCTAAATCTTCAAGAGATCGTGCCATCTCCCCATTCTCTTTATGCATTTCCCCGAGATAGTATTTGAATTTCTCCTTCCTTTTGCATAGTTGAAAGAACTTGGTGTTCGTCCTACTTTTGTAGCTTGAATGGCTGACTCTTAAGGCGTACGACTTTCCTCTCTAAGATAAAGGATCCTTCTCCTAGTAGATTCCGGTTCCTTTATTACGTACGGATTACAAAGATGCATAGCCATTCCCTCCTGGACTTTCGAGAAATTCCGGTTACGTAAAAATTTTGAGAGCCTCCTCCTCCTTCGCTTTGTTTTCAAAAGCCCACTCTTTTTTGTTTCTAATTTAATTCTCTTAAAATTTTCCAAGAAAAGCATACCTTTCTTGCCTTGAGATGGTCCTTCCTCCAAGTGTTATAAAAAAAACTTTGAAAGATTCGTCTTTGAGCCAAGAGGAATTGAACTTAAAAGGGGTTCCGGTTTCATATAATCACCAATCACTTCCAACGGGATAGGGAAATGGTCAAAACGAGTCCCCCTCTCCCACCCAATGTACGAAGGTGATAATTTGTCCACGGTCTTCATTCAACAAAAAATGATCAATTTTTTTCCCCACCCAATCTTCACCCACCCTTCGTTACTCCCGAGGGTAGGCCTTACTTTGAGCGGGGGAAGCATGCACGGATGAGGGGGCGCGATTTGTTCATAAACCAACCGGAGGGGATTTTCTCTAGGCGAGGTGACCCAAGATTCCGACTCTCCCAAAGAGAAATTGAGGGTCTCCTACAATTATGAGATAAGGGTGGGAGAGGAAAGTTTTTCGAAAATAAAGGGTTCCGAAATTTCTCATGCTCACATGGCCCATAAACATTTAGGTAGGAGAGGTAGGCATATTTCATTTGAGTATGGTTCAACGCGAGCACTTCGGATCCCCAAGTGGAAATATCTGCGAGCTTTCTTGTGTCATAGCCTGTAGCCACCCCCCGGATCGATCGTTTGCATCGAGCATGGAACTTCCATCCCAAGAGCAGGTTTGACGGACTTTCTACGACTACTTCTCCATCCCCCATATTTTCTTGAAGCATGACTACATCGGCTTAAGGGCAGAAACCCAGATCCCTTAGTGCTAGCTTTTGGCTTGGCTAGCGACACCCCTACAGTCGTAGGACGGAAAATCATCGTAAACCTTGAGGAGGGTGGTTGCTCTGCTCTAAGCACCCAAAGGGAGCAGCATTTCTGTCAAACAATGTCAAAGACCACTTTGAGTTGGGCCTGACACATTTTCGTTCCTACCCCCTTAACTTCCTGCGGCCCATTGAAACCAAATCCTTCTCTAGACCCCCAACGGCGCCCCTTTTGGTCATTGGCTAGGGTCTAAGATTATAAGGAGGGCCATGAAGCGGTACACGAGAAAGGGAAGGGAGAGATACATCCTTCATTGGAGAGCCACGGAAGTAGAAGGGAGAAGGCCCGACGAGATGATATCTGTGTTAAAGCATATGAGAAACTATTTAAATAAAAAAGTCAAGGGAAGTCTGCTGGAGGGACCGAGCTCTTCGAACGATCGAGAGAAACAAAATGAAGAACGAAGAGGGTGGGGGGGTGAGGCATACCCACAGACGTCCCGGCCGGCTCCAAGTTGGGGGGTGCCGAGGGGGTACACAGAGATTTTCTCCTGAGATTCTCATGCACCGCCCAGTCCTGCTTTCTGTTGCCAACACCTCCCTGCGAAACAACCCTCGACATCACATTTTGCTGCTCACAGCACCTTGACCTTTCCCTTTTCCTCCAAAGCGGGTTTCCTTTAAAGAAACATAAAATCTCATTTGTCTTCGACGACGACGGTGACCCGAGAGGGCATTCCCTGAACGGATGACCATGTTTCATGGCATCTATGGCATCTGAATGGAAAGTTTTCATAGTCCAGTGCGAGAAACTCCAGGGCCCTATAAGTCAAGGTCATAGCATCTGCCAATCCTTCTCTAGGATTGAGGTGGCCAAAATACGAAGACACACTCAATCTCTAGATTGAATATAAGTCTATTAACATCTAGGAATTTGCCCAACATATTACTGATAGAGATAGAGAGAGCGAATCGATCCGAAAGGGATGGGGGAGACCGAAACGCTTAACTACATGGGAGATCTAGGCCATCTTTTCTTTACGGGCATCAAATAAGGGGGGTCCATTCCGAAATAGAATACGGTCTCCTCCAAAAAATCTAGTTCCTCCCCGGGACCCGGTCAACATGTTCATGGATGAATGCGATGCTAAACCAACCTGCGATACGAATTTTGATCTCCGGTCGGCTACCCGGGGGCTTATAGTCGGTTTCGAACCCAATGCGGGAAATGTAGTCTGGCGAGAATTTTCTCCCCTAGACTCTACCCATTGTTGTTTAGGGGCTTCCATTGCCTCGTCTATGCAAATATCACTCGAAGCATAGCGAGGGCGTTCTTCTTTCTTCCCTAGTGACACCGCACTGCTTCCCTTTCCACCCCCGACTTCCTTCTTGCTTCACCCTCCGGGTCTACCGTGGCCACGGGAGCATCAGGTCCTTTCGACCTGCGACTCCCTGTCGCCTTCCAACGGGGTCCTTCTGACCCTCTTCCCACCTTCGTCTCTCCCTAGTTGTTGTAGGCAGAGCCTCTTGTCTAGAACCCGAGTATAGAGAACCTTCTTTAACCCCTCTTCCTTCCCTTGAGCCTTCATTTGAGGCTTTCCTTGGTTTGCAACGAACCCCGGAGCTTCCTTTGAAAATTCCTCGACAATAACTCTTCTAACCCTTGAAGAACCTCGACTCGGGAGGGGAGCGACCCTTGTGCCGGCGGGCGAAGAAAGGTAGCCTTGGTAAACGGGGTTCCTAACCCTCGGAGACTCACCAGAAATCCTTTTCCTAAAGAAGCTTGGCAATTTTGTTTGCCATCCCCTAAGGGCTTTAAGACCCGCCGATTGTGAAAGCCGAGCTTACTACAGCATCTTCAAGACCACCGGTAAAAAGAGGGTTTTCGGGTTGCTTAGATGCGAGACGAGAGAGAAGTGCGAGAGGTTCCTTATCACCCTGGCCCTCCTTTCCTCTGCAATAAGGATTTTGTGCTCGAGCTTGTCCCAATGAAAACCCACTCTTCGAAACCACTCCACGAACTACGAACCGCTTCTCCTAACGGTACTCCGTTTTCATAGCTTCCACCTCCGGGAGCACCACCGAGAGCTTGGGTAATCTTAGGGCTTTGGGAAAATAAACCACCAAGTTCTTCTCTGGAAACTTCATAACCCCAACGGAGTTAATAGGTCTTCGAGCGCGGCTCCACGTCTACGATCTCACGGTCAAACCCCATAGGCCATGATAACCCACTTGCCTCTTATCCAGGCAATGAAACATCGCAAACCCGCACCACTACACAAACCTAGAGACGAACATCGTCGCAAAAAAGTTTGAAAAGTTTGAACGGGGAATTAACCTTAAACCCCATTCTAATCATATTTTTCTTATTCTTATTACTATTATTATTATTATGTATTTTTTTCATTATTTTTCATATCCATAGTATGTTGTTTATTTTTATTTATTTATTTATTTTTTTATAAATTTTTATTATTATTTAATTATATTTTTTTAGTGAAACATTTTATTGTTTTTTTCCTCAAATTTTTGTTTTAAATGTTTAATTTTATTATTATTATTATTTTTTATTTGTTTAGTTTTATTTGAAACCATTTATTTTTATTTTTCTATTAAGCTATTTTTTTTCCCTTTTTTTAAACATTTTATTATTATTATTATTTTTATTTGAATTTTTATGTAAATCATCATTTTTTGGAAAAAAACACTTGAGATATTATTATATTTGTGTATAAAATTCATTTAAATTTACAAACTTTTCTATTTTTTTCAACTTTTATATTCAGAATTTTCCGGAAAATCCTTTGTTTGACATGTCGTTTTAGCAAAAAGTTTCGAAATGTGTTTTTTTTTGTAAATTAGCACTTTATTCATTCTTCAAAAAAAATAATATCGGTAGAAAAAAAAACGAGGTAGTCTCACCATGACCGGAGTTTATTTTGACTACCAATGTCGGCATATGGCCCAGAGCTAGAAAAGCATCGGGAACCTGATCCACATCTTAAGAGGCCATAGTCACTAGTAAACACTGAAGACAAATAAAACACACACGCTTGTCTTGGTCATCGAAGGTGATGGATGTTGGGTTGTCAAAGACTATTCAGGGATATTGAGTTCCTATAATACTAGTCTATCCCCTAATTTTTATTATTAGTGTAGCTCCCTTATTGTTAATGCCGTGTAGTCCCCATAGTGTTATCAGTATGCCCCATAGAAGCTCACTATTGTTATTTTTATGCTACATTATTATTGTTATACTAGCTCGATTATATTGGGACCCCTTAGACTCATATATATATAAAGTATGTTTTTATCATTTGAATCATCCAAGAATTGTTCATTTATGTAATGTAAAGGAGATTTACCCCTCAAGAGGATGATTTCTAAGTCATTCAGTCTATATTTTTCTTCTATTTGTGAGTTGGTTGCATAACATTTGCTAGATCTTGGGATTTTAGGGTCTAAGCCTTTAAAATGTACCATCTTGGAATTTTTCGCTAGAACTTTTTTTACGAGGTTTTATAAGTTGAAATCTTTACCATATGGAGCCTAAATCTTGATGAACTTCATGTAAAAATTTAGATCTTTTTTCACAAATTTTTTTTAGAGATATGATATGTGGAAGTTAGGGTTTTGCAAGCTCTAGAATTTCACTCTCAAACGGTTGACCCGGAGGAAAATAATCGTAACTTCCATTTTCGAGATTGGATTGGAATTCTGTAAAAAATGGTCGAAATTGCACGTGCTGAGTTTTCTTGTGTATCAATTTCAAGGGTTAAGGTCGAAATAGTGACACGTGACACGCGTGCAAGTTAGCTCTCTTGAACTAGTCCATAATTAGGCCATTGTGGGAGATCAAACATAAATTTGTATTGAAGAATCTAAATTAGGTACGAACCATGAAATTTGAAAGAAGAATCGAGCTACTATAGGACCGACGTTCAAAATTGGGGATCAAGTACGAGGAGAGATACATGGTTTCAATAATGAGCTCCTCAAAAGCAAGAAACGGGTGTGTTTGTTTTAAAAATTGTATAACTTTGCTTAAAAAAAATGTTTGTTTGAAGTGATTCCAAAGGGCATACGAAGAATTTATATCGGTATTGGGTTCTATATTTGCTCAAAA
This sequence comes from Pinus albicaulis, assembly GCA_034641835.2. NCBI lineage: Eukaryota > Viridiplantae > Streptophyta > Pinopsida > Pinales > Pinaceae > Pinus > Pinus albicaulis. The sequence goes on from MU968458.1 coordinate 239,165, forward strand.
AATAATGTCACATCCATAAATCCCTCATAAATCTCTACTATAGGCATAAGAGGAAGAATTGCAACATGATATATCAAAATTACGAGACCAAGTGCAACAAATTTCGCTCTAACAAAAGTAACCAAAAATGAAATGGAAGATAAGATGGATGGTTTTGAAGAAAGACATGGAAGGTGAGATGGATGGTTTGAATAATGGCATGGATGGGATGGAAGCTAAGATCGATGGTATAGATGAAAAATTGAAAGTAGCTTATGGAGAAGACATGAGAATGGTATAAAAGCAGAGACATGGAATGTTTGAAGGAATGTTGGTCGAAGTTGCTACAAGATATGATTCCTAATGGCGAAAAGGGTTGTAGATGAAACTCATATAAGAAAAAAAAAATGTTAATCATGATTTCATAGACTATAATGTTGGATTTAAAATTCCACCATATTCCAAAGATCTATATGAGGAAGTTTGATGTCAAGGATCGGAAGTAACATGGATACTACAAATGGAGCAATAATTTGAGCTCCATAATGTGCAACACACGTAAAAGGTACACGTTGCAACTTTATATAAAAAAAAAAATAGTTTGTATGGTATCAATGGATTGATTATTGTAAAACACTTGTCACATGGTGAATTTTTATAAGTAAATGATAGCACATTATGAAGATACGGAAAGCACGCTCTTTAGCCAATTTATAAATCTCAAACAAAAGGGTTGATGATGAAGTAGATTGAGGACTTCCAAAAAATTGAATATAAGGGTAAATAATATTCCATAGGAACATATTATTGATGTATTCATTGAAGGACTTCAGAATAACATCCAACATGAGGTTCGACTATGGGAACTTGATTCATTGGAAAAGGCATTCGGGCGGCAAAGAAAAGTTGAAAAGAAAAATTATGGAAACAAGGAAGTCTACCAATCACAACTATAAGGATTGAAATGTTATTTGCTCCTAGCCATCACACAACCTACAAGGTTGACACCACAACAATTGGAGGAAAAAAGAGGAAAAGGGTTTTGTAATAGTTGTGATAGAAAATACACTAAAGGTCATAAGTGTGTCGAGAAAAATAATTTTACATAGATTGTGAAGAGGAGAAGAAAAGGAACAAGAAACGTCAAAAGAGGAGGATATACACCAAGGAACCAAACCTAGAGAAGGAAGAAATGAATCCAACCATATCATGGTAAGTGATAGGAATTACCACTCCTCAAACTCTCAAGATAGAAGGATATGTCAAGAAAAAAAGGTAATAGTGTTGATTGATTCGGGCGGTACACATAATTTTATTCATTTTAAGATAGGTAATGAATTAAATTGCTTCCTATATCCGGCACTAGAATGTCAAGTGATGGCTGAAAATGGAGGAACTATAAATGGCCCTGGAAAGTGCCATATTAATATCAAGCCAACCATGGGGGAATATGTATTGAATAGTCGATCCTTTCTATTCCAATGGGTGGTGTTGATGTTGTACTAAGAGTCCAATAGTTACAATATTTGGGGACTATAGATTTTAATTTTCAAGAACTTTTCTTGAAATTTTTGGGAAAAAGGAGAAAAGAAGTTGAATTATGGGGTATCACAAGGAAACATATAAGGATAATCAACTTTAATGTCATGACGATTTTGAAGAAAGAACAATAAGGCACAATTGCACAATTATGCTCACTACGGGGGTCAAACATGGAAATCCTCTATTTCTCCGGATCTCCAAAAAGCCTTGGAAAATCATTGTAAGGTGTTTGAGACTCCCAAAGAGCCTCCCACCTATTTTGATCATTATCATGCTATTCATATGATTCCGAGGAAGTGTTCCTCCAAACATCAAGCCTTACAAATATCCTTATGCCCAAGAGAGAGAAATTGAACGTATGATTGCATACATGCTAGAGAGTTTGGTATAATTCAACCTAGTCAAAGTTCTTTCTCTTCTCCAATATTATTGGTGCACAAGAAGGATGGATCATTGTGCATGTGTCAGTTAGCAGGAGCTCAACAAGCTCACTATTAAAAATAAATTTCCCATTTATTTGCCATTTATAGATTATTGGATGAATTACATGGAGAAATTTACTTCACCAAGTTGGATCTTAAGTTGAGTTATCATAGAGTAGAATGAAGACTGAGAACATTCCGAAAACAGCATTTAAAACTCATAGAGGTCATATGAATTTTTTTTGGTCATGCCTTTTGGCCTTACCAATGCACCTTCTACATTTCAAAGGTTGATGAATTCCATTTTAAAACACTTCTTTAGAAATTTTGTGTTATTATTTTTTGATGATTTACTAATCTACAACAAGTATTGGAAGGATCATGTTCAACATATTTAATGAGTTACTATTGGAGGAGAAATAATTACATGCAAAAACCTCCAAATTTTTCTTTGGAGTACGGGAGGTGGAATATACGGGTTATCTTGTATCTCATGAGGGTGTTAAGGTTGACCCCAACAAAATTAAAGCCATTGAGAATGGAAAATCCTAACCCTAAAGCATCTACAAGGATTTCTCGGGTTAATAGGGTATTATCACGAGTTTGTTAAGAATTATGGGAGAATAGAATCTCCCCAACAATATTGTTAAGAAAATTTGCATTTTTATTTGAATCTGAAGAAACTGAGCTTTGAACATCTTAAAGAGGCAATGTGCCGGCAAGTCTTAGCTATGTCTGGACTTGAGAAAAATCTTTTTTGTGGAATGTGATGCCTTAGGAAATGGAATTTTGTTTTAGTGCAAGAAGGAAGACCCATTGCTTTGAAAGTCATCCAATCAAAGAAAAGTATTTACAGAAAGCTATTTACGAGAAAAAAATGTTGGCAATACTACATGCACTAAAAAAATGATCTTGCCTAATGGGAAGACACTTTAAGGTAAAAATAGATCATGATATTCTTAAATAATTTTTGGAACAAAGACCATATTAGAAGAGCAACAAAAATGGGTCATAAACTTATTTTGGGTTATGACTTTGAAATCATCTACAAAAGAGAGCTAAATGTTCTTGCGGATGCACTCTCAAGAAAGGATGAGGACGTGGAAGCATTGCTTTGTGTCATTTATATTATCCAACAGATTGGATAACCAAAGAAAAGGGAGGAGTGTAAGAATGACGAATAAGTGTGGACACTCATAAAAAGTTGCAACAAGGTAAAGTACATACGATACATATCGCTGGAAAAATGATTCATTGTAAGGCAAAAACATCGCTTATATGTTGTAGAATTTCCCAACTAAAATAAAATATTCTTTTGGAATTGCACACCTCTCCCTTAGGAGGACACTCGAGATTTAATAAAAAGTACCACGGGGTCAGAAACAACGTTTTTTTTTGGGATAGCCTTAAATTTTATATTCAAAAGTTTGTAGTGGAATGTTTGGTCCACTGCCAACAAAATAAAGGAAGTTGAGACAATTAAGACCCCGGGTCTCATTTGCAACCTTTATCCATTCCAGTCAACATTGGGAGGAGGTTTGAATGGATTTTAATATGAGTTTCACCCAGATGAAGGAAAGAGTGTCATCCTGGTGGTAGTTGATAGACTTACCAAGTGTGCACACTTTTTTACTATCTCATCATTTAAGTCTAATACACTTTCTATTGCATTTATGGAAACAATTCAAAAGCTACATGGAAACTAGAAATATTATTTTAAGCGATAGATATCCCATTTTCACTAGAATTTTTTGGATGAAATTATTTTCTTCTCTAGGTACTCAACTAACTCATACCTTATCTTATCATCCTCAATCTAATGGGGAAAACAGATAATGAACATGTTTAGAAGGATATCTTCATTGCTTTGTACACGATAAACGAAAACAATGGGTCAAGTGGTTACCTCTAGCTGAATGGTGGTATAACACTTTCTTCCTGCTTTGCAGCAAAAATGATCCCATTTATGGCACTCTATGGATATCATCCTTGTCCTTCACATCATCTTTAAGAGAAAATTCTAAGGTTCAAACGGTGGAAGATCACATCGAGCATCAACAGAAGTTCTCCAACTCCTAAAGGATAACCTAAATTTGGCACAAAATTGAATGAAACAACATGCGAATCAACATCGCAATGAAATAAGTTTTGATGTGTAGGCGGCCCAGGTATTTATGACTACAGCTATACAAATAAATGTCCCTCGGCAAGCTAAGGATAATAAATTATCGCCAACGTACCTATGGTCCTTACAAGGTGTTGCAAAAGGTTAGTCTTGTGGCATACAAATTGAAGCTTCTAATATCTTCTTGGATGCACCACATTTCGATGTTTTCATGCTTAAAGAAGGTTATAGGTGACAAATTCACAATTCAAAAAATATTGCCGAACTTGATGAGGAAGGAAAAATCATATCGGAACTGAAGCAATCACAAAAAAAAAACTCGTCAAATATGAAATCGATTAATTTAGGAAGTATATCATCATGTGTAAGAACTTACCCGGCGAAGATTCCACATGGGAGGATGATAATTTTATACAAAATAATCACGAACTACTCAAGCATTGATATTAATGACAATTTTTTGAGAGGAGAGAGGGGAATGTTAAGTCCCTATAATACTAGTGTATCCCCTTATTTTTATTGCTAGGGTAGCCTCCTTATTATTATTATTTTTTCCATGTAGTCCCCATAGTGTTATCATTGTGCCCCATGAAGCCCAATATTGTTGTTGTTGTGCCCTTACATTGTTATTGTTATGTATGCTACGATTATATTGGGACCCTTGAACTCTATATGAAGACGTTTTTATCATTTGAATTGGCCAAGAGTTGTTCATTTATGTAATGTAAAGAGGGGGTTTCCCCTTGAAGGGGTTGATTTCTAGTCGATGATATATCTCTTCTTCTATTTGTGAGTTGGTTGCATAACACGGGGAGGGGGAGGAGGAGGAGGACGGAAGGAGCATTGAACATGCTCCTCGAAATGGGCCATCCATACCTCAGCTTCTCGACTTACTCATATAACATATTTTGGCCTTGTTAGACCACCACTACATGCTCCCGAACATGGCAGGTTTGAAATAGTGAATTTTGTTCGAGCGTTGCAATTAGCTCGGCATGTTCCTCCTGTCACACATAATACGAGGTTTCCAAGTGTTCCATAACATATTGTATCAAATATTGACATCGCTCCACGCAAATACCTTTCCACTTCCTGCTTCCCCATGTTGCTTGTCCCTCGTCTTCCTGTACCTCACGACGAATTGACCTGCCCTTTCTTGACTTGGAGCGGTGTGATTCCCATAACCGTCCAATGTGCCACCACAGAGGCTGTGAGACTCATGACGAGAACAACCCGTCTTTCCACCACCCACGACCACAGCTGCGAGTGACTTCTACGGTCTTCCTGTGCCCCCGACCATTGCTACTAGCCACCAATTCTAGCGAGAGAGAGAGATGTGCCACACCTCCCAAGTTGCCTAAATTGGGCTTAATTTTAAAGAGGGAGCGACCCAACGAAGGCGGGCTCATGGTTACTAGTGTAACACAATAGAAAAGGTAAAAGACAAACCTCCATGAACCTTCCCGAGTTTGTGGCAACTGAGGAGAATCACACCACCCGCACTAGCGTGACCATCGCAAACCATCCCCAAATTCATGCAAAGAAATAAAATTTTACACCAGCCTCAAACGAAAACCCGTTCCCGCTTCGGGGATGATCCCACACTAGCCATAACGCCGAAGGAAACAATATACCGGCACCCCAAATACCATCGATCGGTGCGGGAGCGGAGAGAGGGAGCCTAAGATAGGCTGTGATTTTCCACTTCCCAAAGCAAAAGGATTACCATCCATCCCGATCCGGACCAACGGAGCACACACCAAAACGATAAAACCAAAACTTTTACTAGAAGAAAAGAACTTGAAGTGAAGACCAAACATGAAATTGACGAAAATTCCCACCTAAAACCATAGGAGGAAGCATACAGCGGGGTGCCACCTCGGAAGGGAGGAACCATTTGAAGCATTTTCCTCTTCGCATTGAGATCACACACTACCAACATCCTTGCTCTTCCGGATGCGAATAACCATTTAAAGAATGCACCACCCTCCATTAAACTCCAATGATCATCACCACCGTGGGAAGGCAAGGGACATAATTAATTTTCGTACCTACAACATTACTCCATACGCCTACAATGGTATTGAAAGGACAGGAGACTGTCCCTGTAAAAAAAAAAACCAAAAAAAGTAAAAAAATTAAAGTGTCAAAAATATGCCCCAAAAAGGTTGATGTTTCATCAATGCTTTTCAAAATCGACATGAAAATCACCAACATTTTAATTTTTTTACCCATACTTGATACATTAGAAAAGTTAAAGTGTAAAAAATAATCCCAAAAAAAGAGTTGATTCGAAATCAACGTGAAAATCACTAACGTTTATAAAAAATGTTGGTACTTACTACATAAGAAAATTTAAAGTGTTGAAAATATGCTAAAAAAAGTTGATGTTTCATCGACAATTTTCAAAATCAACATGAAAATCATGATTTTTTGTAACATCTAAAAAAACTAGAACTCGGTACAATCATCATTAAATTGGTAACTTTGTTAATGATATTAGAATGGAACTAATACTAATTATCGTTAGTTAGCTATATGTATTGTGATATTGAATAACCGAGGTAGTGAGTATTATGGAGAAAAAATACTCTCATTTAAGGTAGGCCTTATGGCATGGATTAATAAGTGGAATGGGTTATGGCATTTTGATGTTAGATTATGGATATATATTGTGTGCAGTTTTAATGATCTCTAACTTTCGATTGGTCTCATTACCCATCATGAGAGACTCAAACAAAACATAATTGATCGGAAAAGAGTGCATAATTAATACTTTCTAATGAATTTAATTAATCATTACCTTGATTCTCTTTTTATTGGATGAATTTGTTCTCAAAAGTAAAGTTTTTTAAATTAGAATTAAGTTATTATTATTATTTTTAATTTCCTCATTGAGTGAAGCTACATCATGGTCGTATCCAAAAATAACATTGGAATAGGACCGAAATTTAACCGTTGACTTAACACACATAGATATATATAGTCCAAGGGGTCTTAGATAGACGGTGATCGAGTATGTTTTTGGTGTTTTTGGGGCGCTACTAGATGTTAAGTCAGCAGTTCCAATTGGTTTCTTGGTTATCTCTTTGTTTAATGTCCGCTTACATTTGAATTCTTCCATTTTAAAAATCATCCTAGCACTCTTCTTGATCAAGCTATGCTTTACTTGAGTCCCTAATTATGAGTAGTGAGAACACAGAAATAGTAAGACATTATTAAACTTGCAACATAGTTACGGAAAGTGGAAATATACATACACAAGGATTCATAACATTATATATAATTCACTTTAAATTCTAATTCTATTGTGTTAGAATTTGAGAAATTACATGGTTTATGTTAATTTTGCTAGAATTTTTTTGGCATTGTTTACAATTGTAAATTCTTATGTCTTTAATTTGGGATAAGGCTTTCTGTGTCTTGTAAACTTCTTCATTTATTTAAAATGAGAAACTTGATCTCTAAGTTTTAGGGTCTTTGTTGTCTATTTAAAAATGTGATTGTGAAATGGTACTGAAAAACTCTTAGAAAATTTGTAATGTATATATGAAAGCCCCTAAATAACTACAATTCCCATTTAAAAAAAATTAAAAATTAAAATTACATACACTCCATATATGTATTTTGCATAGTGTCTTGAATTTGTTATTGTACTCTCTCAAAACCCCCTAAATAACTACTAATTCCCATTAAAAAAAATTTGGAATTACAAAACACTCTTATATGTATTTGGTCGTGAACCTATTAGTGAATTTCACAAATTTCTGTACAATACCTGGAATTACAAATTTGGCATAAAATTAATGTGATCCCTTCCTCCCTTTCAAATCTACCATGTCTAATAACTACAATTCCCATTAAAAAAAATTTGAATTACAAACACTCATATATGTATTTGTTGAACCTATTACATTGAATTTTACAAATTCTCTTTAGCGCGGAGATCACAAATTTGACATAAAAATTAATCAATCGCTTCTCCTTTCAAATCTACCATGTCCCTGATTTTCTCTTTGTGCACGATATACAAATTTGGCATAAGAAAATTAATCAATCCCATATCACTTTCAAATCTACGTGTACCATGTGTAATTACTATACTTTAAACAACATGAACATTTTGTGCCTATTAGGAGGGGAACGACGTCCTTCCAAAGTTGAGAGCACAAGGTGTGGTTCCCATTATCGAGGTTAATAAACTTGTGACCAAGTTCTACATGGTTCCCACTTTATCATTTAACCATAGGCTACTTTATAGCAAACTTTTCAAATATTGGGTCCAAGGCGACCATGGAGACGTAGCTATCCTCAAACACCATATAGCATTTCCACTTGACGGTAGGAAATCTATGGCTCTCGAATATGTTTTCTTTATCCGACGGTGGAAATGGTGCAATGATGATTGGGTTACCACCCTCTCTCCATTCACATTTCATTTGGTTCTATCATTCACGCTCCATTCACGCTTCATTTGGTTCTCATTCACACTCTATAAAAAAATAATCATAATTTTTTTATAAATTATCTACATTTAATGAGTACATTAAATAGTGGAATCCTTCCCAAACCTTTATTAAAATAACAAATAAAATCATTCACTACAAACGTATTTCAGTCAAACCAAATAAAAACAATGATTCACTAAACCTCTAAATATAAAAAAAGATTGCTCTGTCTCTAAACCTAGTAAAAAAATGAGTTAATCTTGGAAAAAGCTTTTAAATAATTTATAAGCACAAACCAGGAAGCGTGGTCACACCTTCAATCAACATAAATTCATAACAAGGTGAACACTGAGCTAACTATCGTTAAAATGATGATACAAGTTGAAGAATTATCATGTTGTAAACATAGAATTTGACCTGGTGCTTATTACTATCAGTAGGTATAAATTAAGCTAAAAGTTAGAATAATTATGAGTCATCAACATAGTCTGTCTTGTACTTTTATGGAAAAAGTTCATTTCAAAATGAGCATAATAAATTTACTAGTAAATTGCCTATTTAGCATGGTGGTGTTTAATCTATAAATTGAAAGAGTAGATAGAAACATCATATAACCATTCTTGAGACAGTATTTTAAAAATTGGTTATTGATTACATTCACTTTTCATTTCAGGGTAATGGAGTATTATTTAACATTGTTTATATCATTATATATCTTTAATAGGACTAGAGGTTTATGCACATCCAAGTAATAGACCATTAAATATATAGGTGATAGACTAAACAATTTCTATATCTCAAGTAATGAGCATTAGTAGATGCTTATAACTATACAATAAAGATTTGTATCCTTGTCTGTATCGACATAATAAAAAAATTAGAAATCATAAATATGCAAATTTAGGATTAGAAAAATTTGCTTGAAGATATGTTGATAAATAAATAATTATTTAATAAAAAGCAGAATATTATAAACAAAGTTATACTTGCTCCAAATCAAAGGAGAAAAAGTATTTATGAATACCTAATTGTCATATATCTAAAGCAATTCCACGGTGGGAATTCCAAAACTGAAAGAAGGGTATGACTTGTTAGCCATGATGCTGCTTAAACCAAATGCCGAAGTGGATATTAGACTTGAATGAAGGCCAACATGGTTTTAGATAAGAAAAACTTATTACCTTTAAAATTAAAACATAAAAAATAGATTTGTATTTTTGATGGAAGGTTTACATTAAAACTCTTCAAATCATGTGCTTTGAAACAAAAGGTTCAAAAGATAACTAAATGAAAATTAAAGAAACATTAATAAGTAATACCATGAAATAAAGGCTTTATTTGTTTACAGAACATATGTCATTAATTTTAGATGACTTCCCTACATGTCATTGATCTCTATTTCTAAAGAAAGGGAAGTAAGAATATTACTTGCCTTACCAGAAGCTAGTTGAATGAACAAAACCTGAACAAAGAACAGAAATTACCATTACATATGCCATAAAGGTTTCTAGAAGTTTACTAATTTGATGACAAGTAGCTTTGCTCATGAACAAAAAGCAATTCATGTTGAAAATTCATATCTAACTTCGTGATAATTTCAAATTAATTCAACCATATTAAGCAGATACTAACTTCCTATGATCCTAATTCATGCCACTTAGGAATAACATTTCATCTTGTTCCCCCACATCAACGGCATAAAATATTTGTCTCTGATATGTGTACCAACATGGATGTTCCTTTTTTGCTACTCATTTTCCTTTTTCCATGAGGATTGAAATTATGTTCCCTGAGAGTTGTGAAAAGGACTTGAATGAGGCTGAACACTATTTGTTATAATATATGGGAATATTTATTGATAACGTTGCTTTGTCATAATCATTTTTCAACCTCAATGTGTACTTTATTATTTTGCATCGGTCCTTTGAAACATAATTACCCTCGGTTTTTCTTTGCCCCATGTGCATCTAAATTCTTGTCTTGTATCTTTAGTTTTTTGCACTAATAGGGCATATTCTCCGTTTCATGGTATTATTCCAACAATGATAAGTTCACGCATCTTAGTTCTAGACTTACAATGTGAAACTATTATTGAAAGCATTGTTTGTATTCAATGCTTAAAATTTTGATAGTATGTTTGCACAGAGTGCCTTGGCATAAACCAGGAATGATACTACTACTCCATGTACAAGTTGATGATCGAGGATTATTTTGATAGTCAATTTGTATGCTGCCATTGAGAGGTACTGAGTAATTTGGTCTGTTGTTTCTGAGATGATTCCTTTACTTTTGGCCTTGTCTGTCATAGATAATTTATTGTGTGGTTATCTTCGTTTCATCTTCGACGCTAGGGTTTCTCTATCTTGTTAATCAAACGAAGAATCGAAGTTTCTTTTTATAAGATTGTAAAAACACACAATTTCTTGATTTCTTCTTCCTATGTTGCTATAACTAAAAGGTAGCTCTAAGATAATAATTATTTTGTATTAAGATGCTAGAGGAGGTAATTTACTGCTAAATACATTTGAGATTATTTTAGGTGTTACTGTAAATTACGAGTCCTTTTCCAAATCTATGTCCAGTTGAAACTAGAGATTTTCTTGTGATAAAATTGTAGAATTGTGCTCTTTAGTAGAGTTATCTTTTGCGATGAACATAATATTCAAATTTTTTTCTCCCCTATTCGTTACGAGTTTCAATTGTTTGGCATTATGATGTTCTTTGCTTAACTAGTTTCACTATTTGGTAGAAGATACACTAAGGAGTGAACCATGCTACTAACAACTAGTACCAGAATATGCTAATTATGCATACGGTTCAACGAGGTTAGTTCTTTTTTTTCATCTGGGTACATGTACATATTATAATAGTAGGGCTGCTCCCCTTATTATCTATATAAAGTCGGGGAAGCATAGCTTGGTTCGTAGGTTGGGCGGGGTAGGCGGCTTTTGTCGAGTCGGGTAGCGATGTTTCGTGGCATGGGTTCGCCAATACCGGGTCAAAGATATGATATTAGGTTGGATAGTAGGTGTTTTAGTGGTCGTGGGTAGCGGAAACTACGAGATTCTCCCGCTACATTACAATATATACGCTCCTTATGCGAGTAGCTTTGGGTACAGTTCGTCCAAAGTAGGCGAGGCATTACTCTACTAGTTCTAATAGCATCTAGTTCTATGCAATGGAATTGATGCCTATTTATTTCAAAGGAGGAGACAACAATAAGCTTCTTCGATATGGCTCTTAAATGTGCTAGAAAACTAACATTCTGGAGCCATTCCGTGTCACATTTATGATACCAGGCCAAACATAAAACTAATACCTTGCTTTGGAGCCACTTCGTGACCCTTAAAAACGCACCTAAGGTCTTTAACGTAATAGATTTGAAACGAGTATCAAAGTGCATAGAACATAGAAGATAACATAATTCTTGACTCGGTAATTAGTCGGTAATTTTAGAAGTTAAGCCCAGTTTTAGTGTTAGTTTTTACAGAATTTAGTGTTAGTTTTATCCCGAGTCCTCAATTCCAATACATTTTATCGAGTTATGAGAAGAATAGACCATCCCAGTTCATCTGGGTTCCCTCACTGGCAGCACCTCATGTATTGGATGTAAAAATAAAAGAGTAGGTTTACTCTGAATTTTATATGAATTTGGTCATTGTGCTAAAAATTGTCATCTTGGAACCCTTGGCATTTTGCAAATAAATACTAAGTTATGGGAAGAGGGCCAAGGGTTTGGGAGCATAGTTTTAAGGCCCAACATGGAAATTTTAACAAAAAAAATTTGGTGCTCTTCAAATTCCACTTGAGGCAAGACTTACGGATCGCTTAGTTCACCTCTGTTTCGAAAGTTTGAAACATTTGGCAACACACACAGTGGTCATGTCAATAGATCATTTCTCTGATGATGAGGACCATAGGTAAAATCTAAATAAAATTTATGGAGGCAAGTTAATTTGGTTTTAATAATTTTTCTTCGGACAAGAAAGCAAGTTATGAAACCATGGCATTTAATTAGAAAACTTGTCATGAATAGAGTCAAGTAACAACTTGTACATAATAGGAAAAGCGAGAAAATATTATATATAAATATGGGCCAATGCCAAAACACCAGAGGTATGTTACCAATCAATGTAGTTTAGCATTTTTGTAAGACAAGGTCAACTTAATAAATGCGAGGAGCATTTCTCTACATATAGTGGTGTTATAAAAATGAAGCTATAAATTTATAATAATAATAAAACACACAAACGACCAATCTAGTCAACATGCTAAAAGGTCTCTATCACGAATTTTGGCATTGCAAATAAAGATAGAAGTATGGGAAGAGGACTAAGGTTCGGGGCCATAGTTTGAAGGTCGATGTGGAAATTTTAACAAAAATTTTTTGGTGCTCTTGAAATCCCGCCGAAACAACACTTACGGATACGCTTAGTTCGGCTACATTTGAAGTTTCTAAAACATTTGTGACACACCTGGTCAATTCATGTCAATAGATCATTGCTACGATGTGATGAGGACCCGAGAGGTAAATCTCAATGGAAAATTAGAAGAAGCTGAAATTTGGTTTTAATAATTTTTCTTTAGACAAGAAAGCAAGTTATGAAACCATGGAATTTAATTATAAAAATTGTCATGACTAGAGAGTCGAGTAACGGCTTCTTATAATAGAAAAAGCTGAGAAAATATTATATAGAAATATGGGCCAAATGCCGAGACATAGGTATCTTGCAAAATCGATTACCTTAGGTTTAGCATTTTTACAAGACAAGGTCAAGCAAAAAAAACACATGCATTTCTCTACATATAGTGGCGTTATAGAAATGACTATAAATTTATAATAATAAAAAAACACACAAACAACATTATGAATATAATTTGATTCATAACATCGATACATTTCATATTTGGCTGAGTTTACTTTTAAGTCTTTTCATGAAAAAGTAAACATTCTTAATATATACAACGGGTGTTTATATGATTCGAAGATACCTTTCTTATTTTGTAAGTATAACCTTGGCCACTTATGTAGATAGGAAAGAAATGATATTAATTATGCTAATCAAAGAAATGAAAACCACTGAAAAAAGACACCCATCAAAATAATACATATAAAGCAAGTAAACTACTTTAATTCGGAGAGTATAGCTCTAAGGGTTGTTACTAGTTATTAGTTGCTTTTGATTCACATACCGATTTCGTGCTATTGTAGTTACGTATATTCTATTGGATGGAAGTAGGTGCTTTGATTCTCTACTCTTGTTGTTCCTTCAAGTCACTAGTTACCTTCATTTGTGCCAAATTTTAGCTTGAACAAGTGAGAATGAATTTTCAAGGATAATTTAGTTGCTTACGGGCTAGCAAGCATAGAGAAAATGCATCTCACTATGTGGGTTGATTCATAGGGCCCGTTTCGGGTCAACAACGTAACGGTAATAAGTGTTTCATGGCACGAGGTGTCGGATAATAGGATGCTACATACTTTTGCCATGTTACAGATCCCTAAATCCTCCAACTTTAATAACAAAACTCTTAACAATAAATGCTACAACCACCACACTTGGTTTGACTTATGGAAAGTCCCAAAAGCAATCATGCGGTAGGTAGTTGAAATCAAAGAAGTTTGTTGGCGCGATAAGGGTTTTTAAAGGAAATGGATTGTGCGAGATGATTGTCGAATAATTATTTTTATGCCATAAAGAGCGTTTTCGAAAATGGATTGTGCGGATGGTTGTCGGATAATTATTCTTATGTCATAAAGAGTTACCGCCACTGCGATGATATAAGCACGGCCTGGATACTATTTGGTGACATATAAACGTCTTGAGAATGCGAGACTTAGCACTCACGTCTTATCCAATTGTAATGACTATTCGAGATTGATAAAGACATCACCATCATATCATGTCGAGAGATGATTGTATTGGAAACGTTCTGTGCTATTGCGAAAACTAGTAGAATATATCCTTCTATATAGTTAAGCGGAATGGAAAAACTAGAATGGCGAAGAGAGTTGACAAAAAACTAGTAGACATATATCCTTATACGGTTAACGTGGAACTTCTTGATGAGTGAAAGTAATGACCATCACCAAACCATACTACATATGACAATAATAGCAACAAAAACATCATGTGCAATGTGACCATTGAAAATAGAGCTGGATACCAAAGTATTTACGGAGATGTCTTTCTTGTTCCGGTGAAACTAATGACCATGCCAATCCATATTACACATGACAACAACGAGCGGCAACAAAATCCCCTGCTGCAATGCCACCACAGGAAGCAGGCTAGGAAACCAAAGTCTTTACAAGGACGTGAAATAATGAAGGGGCTGATCCATATGCCCGCAGATTGTCCATTTGAATTGAGTTGTGTTTTCTTGTGAATTAGGAAGCTTGGTTGTTTCATGTATCGGGAGCTTATTTCGTGATTTTGCGAGTTGAGCGTCTGTAATTATCCTCATTGTGTGTCCTAAAAACGGCGACAAGAATGATTCACTGCTAGTATAGCCAATATCCCTATTAGAATAACCTCTCCACACCGATGCCGGAACCATAGTGCCAAAAATCCCATAGACTAGCACCTTACGATGGGTATCACATTGAGACGATTTGTGAATGAAAACAACACATAAACCCCCAAAAGATCTTAAAGAGCCAATACTTGCATTGCCAAGACCACTAAATGCTCACCGAGTTTCATTCGAAAGATCAATAAAATCAATACTTGTGGCTATTTGCGCAGGTGTGTGTTTCTTGGAAACGAAGCTCTTACAATGTAAACTGTAGGCAATTAATTCGATATGTTGACTCGATGAAACTAATGACCATTACCAATCCATATTACACATGACAACAACGAAGCAACAACATCTTGTGCAATGTCACATTGAAACAAAAATGGAAACCAAAGTATTTACGGGGACGTGAAATAATGAAGGAATCGATCCACTTATGCCACAGATTTTCCATACGAGTCGAGTTGAGGAATCTGTGAATCGGGAAGCTTGGTTGTTTCAACCATAGTGCATTGAAAATCCCAGAGACTAGCACCTCACTCCCAGTCGATGCATTGAGGCAGTTTGTGAATAGAAACAACACATATTTCAAAATATCTTAAACAACCAACACTTGCATCCCCAAGACCAATATACACTCACCAATTTCATTCGAAAGATCAATAAAAGTAGTACTTGTGGCTATTTCTTGGTGCGCGTTGCTTGCAAACGAAGCTCTTACAATGTAAACTATGAGCGATTAATTCGATATGCTAGACATATACGCAATTTAAAGTGAGTTTCAAAGATAAAAAATCGTTTGAAGACGGTCCAGTTCCTTGCATTGCCATATGTCATCCATTTGAAAAATTCGAGGTAATAGCAGTAAGTTGAAACATGGGCGATATGGGTGAAAAAATGCACAATTAGAGCATTCTTCATATGAGTGTTATATTGTGTTGAAAGTATGGTTTAGTGCTAAATCTTTTGTAAAATGTAGTCAACATGTCACTTCAACAAAGTGATCCAAATCTTGAAATTCTTTAGAAAATGGAAATGACGGGGTTTGTACGAGTGCCCATTTTAATTAGATGTCGAAAATTGGGTTTCATTGCATACATGTGCAATATTAGATCCATAAGATTTGCATATATCCTAAGATGGATGATAATTTTTTGTGTTGTTTTACATTAAATTAGTGTCAAACAACAAGTTGAAATCGATCAGAAAAAGCCTAAAATTGATGCCAAATACTTGATATAAATTGGCACACAAATCCTTGCCAAAAGGGTAATTATGACAACCTATTGAGTAAAAAACGATCTTGGATAACAAGTTTATTTTGCTGATTTTATCCTTTGCGACACTAAATTTTTTGTTACTGCACACTAAATTAGTGACATATATCCTAAAATGGATGACAAATTTGTGTTGTTTTAGACTATATTAGTGTGAGACAACAAGTTGAAATCCGTAAAAAAGAACCTAAAATTGATGCACCAAATATATAATTTGGCACATAAACCACTACAAAAGGGGTAATTGTGACTACTTTCATAATTAGACAACTTGGAATTCTTAACAACGCTTTTACTAAATTAGTGGAACAACGAAAATTTAAATCGATTAACGAGACAACAGATACAAGAATAATACGGACATTCCTGTATGTAATCATGGGGAAAGTGCCATTGTGTTTCAAAAAATTGTTGTACATTTGTTATAAATTTACATTTATGGTTCCGTGGAATTGTTTTCTATAGCATACCAGCATCCTTGAAAAGATTGAGTAATTTGATAGTCGGGTTTGTATCGATACCAAGCCCTAGTACTTGGGAATAAAACGAGGTTTCTAGAAAGCACGACCTAAGTCTTGCGGTGGGAAACGAACGAGTCTTTAGGTGATAACGACTATAAAGCCATTGATTCGGAGAAATGAACTCTAAACCATCCGCATGCATTCATTAGATGCAAGTCGGTATAGTTATGGGTTGGGAGAAGGAAATTTCTCAAGTCTACACTTTTTGAGTAAAGTCAGAAGCCAGCTTGACACAATCAAATTATTCAACAATAATAAGGAATGTGATTTTCTATTCGATGAGACCTTCCCCTACCTATGTCTACCTACTACGTACCCAACTTGGATTTTGTGTTTTAATTATTTGATTCTCATGTTGTGTTGATGACATTGATGCCCATTACAATTCGAGCAACAAGGCCGATTACTCCAATTATAACATCATCAACATGGTTATGTTTCGAAACAAAAAGCTGGAGACACTTTGTAGATGATACTAATACAACAATAAGCCAACATGAAGCATCGATGCCACAAAAAACACAACTGCTATTATCTATCACATAATAATATACTTGTATAAAATGCAAACTAATATAAAAACATTTAGAGCGGCCAAGCTAAAAATTTGGTCCAATAGCTAATTTTGTAAATTCTAGATTCATAAATGAGATCATCACATGATCCCATCGCCACGATAATTTTTGGAAGAAATGGAAAGCTTTACGAGAAATGATCAACATGACCTACATTAGTTATTCTTAGAACATGTATTGATTTTTCGACATACGGTAACATTGTATGAGCATTTGTAAGCATGTTCAAATTCCATCCAAAAAAAGTATTTTTGAAGATTTATGCACAATATTTAGCCTTTAACGTTATCAATATTTCAAAGTTTCACTATCTCTATTTCTAAAGAAAGGGAGTAAAGACATCATAACTTGCCATTTCGAAAAGCCTAGTTGAACGACCAAAAGCGCGAGCAAGAAAAAGCACCAAACATGTGCCATAAAGGTTTCCGAAGTTTGCAAATTCGGTGGTGATAAACCTTCTCATGAACAAAAAGTCGTTCATGTTAGAACATTCATATCTAACTTTGACTACGCAACTAGTCGAGTTTTTAATTTAAACTTGAGTGCTAACAACATTCTGCAGATGAAATAGGTAACTTTGACCTCAAAACGGGAACTCTAGCCCAAAAACGCTCAAAAAACATGAAAAAACACCCCCCAAAAAAAAAATGTCTTCCGAACGCACTTGTTTTTTTCGAAGGTCAAATTTCAACATTTTCTAAAATTATGCTAAAAACAAAATTGTTTGTTGAAAAATGATTGAAAAAACACCCCCCCAAAAAAAAAGTGTGTCTTCCCGGGAAACTGCTTGTTTTTTTTTAAATTTCAACATTTTCTAAAATTATGCTAAAAACAAAATTGTTTGTTGAAAAATGATTGAAAAAACACCCTCAAAACAAAACCGATTGATGCTAGAATAACAAAAAAAAAAAAATTGTGTCATAATTTTGACACTTGTGACAATGGAATTAAAGACAACATATTGGGACATTTTTTAAAGTAACTTTCTAACATTTTGATAGATGATGTTAAAGATAAACAAATACATGTCACAGAGGCTTATAATTTTGAACAATTTTCATCCATGTTGTTAAACATAAAATATCTTGACTTTAAACAACCCCAAATTTGTAATTATTTTCAACCATAACCTTAAAGATAAAAGGTAAATCTAAAGTTTTTCAATCTTAAGTGTTCAACATACTTGAACAATGAAATTATGGAGAAAATATAAGACTTAACAATTTAAAGCAGAAACAAGTAAAATTAATTTTAATTTTAAAGAATAAAAACATCTTTTTCAAATCTTAGCATAAGACAAATTTAAATATAATTTCAACCAAAACCTAAAAATCAAGCATCAAAACAAAGTGTTGTTTCAATGACGCATATAATTATTAAAACTTTTAAAAGTATCTTATACCAAATGGTAACAATACATAATATCATGGTAATATCCTTTGCATAATCTAAAAATTCAACATTAGTTTCTATTTTCTATTTTACTTATAATTAAAATATCAACATTGGTACATTGAATATAACATAAATTATTTTTGTAATTCATTGTTACATTGTCGATATTCTAAAGAAATGAATTCTTCATAATTAAAACGTATAATCCAACAAACATAGAAATGTCTCGGAACTTCATGAAAAATGAGATGGAAGTCAAAATTTTTATTTCAAGTTACCATGCAAACATCAATTACGAAGAAGTGTCTTAGATAGTTATTCAAAATCGACCATAGGTTACGGCACACCATCATAATCTACATCTTGAGATGAATGGCTCGATACAGGATAGATGATCCATATTCTTCTCTTTCATCAACTGGTGCTCCATACGAGGTCAACATGCATGCCCACCATTTCGAGTTCAAAAGTCTTGTAGATCTACGTCTACATTCTATGATCCCATTTCAACGGTAATTGTTGCGGTAGCAATTTCTTCAAAATATTTATGGTACATAGCCCAGAAAGTTCCTCTCTTTGTCAAATTGAAGTCATACACAAGTATGTCAACATCCTCCAATTTTAAGACATCTGTACGCGTGACGATTTATGTTGCGCCCTTTCTTTTCTCTTTACGCAATTCTTTTTTCCACTACCATCCTGACACCATTGAAAGGGTGGGTACTTGTGGCATACCAATGTACATCAACGATTTGTAATCTCTTCATTTTCATTAATGACCT
The DNA here is from genome assembly GCA_034641835.2 of Pinus albicaulis. Classification (NCBI taxonomy): domain Eukaryota; kingdom Viridiplantae; phylum Streptophyta; class Pinopsida; order Pinales; family Pinaceae; genus Pinus; species Pinus albicaulis. Next base: position 258,753 of record MU968458.1, read on the forward strand.
TTATAACCTTGGCAATCAGGAATGGATAGCCAAGTGGATCTTCATCTGCTGCCTTTATCATGCAACCCTCCTTAAGATCCTGCCACCCAAGGAACCCCTGTAAAGGTCTTCAGCAGCTTCACGTTGTGCACGTGATCTTCTAGAACCAATATGGATTTCTCTTTCCTCTGCAGCAGGAAATTAATAATAGCTTGGGGTATTGTTGTTCAACATTGTGTGTTTCTTGATGTTCATGTTCATTTGGCATATTTTGTGGCCAAAAAAGGAGTCTTCAAGCGTATCCTCATTCTTGATCTTGAAATCATATCACTTTGATTACTGAAAAAGACTCCCCAAAAGCCAGATGCTTAACCATCGAAGTATTCATATGTATCTCTAATACATCTTTTAATTCCTCTAGACATTCAAAATAATTTATCTCTCTCTTCGCCTTCGTGCATTATGGAGTTCGGTATTTGTAATAACAATATCTTTGATGAAAACATTGGACGCTACGGAACTTCAAAAATGCTAAGCACGATGATGGTCCCCATTCTTCAATAGTTGAATACTTCTTGCCCCATATTAGTGTTATCCCATCAATTTTTTTGATACGAAATTGATCTTTGAAGCTAATGTCGTTAAGTTTTTCAATGCATTTCTCCTCACCATGCGATCAAAAATAAACCTTCGCATGTCAATAGTTTCTTCAACACATGAAAAACGGTACACGGAATGTACGATTTCTTAATACATTCAATTAATGATGGCAGACTCCCAACACCTTTCCTCCTCAATGTTCTTTGAAAAGCAGTAAGACATTTGATCAATATGATCATGGGTATGCCCAACAAGAAGGAAACCAACCTTTATCTTTTTAAAAATCCCCAGATTCAACAAGCATGTTTAGATACCCAAAAAAAGAACTTGATTTTTGTTCTCACGACTTGTGTTGTCTAATTATAAATACAAAACTTCGGGAAGAATCCCGGACCAATGAGTAACCACGTCATGGATTATAGTTATGGTCAGATTTGCATCATTGTGAACATTTGGAGTTGTGAAGAAAACTCTTGGAAACATCTTCTCATTAAATACCATACAACCAACCAAGTGAAAGCCCAGGTAATTTCCTCCTGTGTTTTTGGTGTGCGGACAAAATGTGGAAGAAGTGTTTTCTTTTGGTCCATACCATCAATTATCTTGATCCCGAGATATTTATTTGGATGATCATAACACTTCTTTCGATGTTTATACAACTTTTGTCTTTCACTTGTTTGCTGATTGCGATGGTCTTGAAGTTCTTTGACAACGGAATGTTTGTACATAAAATAAAAGAAACATATGAATAAATATATTTTCATAGTTGATAAGTATCAAATTTTAAAAAACAATGTTTTGAACACATACCTCTTTCGCATGACATTTATCTCTTTTTATTTAAGAAGGCATGTGCTGCAAATCCCCATCCTTGTCTTCTTAGGAATACGAACATTGTTGAATTAGGTTTTCCATATCCTTGTAAAATAAGAATATGTACGATAAAATTACCAATTCCTTCAACAACAGGATTGCATAATCTTTGTATAACATGAATATTTCTCGTCTCGAGAAATTATACAAGAATATGTATTGTGTCTTTATTTAACACACTCTCCATGATTTGAAAAGAAGTCTTTCATCCATGTCTTCGCCGGTATTTGCAAACGACCCCACCTCTCGTTTATGACGTGCTTCGAATAATATGTGGGATCCTTTTCCAATCTATCTGGATTCTTGACAAACGACAATTACCAATTGAATACAACATTTTGAACGCATTTTACTTTTGAAGCAATACATTCCCAATATGATAATCATAACACCTTTAGTGTAGATTGCATACGACCCACTAAATATGAATTTTGCATGCTTTTATTCATTGACATATATGTTTTCCTTTTAACGAAGCAAAGTTGAAATCCATATTTTTCAAGCAATCCCTTCGACAACATGCACTTGAAATCAAATGAACGTGAGAACTTTTGTCGTGAGATATTTTGTCCTCGCCCTTGTATAAGCTAAGATGCCTTGGATTGATATGAAAAGGTCTGCTCTACTCCTAGTTGCAATATTTACTTGCAACGGCTTCATCATTCCATGTCCTTTGTAAAAGTAGTTTCATCACCATTAGAAGGAATATTATCCCCACTACTCATCATCCTCAACATAGTTAGAAATTCATCCAACATCATTGCATGGAAAATTTTCTTTACCATCATCGATTGAAGAAAAAATTTCACAAGAATCATCGACACTTTTGTAACCATGACTCCAAAAATTCTTCTACATCTTGACCCATGCTTTCAAATTCTTCCACAGGAGGATTCAATTCTTCATCACCATGAGTGTCTTTGAAATGGTCACTTGGAGAAAATGCAATATTCGGATACGTGTCTTTAAATTATCATTTGCAAGAAACTCTTCATCCTCCCTTCCTCGGTGGCGCTCTCATAATCCTTGGGATTAGGCATAAGTGGAAGCTTTGAATTTGTATTCACTAGAATTTCTTCACCCTGCCCCTCCCCTTCCTCACTAAAGCTCTCATAGTCCTTAGGATTGGGAATAAGTGAATGCCTTGAATCTATATTTATTGGAAATTCTTCATCCCCCCCTTCATCGGTGGTTAAATTATAATCGTTATGATTAGGATGAAGTGAAAATTTTAGCTTTGAAATTCATCCTCGTCTTCATCGGTGGTGGCATAATCCTTAGGATTAGGACGAAGTGGATATTTTGTGGCTGCAAATTCTTCATTCCTCTTCCTCGGTGGTGCGACATAATCCTTAGGATTAGGACGAAGTGCATATTTTGACTTTGCAAATTCTTGTTCCCTCTTCATCTGTGGTGCTCACATAATCCTTAGGATTAAGACGGAGATGGAAATTAAAACTCTACGGAATTTTTAGTCCCTCTTCATTAGTGGTGCTTGCATAATCCCTTAGGATTAGGACGGAGTGGAAATTTTTGACGTAAATTTTCATTCCTCTTCATCGAGTGGTGTTAGCATAATCCTTGGGATTGGGGGCCAGAAGTGGATCATTTTGACTGCGAAACATTATCATTCCCTCTTCATCGGTGGTGCTCGCATAATCCTTACGATTAGGGCAGAATTTGATATTTTGACTAAATTTGTCCCCTTTTTTCTTCGATCATGGCGGCATACTCCTCGGGATTACGACGGAAGTGGATATTTTGACTCTACGATTCTTCATTTCCCTCTTCATTTGTTGTTCTATGTAATCCTTGGATTAAATTTGAAGTGGATATTCTTCATCTCCCTCTTCATCGTGGTGTCCTCATAGTCTCCTTGGGATTGGGACGAAGTGAAACTTTTGACTCTGCGTTTCTTCATGCCCTTCATCTTGTTGCTTTCATAATCCTTAGGGTTAAGAGTAGTGGTATAGCGGCGCTGATTTTTTTGACTCTCTGTTCATGAGTGAATGAACTCTCGTTATATTCATATCTGAATAGAAGAGTTGTTGCTGATGACGAAGATGTTGATGTTCTAGAAAAGAAAAACTTCGTTATCGAAGAAACCATGGCTTCCAACAAGACAGGTTGAATGATACAAATTCCTCTCCCACTTACAATATATAGCAAAAATGCAAAAGAAATTTCCTCCAATTTTCCCTCCAAAAATTAAAGCGAAAAATTTCCCACTCCAAAACTCCCTCCAAAAAATTCACAAAACTTTAACTGTTGCAACTATAATGACTACATGTAAATATTTTAAATTTTTATTTTAAACTTTCTAGTTATATTCATCTAAAACATATTTCCATTTTTTTTTAAATATTCCTTTCATACATCTCTTAGAAACTAAATAATTTTCTTATTTGAATAGTTTAAGATTGAATACATATAAATATTTATAAAAATAACATGATGTAAATATTAACTATTTAAACTATAATTAACTACATGTATATATTTAGATTTTTAAAAATTTAATCGCATGATTTTAAACATTGATTATATTAAATATTAACTATGATAACTAAATACAAATATTAACTATTTATATATTAAATATAATTAACTACATGTAAGTATTTCATATTTTAATTTTTAATACGAGATTATATTTGAATTATTCAACATTCGGTACATGTAAATAAATATTAAATAAAATATTAATTATGATAACTACATCATAAAATAATAAGTATTTTAACTATAGTATGAACTATAATAAATTAAATGTAACATTCGGTACATGTAAATATTAATTATGATAACCACATGCAAATAGTAAGTATTTTTAATATAGTATGAACTATAATAAATTAAATGTAAATATTTTAAATTTGAAATTTTAATCCCACATTCATTAAACGGTAAATCAATCGGACAATATACAATATTTAAAAGGAATGATTGTTTCTGTTCATCACATCATCAAGTTTTCACATTGTTGTTAGAGCAAATTTACGGAGGTGTTGCGTTGGCATTGGTAACTTCGTGGAGGCATTGCATTGGCATTGGAAGCTTTGTGTATTTGTGGTAATTTTGTGGAAGTGTTGCATTAGCATTGGTAACCATTGAAAGGCATTGCATTGGCATTGGAGGCATTGTGTTGCTATTCGTAATTGTGTGGAGGCGTTGTGTTGGCATTGGTGACGACGGCTTCTTGCATTTCAAAGGTTAGTTTCCTTCTATTAAGTTTATCCCAGATTTAGAGATGATTTTGGGAAAAATATGTTTTTCTATAGTTTTTTTGTGTTAAAAAACTACTTTTTTTAAGAGTTTTTAGGTTCAAAAACCTTGATTTTTTAATATTTTTTTAGTGAAGAAAATGCAAAAAAAGCTGATTTTTTAGGATTTTAAGAACAAAAATTTAGATTTTTTTTCTTTTTAGACATAGGTTCATTTACACATAAAAATCCATAAAACGACCATGCACATAAAAAAAAAAGTGGCCTTATAACATTTTTTATTTGTATTTTTTATATAAATATATGAGTGATTTCATTATTTAAATTTTTTTTTATGTGAGAATTTTATATTTTATATTTTATTTTATTTTATTTTTTAATTTTAGATCTTTGTTTTATTTTTAATTTTAAATCTTTAATTTTTTTTTCCTTTATTGTTTTGTTAAATATATACATATATATATTTTAATTGTATTGTGATATATATATATATATATATATATATATATATATAATTATATTATAATCTTAAAACAAATGTTTTTTTTATAGTTTATTATATTATTTTTTTTTTTAAATTATATTTTTAAATTGTAAAATTAAAAAAAAAAATTAAAAAAAAAATATTTATTTTGTTGGTGGTGCCGACCGCCCGGGCGGCGCCACGGGCGCCCGGCCACGCCTCCCGGCGCCCCATCGGCGAGGGCCGATCCGGGGGGTCCGGCCCTCGGCGGGAGTAGGGCGCGCGGGGAGGCGGGGTTTGGGCGCGGTGGTCCGCCCGGCGGTCCCGGCGCGGGCGGGGGCTCGAGCTGTCGGCCCTCGGCGGTGGGGGGCCCGGGAGGCGGGCTGGGTCGCCCCGCCCCAACAATGTTAAATGTTTTTTTAAATTTTATAATGTTTTGTTTTTAATTGTTTTTTTAAATTTTTTTTTTTTTAAATTTTATAATGTTGTTTTTTTAACTGTTTTTTTTTAATTGTTTGTTTTTAATTTTGGTTTTTTTTTTTATAATTTGGATTTTAATTTTTTTTTTAATTTTTTTGCTTTTTTTTAATAATTTGTTTTAAGAAAACATTTTATAATTTTTATTTTTTAAAATTTTATTTTGTTCTTTAAAATTTTTTTTATTAAATAATTTGTTTCAAAAAAACAATCATAAAAACATTGTTATATATAAATATAAAAAATTTATTATATAATGTAATAAAAACATTATTAAATAATAAATGTTAAAAATTTCAAAATATAACAAATATATATATATATATATATATATATATATATATATATATCAAAAAAAAAATACAATGTAATAAATTTACAAAAAAAAACATTTGTTTTAATATAACAATAAAAATTAATTAAAAATATATATATATAAATAAATTAAAAAATAAAAAATTATATAACATTATAATATTTGTTATAAATAGTTAATAACTTTTTTGTTTTTTTTTAAATATTAAACACAAACTGAAGTTTCAAAATACTAGTTTATTTTAAGTTTAATTTTAATGCTTTAATTTCAAACTATTTAGTTTTAGAAATACATTTTGTTTATTAAATTTATTTTATTGCAATATTTTTCCGTGTAATATATATATATATATATATATATATATATATATATATATATATATATATATATATATTATGGGGAAAATGGCATCAAAAATTTTGTGAATGTTTATACCTAGAGCTGACTCCCAAAACTACGGCAACGACTCCCAAATCTACGAGTACAGGCTCGACGCACTATGGATACAACTCCCAAATCTAAAGTTGCGGCCCGAACACACTATGGACACTGTTAGATATAATAAGGATATTGTTGCACACACTAATAAAAGTCAAGCAAGTGGGGCACCAAGTTCATTAAAGGTTATTTACGATTGGAAAAACGCCAGAAATGATAAAACCGATTTCTCATGGTATCTTGAAGACGGTGAGCTAGGAGGTTGATATACACATCTATCGATTTGTGGTATGATTGACTTAAATGAGAAATATGAGGTGATAGGCGGTACGAGACATATGTGTAATTAAGTAAAACACTATTTATGTTCTTCTAAGGGAGGCTCGGAAAACATGAGAAGGTTAGATATCGTCTATCAATCGTGGAAATGAAACACGGATGAAATAACTTCAAAATTTTTACGGAAGAAATAGCAAACAACATTGCAAATAACATTGTAAGTATGCTTATTTTTATTTCCTACATGCATTATTGTAAGGATGATTCAATTTTTTATAAATTATTGATCATTGACATGTTTTATTTTGTTTCATAGGATTTTGTTAGGAGTCTTTCAAACATGTTTGATGGTATTTATATGTTGGTCTTAAATGTTATGGATGTGATCAAAACTTTACAAAGACAAAGCGAGAGGAAAGGAGATTGAAGCAAAAAACTGATAGTTCGTGACAACACCCAAGCAGTACAAAGGGGATCAACCAAGTGTCACTAAGGTGGGTCAATCTAATAAACTTAAACATGTTTCTTTTGAAGGTGTCGAACATGAAATAGAAAATTATGATGAGGTGGTGAGGAGGAGATGAGAACTATTGTGCAAAAGAAGAAAACGGTCCGGACACCAAAAGAGAAAAATTGCCAAAGATCTCTCTCTTGTACCTCATAGAGGAGAGCTTGTTTATAAAGCCGAAATGTTATCCAATAAGGCTAGGAAATCAAATATTGGTGAACTTTGTAAAGGTCGTGAGCGACGATGAAGAACAAATTGAAAGCTCTTACGGAAACGGAAGAAATCATAACACCGGAGTGCGAGTTGAAATTGGCATTATTAAAACAAAACAAAATGCTATTCGACAAGAGTTGAGGAAGAATAAATTAATTCTTGGTGGCCAAACATTTGAACTTAGCGGTAACCAATTTATGGCTCGGATGAAGGGCAATCTCAATATCAAATTAGAAAGGCCCATCACCTACATGTACATAATGCGAAAACATTTGTTCGGAGTTCAATCCATATGCGCATGTGGTGGATTATGTGGTTCTTGTTGATCCATGTCGGGTTCCCAACAAACAAGCATTTGACAAGGCAAAATGTTTTGATTATAAATATTATGTAATTGGAGGAAACCATTCAATAGAGGCTAAAGACAATTGATTGCGAGAATATCCCAATAACTATCTTTTTCAAACGGTGAAATGCATCATTTACGGCGGCTTTAACGAAATGGAATCAAAGTTATTGGCATGGAATCATAAATACGGATAATGAGTACGAATGAAAATGACTTTCATCCAAAGGGTCGAGATTTATTCATAATGAATTCATAGAAAAAATAATAGGTAAGGGGATAAAGACGATTAATTGTAGCATTTCGAAAGGAATGTTTAATGGAAACGAGGAGTTATCAAATTGATGAAAAAAAAAGCAAAAGATGGAAAATTGAATACAAATCTCTTGAGGAGGCACGAGATAACATTTTCGGTTGGCATTTAGAGCGGGAGGTATGGGATTTGATTGATGACATTTTTGATCGATGGGGAGAATATTTCCATAAAAAATCGAGAAAGTTAAAAGAGTAAACCCATAATATGTACCAACGATGGGGGTCTGAGAGAAGTAGACGACTTCCGAGGAGGATATGACTATTATTACACAGCAGAGAACAATGCAAGGTGTGAAGGATGATAAATTAGTCAAATCGGTATTAGCCGGAAATTATTGAAGTCGGGTGAATTATCAATGGAAAATATGTTGAAGAATTTCAAAAGTAAGTTTCTTGAATTATTTCTTTCATTATAATTTTATTTTAAATAAAACATAATGATGTTGGTAGAATTTGTTATACATGTCAATATATTAACGTTTTTAACTTGATTTATTCGGTCGAGAAAATTTATATGAAAATACAAGAACACATGGTTAAAATGTTTAATGAAGACACTTGGGATGATGTTGTACGCAACTACCCGGAAAGCAATTCTACATCAACACTAAAAGAGTTTTATATTGCATTCAATAAGGTATGTTGATTTATAAATTTATTTTATTCATATTTTAACTATTTTTATTTTATTACTTATACATATCTATATATATATATTTTTATGTCATTAAAGATGTCGAAGAAGGATGGAAATGGAGTACCGAGATACTTTCAAAAGCTTTATTGAAAAAATTAAGATGGAGAACATGAGAAGGAAGCGTCTTATGGATATTTGAACTAGATCCTACTCTTAATCATTACATTTGGAATGGGCTCGACGGTGTCCAATATCAAATAATACAAGGTATTGTGAAGACATTTGCAACACTAATACCTAAAAGGGAGTATGGCCTAGTTATTGCAGATATTCCTCATGGTTTCAATTTCCCGGACAATGAATATGATAGAGAACCATATGCTTATCAAGCTTTAGTAAAGTGGTTACGGGTTTTCAAGAAGTGACAACATCACCGCATGGCGATTTGTGACATTTCATTGAGACACACGGTTCCAATGTTATTAACAAGCTTCAAGGGTAAAGCAAACGGATGCAACTTACATGGTAAGATTTTGAAATTGTATGTTTGATTCCTCCTAAAAAATTTTATTTATGTAAAATTTAATTGAACTTTTACTATGTTATGTAACGAGCCAAAGTCAAATATTGTTTCTTCCGAAGATCAACCTATTATAAATGATTGTGAGTTCATCCATGTTGAATGTTGGACAAAAGAGGATAGCTATAAGCATATTATATGAATGTGATAGATGGGAAGAGTCATAGTCAGTATTAGTTCTGAGAAGTGATGCGGTGGTAAGAAAACTAACATATGAGGATAAAGATGCAAAAGGAGATATAGTTAACATTTATCAAAAACCACAAGCATTGATTAACTATCTTATAGATCTATGTTCAAATGAAGGAGAAATGGGTTTTGGATTTATTCTACAGGGGTTCAGGTAAGTTTTAATATACAAATTTAAATTTAAATATTGTCTTTTACTTTTTATGTCTCCATAGTAATTTTCTTACTTATTTTTTTTGTGCTTGATGATTAGGTACAACACTAGCATGTTGCCTACAAAAAGGAAGAAATTGCATTGCCATTGAGAAAGATCCGAGTTCAATGCAAATTTATTCAACAAAGAATTAACGCTCTTAAATTCCTTCCGGATGCGAAGCAAGAAGTTGGTTTGAGGAAAGGAGATTTTAATGAATGTGTGGCAAAAAAAGCAAAGGAACCTCAGCTACCAGTATATGGAATGTTTGGAAAGGGACACTTTGGAAGATTTCTTGACATGAAAGATCCATTAGAAGACGACGATGATCAAAATGAAGAAGCAAATCTTTATGGGAAGAAGCCATCGATACTATTAGATGATGTTGAAGATGTATTAGTTGATATTGTTGATGATGTTTAAGTTATGCTTGCAAACAAAGCTTATTTTAGGAACTACTAAGTAACTTTACTTGTAATGTTTAGACTTTGATATTTGTGAGAACAACCCCTTTTTTTTGCAAAAAACATGTGATTGCTATTATTTTTTGACATAAAATTCAATAAAAATGTTGTTTTTTCTTAAGTTTTTTGTTAAAATTCTCCAAAAATTAGTTTATTTAATATGTTTTTTTCAACAAAAACTGCGTAAAAGTGTATTTTTGCATTGTATTTATATTGAAAAATTGTATTTTTTTTTCATATGGTTCAAAATATTGGTTTTTAGCGATAATTTTTTTGATGTGCATTGAAAAATTATTTAACAATACACATAAACATGTGGAAAATATAAACTTTAGAATATTGATCTTTTTCCATCTTTTATGTATGTGAAAAAGTGAAGATATCATTACAAGTTTTTATTTTTAAATTTTTTTATTTTTATTTTTAAAACACAAGTACATAATGCACTTAAAATAAACATCTCACGGAAAAGAAGAAGACATTAAAAAAATTATAGTGTCAAAATCAATGCTATAAAAAAAAACGTTGGTGATGATACACCACCACTATTCAAAATCGACATAAAAAACACCACTTTAAAAAAAAAAGATTTATTAAAAAAAACAGATGAAAAAAAAAGTTAAAATTGCAAAAGCTTAGCATGCTCAGAATTTTTTTTTTCGGCGGGTCCCCATGTACCTTTTCAAAAATCGGTGTTTTTCTTGATATTTGAAAAAGTAGGTAACATTGAGGTTACCTATTTCATCGGTAACATTGTTTGCTAGATATCATCATGAGTTTTCAGTTCCATAAATAGAAAAAATTCATGCTAATATCAATTTGAAATTTATGAGAAAAAAATGCATATAGTCTTTGGGGCTAGTAACTTGAATATAAACCACAAAATTCTTCAAAAGTTTAAAATTCTCTGTAAATATAAATTAAGATATTAAAAAATGTAAGCCAATTATTTGATCCAATGCATCGGTCCACTCAAATTTCCCTAATTTAACCAATGGGCATGCAACAAAGATGGATATTGCCTTTACCCTTTTGTAGACATAGTAGGAGACTTTAAAGGACTTTCTACTGTGGATAAATATCAGAAAAGGAATATGATAAGAACTTCGTAAAATTTTTGAGATTAGTCACTTAGGACAACACTTGTTTGTCCCCACTGCCATATAATGTAAGTGGAACAAAGGAATTTAAAATCCTCTTGAAAGGTGGTACAATACAAACTTTCTTGTGGTTAAATGGTAAGATTATTTGGTGATAATGAGACCAATTCCTAATGAGATTGGTCACTTACAAAAATGTCACATGGTTCAAAGAGCATAGAACATAGAAGATACTTGTAGGTCCAAACGATTTGATTTAGAAGCTATTATGAGATCCGTTCTGCAGAACTAGTCACTTACGGAAACAACGTTTGATAGCTTTGACGATGCATATAGAATAGACAACTTGTAATGTATGTATCACTGCAATATTATAAGTTTAACTTAGACTTACAATAGTTTCCTTTTGAGACATACAAATATAACAACGACACATGACTAACATGCTTAAATGACAAAACAGAGCTACATTGATAAGGCAACTTAACTTCTTGTTCTCAATCAATATAATCGAAAATATCAAATTGAGAAATGAAAAAAATCATAGTGCGATAATGTATATAACGAGCTACTTACTTGTCAAATAGGCTTACCACAAACGGTGGATCACCTCTTAAACCCTATTTTTATATGTAAGAGTAAGGAAGTCTGATAAATATAAAAACCCTTGTTCAACGAAATATCTACATTTATAAGAGAAGACCAATCAAAGCCTAAGAGGATATCCAAATGGCAATGAGAGATATAACATAAGTGACGTTAAGAGATTGAATGGTACCAACTACCAATAAAAGAAAATAATAAATAACAAATCAAGCATAGTGAATCGAGTTTGGAGGTCAAATACATATTAATTGAAGATAAGTCAAGGACCAACATCACACTATATCGACATGCCCTATACATGATCTTCTTCGGAGATAGGCAAGATTCATGTTCTAAACGATACCGGACAAGAAATATTGAACATGGAACATATGCTTAGAAATTATATAAATTATGTTATATGTCCAACATTCTCACGATCTCACACTATTTTAACTTCATGCAAAATAAAGAATCTATTCCACCATTGATCATTTGATAAATCAAGATTGCAATGCATAAAATAATAAAAATTCACACACATTAACACGGTTGTTTAACGGAAAACCTGAAGAAATTTAAAAACCAAATATCTTGTATATAATATATTTCATAGAGATCATGTAACAATCCTCATACAAAGCTGATCATATCAAGCTCTCGGTACAATACAATACTTCCACTAATCAGCTCGGTCTTGCAAATCATACATAGATCATTGCCTGCTAACTTTACCTTTCTTTGCGCAATCCTACTGAAGAATGGCTTTGAATGCAGTTAAATTACTCGGCCTTTCTCATGCAATCCTCATTGGCATCTCTGCTTGAGTGTTGGGATGCAATCAATGCATCACTATAGTCTGGCAGTAAGTCACACTTACCCTTTCACCTATCTCTCCTTTGGTCTTCTCATTTTATGTCTTGTTTAATTTGACATAAGGCTGAATTATTAAATGGATTATATGATATATAAGAAGATAAGGTAGATTTGATATTGAACCAATAGCACAAAGAAAATAAAATAGTAGGTTACTGTTCATGGGCTAGCTTTATGTTCGATTAGTTTTTCTGATGCGGGGTAGCGTAGTACATGTAAAATAATCGGCCGAGAAAGATAGAGAGAGATGAAGCAATTATGCCACAAGAAGTAATATGTTTAATTTATTCCCACCAATATTTATTGGGATTCCTACGAAACACAATTTGTGTTTCTAAAGGAAAAATGGTATGAGCGGCTTATGATTGAAAATGCCACATCATACGGACGGTTGTCTTCTGTTTGTCATGAATATGGTGCAATACCAGGCAGCTTATTTGAAAAGAGCTTTCATAAATATGTCACAACCTGTTTTAAAGTGATAGTTGCAATGGGAAAATACAGTTTGAGGCCAATCAATATTAGTTGTCCTTTTACCGGTTTCTCATAGGGCTCATGTAACGAGAAGAAAGCATAGGTGTCGTATTTCGTCCTAAAGGATCGAGTGATGGGGATATTCTTTGATTTTGTGCCATAAGGTTTAGTTGCAAAAACTTGCATGTATATTTATTAATACGAGGGTAAAAACATTTGACAAAAAAAACTTTCATAAATGCATACGCAGCATTTTTTGAGCACAAAGTTGCAACGACCAAGATGCGATTTGAAGCCCATCAAAATCGGTTGTCCCTTGACCGATTTTAGCCTTACGGAGTCGGTGCAACGAGAAGAAAATTGCTTGGCAACGGGATTCTACACTAGAGTATCAAGTGATGGGGTTATTCTTGATTCTGTTTAACCTTTCGTCAAGGCACACAACAACTTATATCGGGATCTTTTGATCCTACGGTTGAGTTGTGGAGTGCGGTGGATAGGAGCCTATATGGACATTCTTTACATTCGGCAAAGTGAAATCCTTGCGATTGATTTCTTGAGAAAAGAACGAGTTCTTGCAATACGAGAAATGAAAACATATTCGAATGCTGTTATTCTACCAGTTTAATTCGCGGTCATGTTTTATGTTTCATTTATTTTAGGTTTTTTGGGGTCATAGGAGCGTAACTTGTTTAGCCTTTTGTCGAGGCACATAGCCACTTATATCGAGATCTTTTGATCGTACAATCAAGTTGTGGAGTGCGGAGGATAGGGCTTATATGGACACTCTTTACGATAAGCAAGAGTGAAATCCTTGCGGTTGATTTCAGCAGAAAAGAACAAGTTCTTGCAAGACAAAAAACCAATAGAATCAAATTTTATTTGCAAGCACAAATTGTAAATTCAAGGATAGTTTATAAAATTATACTTTTTTGTTGATAATGAATGACATGAATCCTACCATTCAAATGCTTTTAAACATGGAATGAGAACAATTAAAAGTCTATGAAAATACATATTTTCTTAGGCAGTTGGATATGCAAATGGATCCAAAAGAATAGTTGATAGATCTTTATTGCTATATGTTTGTAGAATGAACAAATTTCTAGATAGATGGGGAACAATTAAAGTTTACAAAAATATATAATTTATTATGCATTTGGACATGGAGTTTGTTACCAAATCATATTTGTCGGATCTTTATTGCTAAATGTTGTAGAATGAACAAATCATCCTTGAGCATTTAGTGACTTAATCAATAAAATAAAATAGGAGATAAAGTTGAAATGGAACAAAAGTACGGGAATGCAAAAGGAAACGAGCGAGCCCTTGAAGAGTAGTTTGTTATTAATGTAATTTGAAGTTTCAAATGATAAAAAAATGGAGTGGAATCATTAGCAAGACATGAAAAATGAAAAGTACCCATTACGAGTCCCCATAACTAAGCACTTTTTTGAGTGTAATTATTGAATTACCTATCCCTTCTCATAGCAATATTATTGGCATTACAATATAGTTTTTTCCTTTTCCCCATGTTGCTTTCCTTCTTTCCTCTACGATTTCATGTTGCTCCTTTGTTTTCATCTTAACTTCACTGTGTTCTCCTATTCATCTTGCTTTTCAATCTCATCTTCAATTCCACTGTCTTCTCCTGTTCATCTGCTTCTTAAATCTCACCTTCAACTCCACTTGTCTTTTGCCTTAAAACATTTGCTTGTTTCCACAGTATTTGTTCAAGGGATTCCATAGTAATGTTAAGCATTAAAAAGCGTAGTAGAAACAATATTTATGAGTAAATCCACTAATTTCTAAAAATAAGAGAAAGAGTATCAATATTTCTACTTACTTGACAAGGTAGGACATATTCCTAGCTGTACTTTTCCATTTTTGTTCCTAAAACAATGGAAAAATGGAATAGCCTATTTGTAAACCATTTTGAATCAACCACTTGACAAGGTAGGACATATTCTAAAGCATTTTGAATCAACCACTTGACAAGTTCTAGTATGTATTTTTTCATTTTTGTTTTTAAAACAATGGAAAAATAGAATAGCTTATTTGTAAACCATTTTGAATCAACCGGTTCGGGAATGTATTCATACCATGTATCTTTATAGCTCTTTTACTTGTATTCATACCATGTATCTTTATGGCTACGGTACTCGACAAGCTAGGACATATTCTAGTATGTCTTTTTATTTTTGTTCTAAAACAATGGAAAAATGGAATAAGCATTATTAAGTGCATATTGTAGTGAGATGTATTTATATAAAGTCATTTTGGAATGAACAGTTTAGGAGTGTAGTCATACCACGTATTATAGTTGTTTCAATTGAGGCGAAAGAATATGCCATATCCAAAGATGCTATAAGGCTTTTTCTATGCATAGATATAGCGGTTGCCTATGTCTTATTGCTTATGTGTTCATGCTAGCAGACATATTATTATCAAAAGCCATTGATATTGTACCATGAGTGGGATACTTTGATATTCCTGGATATAAAAAAGTATTCATAATGTATAGGATATTGACTTATTGCATACTAATAAAAGGTTTGAATGCGAAAATCGAGAATAATGAAAATTTGACTTTTGAGAGTAACATTTGCTAAGGTATGAGCAAAAATAGAACAAAGATAAGAACAATTCCATTTACAAAATGGCAAAACTTTCAAGTTTTCAAAGCATTGTTAAGTCAATTTATGTAAATAATTAAGTGATCTTGATAAAGTACCTAGTTCATAATTAAATGCAATTTTCAAATATTAAAGAAAACAAGGAAATAGTAATTGAGTTTGAGTTTACACAATAAAATTGGAAATTTGTCCTTAGTATGATTCATTGAACATAATGATAATGAAAAATTATGCAACAACACGGTAATAAAAATATTGTACAAGAGTATTGTGTGAGTACGCATGTACTAAAAAATTTTCACGATAAATGTACGAAATTGAAAATTGGGTTCGAGTTTAGACACGAAAATTGGAAAATTGTTCTTAATCCGATTCATTGAACATAATGATAATGAGCGAGAAATTATGCAAAATACGATGGCTCAAAAAATATTGTACAAGAGTATTGTGTAGTATTGTGTACTAAGTACATTTTTCTAATGATATCGAAATTCGAAAATTAGATAGTTCTCGTGGAATAAGAGCATAATATAAAGAAATAAAATTGCATTCCAATAGCTACACGATATCCTTTGGTCTTTGTCATACGTATGTTAAAATTAGTTAAAAAAGAAAATCATAACGTTTAATTAAGAAGGAAATTTTCAAAATAAATGATGTTGAATCAAGATGTTAATGTACCTTTCATTTGTCGGCCGACATGTAACGATTCACTATCTTCATTCAATAGGAACTTGCTTGTGACTTATGAGATCACGTAGCATATAGACAATGGTTTCCTTTTCTTGCAAATATTGTTCAAATGACATGGGTTTTAAACAAGAGTAAATCATGGACTAAAGGTTCCCTGATAGTCTGATGAACAATGTTTTTTGTGATAGATTCTATTTTAGCATTTATACAATGTTTGTATACGAAATGGAAATTATTGTTGCATTTTAAAGAAATAAATTGTTCCATTGTTGATCAGTATGGATGAGCTGATTACAAAATTGCATATTGCACAAACGAGCTCGAATGGAGTTGAATAAGAATTTAATGCTTTTAGCACCACTTCTTTGTTTATAAAATCTTCAAATGTTAATGTACAATATTACATATGAAATTAGAATTAGAAAAATTATCATTATTTCTATACGTACGGCATGGTTAGATGTCGTTAGTTTTCCAAGATTCTTAAGCATACGTATTCAAGTCTAGTTATGAGATTGTTGGGTTGTTCGAAATATTTTATCTTTTACATCTTGTCCTTTTTGTTATGTTTTTTGAAAAGGATCGGAAATTTCCTTTTCTACGATTATTTTGTTCATTGAAGTAAAGTATTGTTCGTATGTATCAAACAATTGCAATACATAAAAGACAAATTAGAATAGTTATATATTGAATTAATACATATTATTTATTAAAAATTAAGTATAAGTGGTATGCGAATACATATTGTTGCACAATATTTCAAAATCTCCATCTTTGATATGCAATATGTAGTACAATCCAACTCTTTTGGCAAGTGTAACGACCACACCAATTGTACCAATTGGGTACATTTATGTTCTTTACGCAAATTTCTTAATGGTTGTATTTGGAATGAAACAATATTCTTTGCGGACTTAATTTTCGGTGTCTATAATGCTTGATTCATTTAGCGGAATTATTTTATCACAATCGCCACGATCATAAATGGTTTTTAGAGCGGTGTTCGAAATTTGTAATAGATATACTCTTTCCTTGTATAATTTTATGCTCATGTTGTTCAATTAAATGAGCGGTATACTTAATGTTATAGTCATATTTCCTTTCTCATCTGTCGAATCAACTATAATATTCAACGGAGCTTCGTTTGTTTTGTCAAGAAATGTGCTATATCGACCATTATGTCTCAAGACAAATAAGCTGTCCAATAATACAATGTTCAATTCTTCAATTGATACTTTAAGTGAAGCTGAGTTGTTTTCTGTATAAATTTCTTATTTAGATACTTGTATAAACATTTCTATAATGCTATGTTTTTTTATAAAATTGTGTTATAAATAAATTACGGTATAAGGTTGCATATGCATACGCATACCTTTTCATTGCATATGCATACCTTTTGCGTTTGCATCATTTTGTAAGATTCTTGATTCTCTCTTGTTGATTCCATCTGACTTGTACTAAAAATAGTAATTGCATATTTCAATACAATTTGAATATTATCATATTTTGCATAAGCAATAAATGAAGAGTTTATGATAAGTAAACTATACATATATTGTAATATTATAATATGTATTTTCATAAGCAATAAATGAAGAGTTTATGATAACTAACCTATACATATATTGTTGTTCGGTGCTGTGGGGCGGCTATTTAGTGCTTTTTTTACTTGTCCAACATTTCTAATTTATATAGATTTAGTTGTACATATGTATATTAGTCAATTGTAAAAATACAATGGATATATAGTGAGCATTAACATTGTAAATTCGGAATCTAATTTATATAGATTTAAGATTGTACATATGTATATTAGTCAATTGTAAAAAGACAATGGGATATATAGTGAGCATTAACATTGTAAATTCGGAAAATTTGGTTTCCCATTACGGCTTGATCCCGGACTTTGTGACTTGCTTGACTATCAAACCCCGAGCGCTCGAGCTTGCAAGGGGCGACGGCGAGGTGCCGATTTTGTATCGGTAATTTTATACATAATAGAATTAGTCATACTTAGAAAAGAAAAAAAAAAAACATTGTAAATTCGAATGCAGGCATATTTGTGTAGTTATCATAGACATATATTAAAACTCTGACGATTGGGTTACTCCTCTATATGACTCATGTTTTCTATATCCTGGTAGTTATCTTGTTGAAATTACACAATTACTATTCTAAATAGCTATACAAAATCTTTTAATTTGCAAGAATGTAAGTAATTTGTAACTAGAAAATTGAAATAAAAAAATGATGGAGATGATTGTGGGCATACTCTTTGGTAGCTTCTTGTTCAATTTTCTCTTTGGTGCAGATAGTTAGTTTTCCTTGTTCTTGACTTTTTTGACTTTTTCCTTGTTCTTGAATTTTTTGACTTGTTTGTTCTTTTGATTTTTCATCCGTTCCCCAATTATTATAAAATAGTAACATATATTTAGTGCAATTTCAAAAAACCCATATAGAAGGAAAAAGCTCGAAGACAAGAATATAAAAACCATATAAAAGAAAAAGCAAGAAGTACATACTTTCTTCTTTCATGTTCCATGTTGTTGATCTTTTTTCTCATTCGTTTGTTCAATTGAAAAGGGTTTTATTGGTAGATGCATTCAAAATTTGCAATTTTGTAACATGTTTCATATGTACATCATAGTTGAAGGATAAGAGATATTGTATCATAATTAGGAGGCAATATGTATCTAATATGAGAATTGTTTGTATTGTATATTAGTTACATTTGACCACACATAATTAAATGAATGATTTATGCATGCTATTAGTTTTGTATCTAATATAGAAATTATGTATTGTATATTAGTTACATTTTACCACACATAGTCAATGAATGATTTATGCACGCTATTAGTTTTGTTGATAAGAAAATGGAGATTGTAATTGTTCATGTAGCTTTCCGGCTCTTTTGTTTTCGATTGCATTGTAACATATCAATATTGAAGTCCCCCAATATGATTGTGATATCCTTTAAATCTAGATGACATAAATCTTTTTAACGATGACATTCAAAATATTGTTCAAATTTGCATGTGGTGATGCATATATATTGGTAATCCATGAACTATTATTTTTGCCAACAATGCTTCTACAAGATGCTCTTCAAGTGAGGTTGTCTTTAATAGTAAATATGTGGATAACGACGTGAATGTGTTCTTATATACCTTGATGAGCTTGAAAAAGTATGTACTTAGACTGATATGTCCATTTGGAAAAGTATACATAGAGTTTTGATTAGAGCTGTAGTAGAGCATATAATATGCTATGGTCGAATCGATTATGCCCATGAACATTGATTTCACATTTTTCATTAGGAAAATTTGTCCAAATGTGATCTATTATTGTGTTTCGGCATGGCGATAACTTTCTTGTTATTTCTTGTAAGTTTTTGTTTCCATGTATTGTACAAAGGTTCTAGTACGAGTTGTTTTGATTTTGGATGTCAATGTTCAAGTCACCGTGACTAAGAAAACACAATTAGTATGTGTAGTTTGTGATTTTGTGTCTCTAATCATTTGTATTCTTGTAGATACTTGTTCAAATGGAAATTTGCATAGATGTTAATTAAACGATTGGTTGTTGAAAGTACATGTACGAGTAAGTTCAATTTTGTTGTTGCGGAATGTTTTTGTTGCTTGGATTGTTATTTTCTTTTCTATAGAAGTGAGTATTCCATGTATAGAATGTGCTATTGCAAAGTTGAATGGGAAGAATTGTTTATTTGTTGGAGGGATCTACAAATGAGTTTCTTGAAAGCAAAGAAACATATTTTCCATTAGATGCAGTATGATGCGACATCGGAGAAATATGTGCATATAGACTACATGTGTTTAAGAGTTGCAATTGATAAAACATTTTTGTTATTAGATATCTTTTTCCCAAATTCTAGTTCCCATATGGCAGGTTGTAGTTAACCTTGTCATTTCGTCTAGTACCTCGTCTTTCACATTGAAAATTTTTGTGACTTAATTTGCTAAGAAAATATAATGAGTTAATAGTTTTGACACGTGATAGTGCGATATAGAATAGACCATGTTTTGTCACTTTAGTTGGAGTGGGACACAAGTTTATCCAATGTCAATCCTTATGTTCGATGAATTGTTCGTGCGCGAGCTAATTGTATTGGAAATTGTTTTCGAATTGTTATTTCTAGTTTGTTATGGGACATTGCTAGTGGTTTTGCAATCCGCAAGATTGTGTCCAAGAGGGAAAAACATTTTTTTCATATAGTTCTTTGTATTTGTTTCTTTGTTCTTTGCCAGTAATAAAGGTATGTAAATTCTTTCCAAACAACGTCATTAGATGAATAGAATTTGAAAATTGCTTTAGCACATTAACTAATCCATCATTGGTATTATAGTTTCCTACATATAGTTCAACTAACATGTTTTTTGTTCGGTGTAATTTTTTATGGAAATGAAATTGTTTTATCAAAAGTGAAATAGTTTGATCTAGTAGTCTCGTAATTGTCAATTGCGGTAAGTAATATTTGTTGTCCCATTGTTTGTGAAAGAATTTTTGCATTGTGATTTTGGACATCCTTGTTTCGATAGAAAAAGTATGGGAAAAGTGGACTTAAAGGAGGGGACCTATGGCAATTTTCATTTATGTATGCAATATCTTTGTCTGTTTGCATATTTAATCTCATCCTATTTAGAATATCGGTGAACAATGGATCATTTTTGGCCGCATTGTTTTGTGTATTTGATAACATTTTATTTTCTCTGTCCAAAATTAATATGGAATTGTGTCTTTATTGATTTTTTGGACTTTCAAATATAAGAGAGTCTCTAACGAGGATTTTCTGATAGGGTGCCGGAAGAATATAATGTCGACATTCACGAAATACGAAGTTGGTGTGTGTAAGATTTGTTGAAATCGCTTATCAACTTGATATAGTGTTGTTGCACCTACAAGTGATGCTTCGTCTATGAGAACTACAAGCAATTGTTGGAAATGCTTTGACGATTGTGTCTAGTTTTTCATTGTTTAGAGAAGGAAATTTTCTTTGTTAAAGGGAAAATAGAATGCGAGAATGCAATGTCACACCACCGGCATTAAATCGGCTTTTCCTGTATATGCGGTGATTATTCCTTTTAGTTGTGATGGGTTATAAGGAAATACTGATTATGTATTCGTACTAATAAATGAAAAATTGCCTTATTTGTGTGTCTTTCATTCCCTCGCCTCTATTAATAGAAAATAGATAGTTCAATACGGCCTATATAGTTTTCTTGTTACAACATCATCGACTATTCTTGCTTGTTCTGTGTTTAATTGTCGCATATAGTTATAATACTCTTGGTCTTCAAGTACATGTGGTTGCTTTAATTCTTATGGTCATAGATCGTGAAGCAAAGTTATTTGTATCTTGGAAATCTTTGCCGTCAATTTGAAAGTCATAGATTTAAAGTATTTTTCATCTAGCCATTTAGGTATTCCTTGTAATACTGTTTCATTTTGATTTTAAAAAAGCTGTTTATGTTGAATAGTTGTTCGAGTTGTTGTTTCTATTGTATTGGGTGCATCGTGTTATGTCATCCCATGTAAGTGTTTTGTGACAAACTTGAAATTTTGTTCATTTTTCTTAACAGTACTCTCAAATGCAATATATATAGATTCCCAAGTTTCATGGTGTTGGTTGATTGTAAGTTCACTTAGTCGATATGGATAGTATAACATTAGTTGTTCTCTGCAATGATTTTCAATGTCCTTGTATTTGTTATCCTAACAAATCGAATCACGTATGGTTTATTTTATTGCTTGCATTTTTGTCCTCTCTTTGTATAAATAGATGCAAATTATACTAAACATATACCATCAATAGCTATAGGACGTGATATATAGTACTCAATTATTGATGGGAACATGATATCTTCTTAGTCATCTGGTTTCTTTTGCAAGTCTTTTTTATTTTTTAGGACAAATGCACGTTTGTTTACAGGAAATGTGTTAATGAAAATACATTTCCATGAACTAGAGTTTAGTGGGAGCGACAAGACAATATGCATTGCTTGATGTGAAGACATTTGTTGCAAGTTCACTAAAGCCTTCCCCAAAGAACTAATGGTATTCATGATGTCAGTTTTTGTTTTGAAATGATCTTCGCGTATTTTCCTAAATGTTCTTGTAAGGGTTTTATCTTATTTTGTCATGTAAGAACTACAGTACATTGCAACTGCATATGAATCAAGTATAAATTGTGAATCAGTATTTGGAATCCAAATTCCTAGAATATGTTTTGCAAAGTTATTGGTCCACGTGTCAACTGGATTTCTTTGCAACAATAAAGTTGTTCGATTTAGTGTACATTGTATAGCATGTATGTATAGCTCTTGTGCAAGTTCAAGACCATCTAAAAAGCTATCAAGTGTATTACTTTCATGATATCTATTATTGCTAATGGTTTCAAATAGTAGTTTTGCATGTGTTTGTTGTTCGACTGCTATCAAATTCAAGTGGTTCCAAAATTTTGGTTGTCTTCATTGGTGGTATAGGAAAATTGAATCTGCAATTAGAATTTCCATGCTTCTTGCAACTTTTTGTGTGGGAATGATGTTGTAATGCTCTAAGCTCTTTTAGAGATATTGATGAGATAGTTGACAAGTATTTATCAAAAAACAATTCGATTTCAATGTTTGATTTTTACCATAGACCGGTGCAGATGCTATCCATAATAAGCCATGTTCATGTCACTACCTCGATTTTGGAATTCTGTAACATAGAAATAGTCATTGATTTTTCCATAGTATTGGTAATCGTGACTTATTAATTGGTGCAGAGCATCTCTTCTAGACCTATAATAACGTACACAAGTAACAGGGTCATTTCCTATTAATGAGTGCGGCTCATTTTCGTCTAATTCATTTGTGCTTGGTATTCTATTGTTTTGTTTTATATGCCTTAATGCACTCATTAAAGGATCCCAAAGATGCTTTTCTCTACTAAATGACACAAAGAAAGTGGGTCGGCCTAGCTGTCGAATCATTGCAGAGAGTTTGTTACACATTTGTTGATGGTAGTCTAGTGAAGTACGAATTGTCTTTAGATCCATGTACCTAATTTCAGACTTTAAAATACAATCCAAATTTGGTTTTGACTTTACATCTTTTGCAACTAGTTTCATTCCCTTTAGTTGGCCTTTTCTAATCATAATCCACATCGTGTTCAAAAATTGTGTTCAAAACCCGATTTATGATATTGTGAATTGCTTTGTTCAAAACCTGATTTATGATAATGTGAATTGCTTTATAAAATAGATTAGTTGTATTGTAAGAAAAATCATGGTTTCTGTAAATCACCTCCCATTGAAAAATATTTTGATATGTAAATTTTTGTAACATATCACTTGGTTTTTTGTTGCCATAGAAGAGTGACGGGAAACTCATCTCCTCTAAGTACTTATCTTTGAAAATTCTTAATGGCATGTACCCTGCAGCAAGTGCAATATTAATTTGTTTATTTACAAGATCATGGATAGTATGTGCATAATGAATCCATGAACCAATGTTTTTGTGGATGCTTCAGCTGAACTTTCGTATGTTTCTTGGTTTTCTAGAAATTCTTGTTTCCAATTTTCATTTATGGTAGCATTTTCTAGCTTATAAAGTGGTCTTTTGCACAATTGTTTTAATTCTTTCATGAATTTTTGCACTCGAACTCGACCAAATGCATAAGAATTTTTGAATCTTATAATTTTTTTTAGAACAACTGCCACTGTGTTAGTCTCTCTTATAGTTCGAGGCAATGCAAAATGAATTCTAGAAATGTTAGTAGGCACATTAATGACACCCCCAGTTAACCCTAGTTGAGGCTTTTTATGTCGATGGCCCATTTCCTTTATTTGCAAGAAGGGAAGTCTTAATGCAACTAGTCTTTCTTCTAGTTCAGTTAATTGTGTAAGTTTCTTAGTGGCACTGTTTCTTCTTATTTGTTTAGGAACTAAAAATTTAGGGATTGTGTCATTGTCAATTGCTTTTTTGCAATGTTTGCAAATGTAGGTATTTGTACTATCAGAACTTGTACTGTTAACAAGACTATTTGATGATTTTGTACAAGAAACATCTCTTTTGAAAAACATTCTTTCGCAACGTGAATAGTCAAAAATAGGAGAATCACTTATCTGTGTTCGATATTCATGTTCAAAGGTTAATGTTTTTGTTTATTTTTTCATTGGCATTGCTTGGATTAATGTACCAGTTCTTTTTTATCTCTTTCTACGTCCTAAAATATTCTTTGATGTTATAGATGCATCGGGTTCTAAATTTTCTATTACTAGCTCTTGTTTCATTGTCTTTGTGTTATATACAAGTTTCATCTTCTTTGTTTTCTTTTTTTTTCGTATAATGAATTTCAGTGCGTGCAAAGATAGCCTTTTCTTATGTTTTTTTAAGAGAGAAGTACATATAATTTCTCTTTGTGACATGTACCTGATATGTTTTTTCAACTGCCTAAGTGACTAAAATCTGATTATGTCATTATTATCTTCTAGATCTTCTACAACTACTTCTTGTTTCATTTTCATTATGTTATATGCAAGTATTATTGTTTGTGTCTGCAACTTTTTTTGAATGATGTGCTTCAACACATGCAAAGATAAACCTTTGTTATCCTTGTTGAATTAACAAGATTGTTTCAATTGACCCTTGACAAGTTGACATTTTGCTTTAGGTTCTGTTTCAGTATTTTTTTTTGGTGAATGTGCTACTTACAACATTACAGTGTTCTCAGTATTGATATTAGTTGCTGGATCATAGTCTCCTTTATAGAGAAAAGGTTAAAAGTGCCCATTAAGAGGATCTTCGTCATGGAACAATATATCGATATTGTTTGTTGCAATCGTTGAATTAAAGCGCAGATAAATTCTCATATTTGTTTTGGACCAAACTCTAATTGGAATTTTTAACCAATTCGATAGCCAATGTATGCAGAAAATGTCTCCCCATAGGCCTCTAGATTCTAGTGGGATATGAGTTGATGCTTCCCTAGAAATTTTTTCCAAATACAATTCGTGATTGCTAATACTATGAATTTCTTTTAATGACTCTTCGTGCAGTTCATGTTCATAAGAATTTCTTTTAATGACTCTTCATGCAGTTCATGTTCATAAGACAAAATTTCTTCTTCATCTTGTTTCTCTAGGCACTTTCTAAAGTACTCTATTGTTCCTGTCCTTAATTCTATAGATGTGTATCTAGAATGCAGTAAAATTTCTAACGTATCAAATAGACAGTCTCCAACCAAATATAGGAAATTCTTTATGCAAGTGAGGTTATGATTTTCCAAGACACAGGTCAATTTGTATTTTTCAGGTGAGGTAGACATAATAACATTTTATTTTTTGACATTTTATTTGCTCATTTTCTCATACAAGGTGTTGGTTTCTTGTCTAGACACCAGAGGTTCAAAGTGGCCATTGAGAGGATGCTCGTCATGGAATAAAATGTCAGAGGTATTTGTTGCAAGACCTGAGTTAAAATGCAAATAGGCTCTTGCATTCATTTTCGACCAAACTCTAATTGGAATTTTCAACCAATTTGATAGCGTGATACCATGTGATGTTGAGCTAGTCATTTTGTATAAATACAATTCACGGCTGCTAATTTTATGCATTCCTTTTAGTGACTGTTCATGTAGTTCATTTTCATAAGATGAAATTGCTTCTTAATCTTGATTTTCTACACATTTTCTAAAATATTGTACTGTTCCCTTTTCTCAACTCTCTTGATGTGTATCTAAAACATAGTAAAAGTTATAAACTATCAAACAAACAGTCACCAATCGAGTATAAGAAATTGTTGACACGCAACAGGTTATACTTTTCCAAAACTAATTTTAATTTGTCTTTTTCAAATTACACAGACATAATGATTGTGTACCTCTCAATAAGTCTCTTACTTTTTACTGAATGGTTGGGATTGAAAATGTCTCTGGAGCTGCCAACTAAACTACTGAGACTACAAATGTAGCCAAATGGCAATACTAATTTTTTAAGAGCAGCATTGCCCATTAGTAGTATTATTTTTTATGTCTGGTCTAACAACAAAGTCTTAGACATAATTATGACTAATGGTGAATGCAAAAAAGCAGTAAAGTGAAACATTAACTAGTTTTGATGTCTGGTTTAAGAACAAAGTCTTAGACATAATTATGACCAATAGTCAATGCACAGAAGCAGTAAAATGAAACATTAATTAAGTGCTGAAATAATTCATAAATAGCTTGGTATCATATATTTCACCATGTATAGCAACTCCAAGGTGGAGATCGATTTATGCTACTTAGTGAGTAAACATACTAGTTACTACTGGTTAAGTTCTATGATGTCTAGATGTTCTCCTTGATATTTTTTTCTAATATTAATGAAAAAACAAGAGTTTTATTATTCAGGACTAAAAAAATGATATGGCATCAAGCACAGGAAAAACTCTAAAGTGAGTTGAAAGATACTATCTCCATATTGCATAAAAAGAATGGAGTCCAGCATAACAAATGTATGTGTATAGGACCTAATTACAAAAAAAGATTTCAAATACTATGAGATAGAGAATGATTAGAAAGAAATGAATAGGAATAGAACTCAAAACTATTTGACCGGGACGTAACAGAATTGATCACAATAACTACACATGGGGAGAAACAGGACTGGAAAAAATGTGTAATATGCATTGCACAAAACAAGGCAAGGGCCACATTCATTTGATCCCATGCCCAGAAATTTGCACCGAGAAACCTAGTGTATAAGACATCTTTATGGAATTTACAACAAATTGTTTTACTTCATTTCATACATGCCTAGTGTTCATTTCCTGCAATTTGTGTTTAAGAATAGTTTTCTAGAATTAGTTTTTAGCATAGGCCAAACTAGGCTATGCTATTTCATTTCCTATGATTACGTATTGAAGCTTACGAGAACCGGAGTTTGAGCAGTGAATTCACTTAGCATTCAAAACGACCATTAATAAAAACTCATGTTGCAACTATAACGCGTAGCTGCAAACATATCTTCCAAAATTCAAAACAGTAACGAGGGTGGTGATATTTTTAAATCATTTGAATTAAAAATTTATCATCAACTATAAAGGAAACATTAAAAGGCGGTCAAAACATTTGAATAAAATATTTCTCATGAACTGCAAAATGAAATGTGAAAAAGCTATGTAAAGAAGGATATAGATCTAGGGACATTTGAAACATTATTGTAATTATATATGAATGAAATTTCATTATGCTTGAAGTGAAGGTAGGCATGTAACTGCAACTTGTCTAACTAGCTGATTTTAAAAAATCTGAGGATGATTTCAGATGAGGCCAATCCTTTAGAGTAGACCTAATGATAGGGGTAAGGGAGATGTTCTTTGCACTTGTTTTCAAGCTGAAAAAATGCACCCTTCCACTTTTGTTCCTTATTTAGCACCTTCTATAGTCTTCAAATCCAAAACAACATACAATGTTTTTCACAAGAAAATCTTTACTTTCAACTGGACATAGATTTGGAAAAGGACTTTGTAATTTATAGAGGTAACACTTGAAATAATCTCAGAAATTTATTTCAAAGGTAGTACTGACCTCCTCTATTTTCTACCACTCACCCTAATTCTCAGATGTCATTAAACTTTGCACTCAACACTGCCCAAAATAAAGGTTCGATGCACTGATCCTAACTGACATTTCATTGTTTAGTCAAAGTGCAGTTTAAATGCTTCTTCTGATCCTAAGTCACATGGATATTGTAGTTGTTGCTCTTTCCTTTCCAACTTTTACACATCATATGCCAGGCATACTTTTGTTCACCTCAATATATAATGATCTAGCATTCTCTTAATAAAAGCTAAGGATTTCATCATGTAATTGACTTCTTCCATGACCAAGCTCTTTTGTTTTTGGTAGTTGAAATTTCAACAACAACCCAGAAATCAGCATAAGCATTTCAAAACAAGATATATATTTGTTTATATGTGAATACTTGTAAGTGATGGGTAAAACACACAGGCTTGGAGACAATCAAATGATTTTTGTAGGTGGTTTACACAGAACTCAAGCGAATTTGGTGTATGAGTGAAGAGGGCAAGAGCCAATTTGGCTCTTGATTCCATCAAATACTTTGATCTCATTCCTATGAATAATATCAAATGAGCTATGATTAGGAGTTTTAGTATCTGTCAGTTAACCATATATAGCAGCACATTTAAACATTCTTGACTTTATTCCAAATATTGTGACTCAAAAGAACCATATCTAATGTGGAACTTTGTAACTTTTTCTTATTCACACTATACAACTTATCATTTTGGTCAAGCCAAGAATCATTTTTCACTATCTAAGGATTTAGATCATATTAGAGTGCACAAGAAATGTATATGTTGATTGATATCCAATCAATTAAATCATAGACATTGGTTTGTCTATAGATGGCATCCTCTTATAAACATATTAGAGTGCACAAGAAATGTATATGTTGATTGATATCCAATCAATTAAATCATAGACATTGGTTTGTCTATAGATGGCATCCTCTTATAAACATATTAGCCTTTGTAATGTGAAAAAAGAAGGAGAGGACGTAAAAAGGACATGCTAAAGGAAATACTTTGTTATTGTTTCAGAACAGTGGGGTGATCACATGGGGTGACCAATGGGATTAAACTTTGCATTCTAAGTATTTTTTTTATGTAACGGACACTAGGTTTCTAATACTATTTTATGCCAAGTTTATAGATTTATCATATTTGATTTAAATGGGCTAAAAAATATGATCTTCATAATAGGATATTGAATTGGAGATTTAAAGAACTTAGAAGTAAGGGAGAAAGGAATTTGAATATTCTGGTTAGCGTAGTAGAACTCTACTAGAGAGCTACAATCCTACAATTTGATCACAAGAAAATCTCTAGTTTCAACTGGACATAGATTTGGAAAGGGACTATGTAATTTACAGAGGTAACACCTAAAATAATCTCAGAAATGTATTTTAAAGGTAGTACTGACCTCCTCTAGCATATGAATACAAAATAATATAATTTATAAAATTTATTAGCCCGGATCTCACATCTTCATATTAATTATAATTGGCAGAGCATGTACTCAAGCTTATAAAAAGCAATCTCACATATTCATTTTAATTATAGTTGGAAAAGCATGTCCTTAAGCTTATAAAAAGCAATTTCACATTCTTCGTTTGATCAACAAGATAGAGAAACCTTGATGACAGAATATGATATTAGTGATAGCCACACAATAAATTATCTAGTGGCAGAACAAGACCATGCAGTGAATCATCTGGCAACAACAGACCAAATTACCACACAGACCTCTCAATGGCAGCATACAAATTGAATTATCAAAATAATCCTCGATCATCAACTTGTACATGCAGTAGCAGTATCATTCCCACGAAATCATAAGGCAGCATTGTGGTGCAGCATATATTATCAAAATTTTAAGCATTGAATACAAACAATGCTTTCAATAATAGTTTCACATTGTAAGTCTAGAACTAAGATGCTTGAGCTTATCATTGTTGGAAGAAATGCCATTGAAAGTTTGAAAATTCTTTCATAACATAAAGGGATATAATACCATGAAACAGGAGAATATGCCCTATTAGGGAAAAAACTGAAGATACAAGAGAAGAATTTTGCATACATAGTATCCCTAAGGCATGTTATACCCTATAACATAAACTAATTATGCTTCTCCAATTATACAGGTTGGGAACAATGAACAAGTAATTAGTGTTGCTACTTAGTATTCATTGAACAATGAACAAGTAATTAGCCAACTGAACAAAACATAAACTAGTTATTCTTCTCCAATTCTACAGGTTGGGAAAAACGAACAACTAATTAGCCAATTGTTGCTACTTAGTATTCATTTTCTGTTGGGAACAAGCAACAAGTAATTAGCCAATTGTTACTACTTACTGCTCAACAATCATTACTTGCTCCAATACAAGACTGCAAAGTATATGACACATACATGCCAACATCTCCCACATGTCATCAAACATGCAAGAGTATAAGGGAGAATCCATCACAAAGTGAGCTAATTGCTATGGGCCATAAGACCTATAGCCTCATGCTAATTGCTATGGGAGCACCAGTTTAATTTATCTGCACTTTCCAGTTTTTTCAATGCATGTGCAACATTATGCAAAGTGTCAACTTTTATAGTATCATACTCTCTAGTTTTGTTAATGCATTCTACAACATTAGGTAAAGTGTCAACTTTCTCTAGTATTACATTTCCATCATCTACTATATCCCTAACAAAATGGTATTGGATATCCATATGCTTTGTCTTCACATGAAAGGTTAGGTTCTTAGCTATACAAATTGGCTTCTAGTTGAAATTTTAGTTAATTTGCAGAAACACTATTTTATTTTTTTTCAGAATATTTTGGCCTGAGTTTGCACTTTTATTCAGTTCTTTAATTTATTATTGTTTAGCATGGACTGTTTTTGAAATAAATGCAGTGGTGCAAGAACTCATTTATGTTGCAACTATGGCTTGGGCATCTTTGGTTGGTCTATATGAAATCTTGTTAAGATGGTTTTCAATTTTAATTAAACCCCATCCAACTTTTTTTTGTAATCCATATCGTACAAAATATTGTGGAACAAGCTTAAGATCTTAAAATGGCATCAAAACAAGAGGCAAATGCAAGGACAATAGATAGTAGCCACAAGCACCATGGCCAGTTGCTGCAGACAAAGTAAATGTAGCATAAAATACACATTTTCTCACAGGCATTTAAAATTTTGGACTTCCAAAATGAAAAGCAAGATCCAAATATTTTGAGTTTTGTATATTTGCATTCCACTTGATATAACTTTAATGTGTTTTTAATTTGTAATGTGGAACTACATGCTAATTATGTTGAACCCTTGGGCTAAACCTGTAGGGGGGGGTGTGGGGGTGAATCAGTTTAACACATTCATGGACTTTTAAAAACTTTTCATTAACACTTGTTTACACCTTCATTTCATGTTTAGCTTAACTTGTGAGTAATCTTAGAATGTGAGCAGCAAGCATTAATATAATGTAATAGTAGACTTCATATGAGAGCAGCAAGTATTAAGCAGATGAGATAAACCACATCAACACATAAACATCATGCACAGAGACACCAGATATAAGTGGAAACCCATAAAGGGAGAAAACCACATCTTATTATTGTTGTGATGCAAAGGCAAGCTCAAACTCCCTCTCACCACTGTTTTCTGCAGGCACCAACCTACAGGAGGCTCTATCCTCAATTCTGCAAGCTACAACTTGCAAGGAAGCTCCAACTCCCATCAATTTTCTGCAGGCACCAACCTACAGGAGGCTCCAACCTCAGTCAGCTACAACTGACATCTATCAGGCTACAACTTGATAGGGAAGCTCCAACTTCCTTACTCTTTCAAAAGAAAACACTTGCTGATTTACCTTGGATATCAGCTCTATTCTGTACCATCTACTTTTTTGTCCATCAGTCCTCATATCTGCCCTGTATCATCTCTGCATCTTCTCAGATTCTCTATCAGCTCCTCCTTCTTCTCTTCCTCACTGCTTCATTTCTTCATTCTCTGACCTCTCTATGCATATCAATAAGATATTATTTATAGAGATTTCCTTATGACTATTCACATTCCTCAGGGAATTTGAAATGGAAAGACATGCCTCTTCGCCTTCTGCCTTCTCATTTATTTTACCAACTCATTCAAGAAAAATTACACCAATATGTATTAATTTTAATATTACAGTGGGATTTTTGTTTTCCTTCGGAGACTTACCAATGCACCACAAACAATATAGAGTCAATTTAAAACATTAACATTCACAATTTCAGTTACACACATTAATTTCACTCGGCCCCTTTTTTGGCTTTTGTTTTGTTGGCATTTATTTTCTGCTGCTGTTAAGTAACTGATCTGCATACTTCTTTTCATCATGCCTGTAAAATGCCCTGTGACTTTTTCAGTTCCTACATTCTCTGTTTACCTCTGTCAGGCCCACATTTTCATCCCTATGTTTATTCACCTGTTCACTGTACTTGTGTGCACCTGCTGCATATATAACTGCTTTTCAAGTTTATCCTGAAATAAATATAAATCTGGGCAATTTCTGTTCATTATCAATCTTTGTGCTCGAGCTACCTACTCACACACTCTCTTTCCATAAATGAACTTAAACTCAATGGTTAAAACTCGTATTACAACTTCAATCACACTTCTTCCCTCAGGGAATTCCAATGAACTTTAGCATCATTGGAGTTGTGTAACCGCTGCATATATAACTGTCTTTTAATATAACTGTTGATTTTAAATCTGGGCAAATTCCAATGCTTTGGTTTCCTTCACTGGAAATTTAAATAAATGAATACGGAGGCTTTAATATCACCATGGTTATAAACCCAATATAAGCCCTCTATGCAAGGTTCTCTCCTTCTATTATTTTACACAAATTAATGTTCATTCTCGGCATTCTAATTTAATATTTGAACCTTATAAACCATAACCCCAATGGTTAATCTATCCTCCAATACAATGTACAATCTGGGCAACTCACAATAATCTCAATTCAAAATTTCAATACTGTGCAAAACCTTCCTTTAATAAGGTTATAAACCCTCAAGCACATACGATGTTCTTTTAATAAAAACCAACCAATGTTCATTTCAATTTCGGAAGCTTTTCCCAATCCTCATGATTAATGTCGATTTTACAATTTCACCATATGAGGACCTATTCTTAAGAGTATTCAGATTAATTACTCGAGTTTCCTTTAACCCAAGGAACCGGCCATCAAACATATAATAAGCCTTGGACTTTATTAATAGTCTTCTATTATAAAACTATGCGGAGGCTTACTTTCTAATTGCACTATGGTTATAACCCATAACATCATCCATACTTGCATTCGAATAAGTATTCACTTTTTGTCTAAATCCAGCGCTACGGACCATATTCACCTCCGACCTTCACTTTATAAGGTTTGAATCTTGATTCACTTACAATTAAATCAATATGTAGTGGTTCATAATATGAATGAATATAGTCTACCGTAGACTCTTGTTAAAAGCCAAACAGAAATCATAAAGTAGAACCAGGCCCCACACACTACAATACCCTTGCATACATTGACTTGGCGTTCATTAACATACCTTGTACATTCAACTATACGACTTGGTTTTAGTTCAAACAAACCTTCAATATATCACATCAACTAAGTTTGGATTAGTGGATTTAATACCATGGCATCCAACGATATCATATGAACCTTCACGCACACTGTATATATATGTTCATTCTTACACAACCCCGACTTGATTACAAATCAAATGCCAACAATAAAATAATATTGGACCCACGCATACATACCATTTCATCCGACGGTCGCAATCTCGTCGCACCCCATCCAACTGATCTGATGGAAATGAATGAGTGTCGCGTAGATTAAATGCATGGGTTTTAAACCTCAGACTCTGCACAATGAAATGGGGCCCAGCCTCGTAACACACCCTTCTCATCCGACAATGGGAGGCTTATCGCGCCATCCAGGATGATCCGATGATCATAATCCAATCTCGCGTTCATTTCACCGTCGACAGTTAACGCGCGATAGCCACACGATGAGAGTGGTTTCTCCAACTCGCTTAAGACCATGTGTCATCTCCTAGCATATATCGCATTGATTTGGAGTGGTTTCACTTCCGTACAAAGGCGGTGCGATATGGTTGGGTCTGGTTTCACAAACCCGCTGTCACTGTTCACAGCACTCCTGGTTCCTCTCCTTTTCCCTCAGGGTTCCATCGCATAGTTCTAATGTTTCATTTTAGCATTATGCCATCGATTTAGAATTCTCGAATAGAGATTAACTTCCCTCCTTATCCACTCAGCTTTATTTCTTCAGTGCTTTTATATATATGAACTCTGCCTTTCATGTGCAATTCCTCAACATTGTTTCTTGGTCCATACTGCAATTACCAACGACTCATCTCTATAGGCCTAGACAATTGTTACATGGAGAATGATAAATCCTCAATGCACCATGCCTTTCCATCAATTCAGTTCTCGCTTTCATATTCAAACTGTGCTCATACTCTCAACAGAGATTGGAATGGATAGGCTTCTTCCCTATTTGCGGATGCAAATATACATTAAAGGGCATCTAAACTAACACAGGTCATATATATATATATATATATATATATATATATATATATATATATATACATATTCAAACTGTGCTCATACTCTCAACAGAGATTGGAATGGATAGGCTTCTTCCCTATTTGCGGATGCAAATATACATTAAAGGGCATCTAAACTAACACAGGTCATATATATATATATATATATATATATATATATATATATATATATTCCAACAAACTTGCTCTGTGATCAGGTGTCCATTCAATTTCATCCTTCAGTAAGCAGGTCAACCCTATCGAATCCACCATACAGAATTACATCCTTTACTGATTTGATGTCTCATGCTTTTATAGAAATTGAATCTATCAGCCCTTTACTCAGATTTAATCAACAATAATTAACACATATTTCGAAGAGACCAAAACCCTCCAACTTTAGAGGTTTGTCAGGATGTGTGAATCAATTAGAATTTCTTGAACAAATTGCCTCTCCACACAGATATTAGCAATTCAGATTTTCCCATAATGCAATAAATCATGGATTACAAGAAACAACCCCTTTCTCTCAACCTCCAATGGGTTCACAATTTCAGTTCATTCCAGAATGCATACAACTTGTCCTCTATACACTGAGTCAGGAAATTAAACAAACAAGAATATACACAGTGATCAATTCTTCCTGATTATAAGTCACACAGAGTCACTAATTCATCCAATGATACAGAGTTTCACACTAACCCTACTACAGTATTTCCATTAATCCATCATGGGTTCCAATACACACAATTTCACACATTTCCACACAGAAATTAGGAACAGTTCTTCATCAACATATACAAATGAAATCAACTACAAAACCCTCCTGGTCTTGGCCAGATATTCAATTGGCCCTTCAATTAATTACCCTATCTCTCCCTAGCAGCTCTCTCCTTTGCCATCTCCTTTGTCTCTGTTTCCTCTGATGTCTCTGCTGCTCAACCAACCCTTCTAAAACTGTCTCAGCTTCATTTTTCATGCTCTCTTTGCCTTGTTGTTGTTTCAAGTGCTACTCCTTTGTCATTTCCTTTGCCATCAATGACAACATTTCCAACAAATTACATAGGTATGAAGTGATGTTTTGGCTTCTTATACACAAAGAGTTTAATAAAAAACTATTAATATGTTATGGCCTTTTCAACCAATGTATAAAAGAAAATATGACATCTTAAAACTATATATCCTCTTAGAGGATTTTGATTATAAGGCAATAGTTTTTCCGTGTCAAACTAGAGTAATAGTATTTACTCATGGTCAATGAAAATCAAGTGCAAGCAGAAATAATTGTGTTAGAAGATCATAGTATATCAAAGGAAAGTCTGAAATATATCTGACTCTATAATTAGTGAGCTTATTACGGGTGCACTTTGTTAGCTTGCAAACAAGTGCAAAGAACATTACCTATACCAACTTTGAATTTCAAGTGATGTGAATTTGAGAGATAGATTATATCCCTCCAAGATCATCCAATAGGCGAATCCCTCTGAGTAGCCCCATCATAATAGGCCCAAGTACTAGTCTTATTATCACTTCTAAAACCACAACTCTTACCACCTATTTTCCTGGTTGAAATGTTATTATTAAAATCTGCAGGGCACATTTAAATAGGCTTAAATTTCTAGCTAACCAGATCCCCTGGAAAGTAATAAGAGTAAGAGCTTCTATGGGCCTAAACTGTGAGTTATCACACTAAGCTTTCAGAATTTCTCCCATATGAAAGTCTCCCTAATTATCTCGAGCCTAGTTTGTAACAAACAGAATTAGAAAAAAGACTGTGAATGTGAAAATGTGAAATATCATCTTCACTTACCTTACAGAGAGGGAATTTGTGTGGATCCTGCCAGCTTCTTTTTGGCATGAAGTCCCAAGTAGGGACCTTTTGATCAAGGATCAACCACATAGATCATCTAACTTTCAAAGGGGATTTGAATTTCCATACCCCTTTGAACCACCATTTCTCAAACACAAAATATTATTCTCTAAGTACTATATAGCCAAGCTTTGGTGTCTAGCTCCTAATAACCAAGACCTAGCAACCAGGAGCTTCATCCAGAATGTATGGAACAGAATATCGATCACGAAGATCAGAACTATGCGACCAAGTTTTTTTGTTTTTGGTAGTTGAAATTTCAGCAACAACCCAGCAATCAACATAAGAATTTCAAAACAAGATATATATTTGTTTATATGTGAATACTTGTAAGTGATGGGTAAAACACACAGGAGACACTCAAATGATGTTTGTAGGTGTTTTACATAGAACTAAGAGCTTCTATGGGCCTAAACTGTGAGTTATCACACTAAGCTTTCAGAATTTCTCCCATATGAAAGTCTCCCTAATTATCTTGAGCCTAGTTCGTAACAAAAAGAATTAGAAAAAAGACGTTGAATGTGTAAATGGGAAATATCATCTTCACTTACCTTACAGAGAGGGAATTTGTGTGGATCCTACTAGCTTCTTTTTGGCATGAAGTCCCAAGTAGGGACCTTTTGATCAAGGATCAACCACATAAATCATCTAACTTTCAAAGGGGATTTGAATTTCCATACCCCTTTGAACCACCATTCCTCAAACACGAAATATTATTCTCTAAGTACTATATAGCCAAGCTTTGGTTTGTAGCTCCCAATAACCAAGACCTAGCGACCTGGAGCTTCATCCAGAATGTATGGAACAAAATCTCGATCACGAAGATCAGAACTATGCGACCAAGTTTTTTTGTTTTTGGTAGTTGAAATTTCAACAACAACCCAGCAATCAACATAAGAATTTCAAAACAAGATATATATTTGTTTATATGTGAATACTTGTAAGTGATGGGTAAAACACATAGGCTTGGAGACACTCAAATGATGTTTGTAGGTGGTTTACACAGAACTCAAGAAAATTTAGTGTATGAGTGAATAGGGCAAGAGCCAATTTGGCTCTCGATTCATCAAAGACTTTGATCTCATTCCTATGAATAATATCAAATGAGCTATGATTAGGAGTTTTAGTATTTGTATGTTAACCATATATGACAGCACATTTAAACATTCTTGAATTTATACCAAATATTGTGACTCAGAAGAACCATATCTGATGTGGAACTTTGTAACTTTTGCTTATTCACGCTATACAACTTATCATTTTGGTCAAAGCCAAGAATCATTTTTCGCTATCTAAGGATTCAGATCATATTAGAGTGCACAAAAAATGTATATTTTGATTGATATCCAATCAATGAAATCATAGACATTGGTTTATCTATAGATAGCATCTTCTTATAAACATATTAGACTTTGTAATGTGAAAAAAAAAAAGGAGACGACATAAAAAGGACATGCTAAAGGAAATACTTTGTTATTGTTTCAGAACAGTGGGGTGATCACATGGGGTAACCAATGGAATTAAAATTTTCATTCTAACTGTTTTTTTATGTAACAGACACTAGGTTTCTAATACTATTTGATGCCAAATTTATAGATTTATCATACAGAACAAGACCATGCAGTGAATCATCTGGCAATAAAAGACCAAATTGCCTCACAGACCTCTCAATGGCAGCATACAAATTTAATTATCAAAATAATCCTCGATCATCAAATTGTACATGCAGTAGCAGTATCATTCCCATGAAATCATAAGGCAACATTGTGGTGCAACCATATTATCAAAATTTTAAGCATTGAATACAAACAATGCTTTCAATAATAGTTTCACATTGTAAGTCTAGAACTAAGATGCTTGAGCTTATCATTGTTGGAAGCAATTCCATTGAAAGTTTGAAAATTCTTGCATAGCATGCAGGCATATAATACCATGAAACATGAGAATATGCCCTATTAGAGAAAAAACTGAAGATACAGGACAAGAATTTTGCAGATGTAGTCTCCCTAAGGCATGTTATACCCTATAACATAAACTAATTATGGTTCTCCAATTCTACAGGTTGGGAACAACGAACAAGCAATTAGCCAATTTTTGCTACTTAGTATTCATTGAACAACGAACAAGAAATTATCCAATTGTTGCTACTTAGTATTCATTCTCTGTTGGGAAAAAGAAACAAGTAATTAGCCAATTGTTACTAATTAGTATTCAATGTCTGTTAGTATAATATTTTTCATTGTCTATTAGTATAATATTTCTTTGCATTTATTATGGACCATTGTCACGCATTTATTCCCTACTACTGCTCAACAATCATTACTTGCTCCAATACAAGACGACAAAGTATATGACACATCCATGCCAACATCTCCCACATGTCATCAAACTTGACAGAGTATAAGGGAGAATCCATCACAGAGTGAGCTAATTTCTATGGGCCATAAGTCTTATAGCCTCACGCTAATTACTATGGGCCATAAGGCCTATAGCCTCACAACACCAGTTGAATTTATCTACACTTTCAGTTTTGTCAATGCATTTGCAACATTATGCAAAGTGTTAACTTTTATAGTATCATACTCTCTAGTTTTGTTAATGCATCTACAACATTATGTAAAGTGTCAACTTTCTTTAGTATTAAATTTTCGTCATCTACTATCTCCCTTAAAAAAAATGGTATTGGATATCCATATGCTTTGTCTTCACATGAAAGGTTGGGTTCTTAGCTATACAAATTGGTTTCTAGTTGAAATTATAGTTAATTTGAAGAAATACTATTTTATTTTTTTCAGAATATTTTGACCTGAGTTTGCACTTTTATTCAGTTCTTTAATTTATTATTGTTTAGCAAGGACTTCCAAAATGAAATGCAAGATCCAAACTACATGTAAATTACACAGGCATGCAGTGATATTTTGACTTCTTATATGCAAAGAGGTACATAAAAAAATATTAATATGTTATGGCCTTTTCAAGCAATGTATAATAGAAAAGATGTCATCTTAAAACTGTATATCCTCTTAGAGGCTTTTTATTATAAGGCAAAAGTTTTTCCATGTCAAACTAGATTAATAGTATTTACTCATGGTCAATGAAAATCAAGTGCAATAAAAAATAATTGTGTTAGAAGATCACAATATACCAAAGGCAAGTCTAAAATATATTTGACTTTAGAATTAGTGAACTTATTATGGGTGCAGTTTGTCAGCTTGCAAACAAGTGCAAAGAACATTACCTATACCAACTTTAAATTTCAAGTGATGTGAATTTGAGAGATATAGTATATCCCTCCAAGCTAATCCAATAGGTGAATCCCTCTGAGAAGCCCCATCAAAATAGGCCCAAGCACCAGTCTTATTATTACTTCTGAAAACACGACTCTTTGGGGATTACCACCTATTTTCCTAGTAGAAATGTTATTATTAAAAATTGCAGGGCACCTTTAAATAGGCTTAAATTTGTAGCTAACCAGATCCCCTGGCACGTAATAAGAGTAAGAGCTACTATGGGCCTAAACTGTGAATTATCACACTAAGCTTTCATAATTTCTCCCATATGAAAGCCTCCCTAATTATCTTGAGCCTGGTTCGTGACAAACAGAATCAGAAAAAAGACAATGAATGTGCAGATGGGAAATATCATCTTCACTTACCTTACAGAGAGGGCATTTGCGTGGACCCTGCCAGCTTCTTTTTGGCATGAAGAACCAAGTAGGGACCTTTTGATCCAAGATCAACCACATAAATAATCTGACTTTCAAAGGGGATTTGAATTTCCATACCCCTTTGAACCACCATTCCTCAAACACAAAATATTATTCTCTAAGTAGTGTATAGCCAAGCTTTAGTGTCTAACTCTCTATAACCAAGACCTGGCGACCTGGAGCTTCATCCAGAACATATGGAACATAATCCCGATCACGAATATCAGAACTACGAGTCTCATAGTATGACTCACGAGCATGAAACTCTGAACCCTTATAATGAAGGTATTGAAGGCATATGAATGATTTCTTTAGAGTTATAATCCAATCCTCCACTGACACTGGCTCAATGTGTTTTTGGAAAACCACCTCACATCAAAAGTTAGAACCCTTCACCTTACACATTTGGTTGTTAATGCTTGAGAAAAAGAGTGAATGTTTTTAATGTTTCACACTCCTCTTTCCTTTGGGACAATTATTTTCTAGAAAAAAATTCTAGAAAATCTTAATAGATTCTAGAAAAAAACAAATTTGACCATAAACTTCTTGCAGCCATAATGAAAATTAGAGAAACAAATGCTCAAATATGGATTAAGCTCAACGTAAATAAGATGAAATGGTGCATAAGTCGATTGAACAAAATTAGACAACCTCGAAGAGAAGTAGCTTATAACGAAGAGTAGTTTCCTATACTTCCAAAAACCATAATTCAGAAAAATTCCATAATGTCAAAATATGCCCTATGATCATTTTTATGGGGGTACCTATAAAAAACTAGTAGACATACTTTCACATTCACAGAATAAGATTCCTTGACATAAAGATGAAACCAAACATACTAGCTAAGTAAGAAACACAGAGATAGCATATTAACCTGATTCAATTACTTGATGTAGAATTCTTCTGATCAACATAATCCATCATGATTCTCTACACAAATCACAAACACAGTATGAACACTCTACACATGCAATGTGACCATTGCACCACTACATTATACAATAAAGCACATCCAACATTTCACTACATTACCATTTCACTACACTATATAATAACAGCCACGTATGTAATCTAACCAAGTGAAATGTGTTATCAAAAAAATTAGCAACTAACACCTACTTAAAATTTTTTATATATGATGTGATTTGCGTTCACCTTTGTCAAATCACCTGCACCAAATTAATAGATGTCATATGTTTTAGAACAATTTAATTTGTGTCCCAATTCTCATACATTAAAGGATGGAGATCCTCATAATAAGGGTTATCGTTCCTATATTTCAAACCCTCCCTAACATGCCCAAAAACTGCCATAGAGCTTCCTCTGGCCTCCGAATTCCAATGGCCCGAAACAAATTTCCCCAAACCACTCACTCCTCATTGTTGTTCCTACCTGCTTGGCCTACCTCCCTTGCATTCAGGTGAGATGTTTAATGCTCCTCACCCTCGTTCCTAAATTTCATCCTTCTCCCTCGACCATTATTTAGGCCTCATAGGATGAGATACCAGGCCTTTTCCGCTATTCCCGAATCATCTCTTGGTGCAGGAGAATGCCTACTCATAACCACCCTTATCTATTTTAGCTTGTTGAGCCCTAGTCCGCCATTCCCATTCCCACCCGCTTTACCCAGTCCCGCATTCGCCATTCTCCCATGCTCCATTTAGTTCAATCCCCAGTACACCGCATTCAGTATGCATTCTGTTCAAGATGTGGAGATCAACACCACCACTATACCCGGATACCTAAGATCCCAAACCCAACTCGCGGACCAAGCCAACCTCGAGTTTATAAATGTCTTGGTCCCAAGGCTCGTGAGGTCACTGTGATCGAGGGGATCTCCAATTCCAGTTATTCGGATGTGGCAGAGGAAGCATGCTATTGTAGAACAACCCTAGCTAGGGTTTTGGATGGTCAGACGGGGCTGTATGAATGGGGACATCCACCCTCGCATGCATTTTCGTCCTTCCTATCAAGTATGGTTAGAGACAACCAAGAGCTACAATCTCATGATCTTGGGTTGCTTGCACCTGTCATCTTTAGAACCTCTATAGGGACCTCTTGTGAGCTTCACTCCAACCTTGAAGGCTTATTTCTTCCTCTTAGGACCTATTCATTGGCATAGTTCCACTCATGCCTTGAAAATGATATCCTACAATCGTGCTTGCCTCGCATGGCGTCTGCCTCTGCCTCTATAGTACAAAAATTCGAGCTAATTGCGGGGTTTTCTCACAAAGACTCGGATATTTCGTCCCAGACATGCATTTTTCCGAAGTCTGCTAATTAGGGTTCCCAGCTAGAGTGGCATAGGTAGGAACAGAGTTAGCATCCCTCCCAGTTCAAAATCCATCATCTCGGGCCTAGCTAGCATACCTTCAAACCCTCCCCAACATCTTTAAAACCCACCATTAATTTTTCCCATTTGTCTCTACACTTCTCGGCGTCTCTAAAAAACTGTTCTTCATAGAGACTCAGCTATTTCGTCCCAGAATTTTGTCTTTCTTCCACTGTGAGAAAACCTGGGCTCCAATTCTGTTCGAATCCTCTTAGTCCTCGTCGTGAATAAGTCTCATGCCCTACTCTTTGGAAAGCTTAGAAAACAAAACCCGTGTCGTGAATGGGTCTCGTGCACCTATGGCGCATGAGATGAGGCAGAAGAGAATAGAAAGAAGATTCGCTTCCCTACACAAGACAAGTGGAACATGTAGATTTTAATAAAAATTCTGTGTGTAAATTCTCCAAATAAATTCTCCAAAACATTTTATGTTTTATGTTTTCTAAATAATGTTAGTATTAGTGAATAGAAACTAGAAAAATAGGAATCAAGTTACACTTGTCGTAAGTTTTGATAGGTCTGGCCTCGATATGAGGCCAAATAAGACCTCCAAATTGTTGATTGCCTCTTACATGACCCTTACATAAAAATCACTGGGAAATACTAAAAACTAGTTTTTAAAACTTTATAATAAGTTAAATAGCATTGCTTCATTCTCCTGCAAGAACTAATGAAGCACTAAAAACCGATTACAATAGTCCCTACCATGCCACAGGTGGCAAGGACTAATAAAGAGAGGTTGCATCATCCTACATACCTTGGAAACCCTGAAGAAATAGAGTGGGACCAACTGAGTGTCCCCAACTGAGTGAGGTGACCGTGAAAATGCTTGCAATTGGGGTAATATAAATAAAACCCACATTTCTTTAAAAATAAAGAGAGGTTGCATCATCCTACATACCTCCAAAACCCTGAAGAAATAGAGTGGGGACCAACGGAGTGAGTTGAACATGAAGATCATGAAGATGCTTGCAATTGGGGTAATATGTTTGGAGTGAGTGAGTGTGTATCATGATTGTGTATCATGGAGCAATCTAACAACAATGGAGAGAGAAATTGAAAGGCTGAAAATAGCAATAAAAATGTTGGAATAAAAATGTTGTGGTGATATGGCAAAAAAAAAAAAAAGGGAACATTACTTAATGGAAAAGGAAAAGTGTGGTTAAGGAAGATTGGGTGGCATTGGGTGGCATCTCATGGAGAAGTGAGAAAGAAAAAAACTTATTAAGGAATAGGAAATGGGGCTGCTGACTTCACCATGGTGGAGAAGTGAGAAAGAAAAAAACTTACAAAATAAGGGACTAATTTAAAAAACTCACCAATTTAATTATAAAGGACCAATTTAATTGAAAAAGAATTGAGAAAAACTCAGAAAATAAAGGACCAATTTATACTTGAAAAAGAAAATGAAAAGAAAAAAACTCACAAAATGTTTTAGAATAAATGAACCATCTATGTAAAAATAAGAAACTCATACATCTTACTTAAGAATAAATGAACCATCTAAGTAAAAACAAGTAAAAATAAGAAACGCTTACATCTTTAACCATAAACCGCTAGTGATTCGGGAGGTTATCATGAATGCAGTTTTCATAGTTTTAAAAAACATGCCAAGATGAGAAATACCCAATTGGATTTTTTTTGATAGGGCAAGCCAACGAAAAAGCCGTGGCTGTGGAA
This sequence comes from Pinus albicaulis, assembly GCA_034641835.2. Taxonomy (NCBI): domain Eukaryota; kingdom Viridiplantae; phylum Streptophyta; class Pinopsida; order Pinales; family Pinaceae; genus Pinus; species Pinus albicaulis. The sequence goes on from MU968458.1 coordinate 302,980, forward strand.
CCTGGGAGATTTAGACTTTTACCATTTCTGGTGAAAAGGAGGTCAGGCACTAGCTGTTGTGGAGGTCGTCACTATTTTGTCGAACCTGGGAGATTTAGACTTTTACCATTTCTGGTGAAAAGGAGGTCAGGCACTAGCTGTTGTGGAGGTTGTCATTATTTTGTGGAACCTGGGAGATTTAGGCTTTACCATTTCTGGTAGAAAGGAGGTGAGGCACTAGCTGTTGTGGAGGTCGTCATTATTTTGTGGAGTGGTGATTATTCTGGAACCTGAGAGATTTTACCATTTCTTGTGGAAGAGAAAGATCAGGGCACTAGCAGCATAGCAGAGATAATCGGGCTATAGCTCTTCAGCTCACAAAATGGAGATGCTTTGATGCTTACAAAATGGAGATGCCAAAAGCATCATTGACTGAGTACAGAGACCACTCCTCCTTCAACCCTCCCATCTTCTCTAACTAAATGGAGACGCCAAAAGCATCATTGACTTTGACTGGGTCAGAGACCACTCCTCCTTCAACCCTCCCATCCTCTCAACCCTCCCATCCTCTCTAACTGAATGGAGATGCCAAAAGCATCAACCCTCCTATCCTCTCTAACTTAGGAGAGGCGCATCAATCCTCCTATCCTCTCTAACTTATCCTCTCTAACAAAATGTAGATGCCAAAAGCATCATTGACTGGGTCAGACTGGGTCAGAGACCACTCCTCCTTCAACCCTCCCATCCTCTCTAACTCCCATCCTCTCTAATAGGATGAACGGGAAAAGGCGCATCCTTCAACCCTCCCATCCTCTCTAACAGGATGAGGCCCATTAAAAGACTGGCTATCCACTTTCAAAACATTACCTACACCCACATCTACATCTACATAACGCAGAATCACACCCACATCTACATCTACATAAAGCAGAATCAAGTAGCATACCTAGCAGACCTCCTCCTCTCTAAGAGGAGTATTCATTCTGAACCTGGTCAGTTTGTTTTTTTTTTTTCAGCATTTGCACATGACCAACTTCTGAACTCCGGGTCCTTCTCCACTGCATAATCTCATGCTCAATGGACCCTCTGAACTCCGGGTCCTTCTGCACTGCATTTTACCGTGTTATTCCTCGGGTCCTTCTCCACCGTCGAATGCATGTAAAAGCTCACAGATTTCAGGCATTCTAGATTCCCCATTTTGTTTGTAATTTTGAACTGTGCTCATAAGATGTTAAAATCATCTGGATATCTATGTATCTATGTACTCCCTTTCTATTACAGAAGACCAAAGATGAAAAAACATGGACAAATCAACGAAAGATTTTAGACTTTAAGCAAACTCTGAGAATGTACCCTTTTTTTCTTTTATACGAAAAGAAAACACAGCATTTTTTTTTCTTTAAAATAAAAAACCAAGAATATTTGATCAAGGTTAAATTCCAACCATACAAAGGTGAAAGTAACATAAGTAATAAACACAGCTATAGATTCACATATCAGGTAACTAGCAGAAGGTCGAGGTAAGTAGCATAACCACACACCTTGTAACGATTCTGGTAGTCTGATTTCAGGCTTGTGGGAAATCTTGAATTTAAGTACAATTGTCCGTCTTAATTGGTGGTTAAACTTCTAGGAAAAAGGCGATAGCAGTAGCCTGTAGGAATTCATGACCGTTAAAAGTCTTGGAGGGCGACTTAATGGATTCAGCTGAGTCTACGAAGAGTATTGGGATCAAATGGTATGAATATCAGTTGACATATTATGCGGAGTCGACGACTGCAAGTTGGCGGTCAGAATTTTTACAACCCCCTCTGCAGATTACTCAAACAAACAACCAAAATATATAAAAAAAATGCTCTCCTGGAGTTTTGAGATATGGCCAAGTCACAAAGCCGTGTGTGAAATTAATGAAATCTGAGACCTGCGGTGGGAGTATCTAACAACATGCCATGCTAGTACATGCCACTCCTAAAGTTTTGAAATGACAATTACATTACTTTTTTTTTTCTTTTTTGTATAAATACAATTTCAAAACTGTGAAGATGTTGATGCACAGAGTTTAAATTATCCTATAGAGCATAACTATTGACAGGATGGTTAATTTACACTACTGTTATAAATGGTTTACAAAATTAATACTTATCCTATACAGTTTTTCTAAAAACGTGTTAATCTGAGGAGGTTGGAATAGCTCCACTGCAAACTTTAAAATTATGAACAAACTATGACGAAAATTCATTGGCTTCATTTCTAAAACAACTTGTACTAAACATGAATATTTAACATCTAAATCAACTTGTACTAAACTTGAATATTTAACATCTAAATCAAAAAATAATTGAACATGCACACATACCATATCTTTCTTTCCAATTCTACCCATTCCATACAGAAGACTCTGCAGTGCATCAACATCCACAGCTTTGCCTCCACCATCCATATAGAAAAACTGAAATAATTTTGTGGAAAAAGCCATTATCCAGCACCTTAGCCTTCACCCTCTCTACAAAGAAACTAAATGATTCACCCTCTCTACAAAGAAACTAAATGATTCTGAGCATGGAGAAAGCCAAATCAAGTCCAATTTGTTCTACTCATAACTTCGGCATTCCCGGGTTCAAACCGCAATGGAGGTCAGAAGAAAAAAATGCAAACAGTAATGTGCCATATTATGAGAAGTACCTGGATTTTGGGGTAGGGTTTTGATGGAGTGTTAAATTGAAACTCCAAGAGCCCCGCTGCATGTTTTCAGACGTAACACGCTGAACAGTGTGACACATTGCTTGCATGCACATTTCTACAGTTAAGTAAAATGACACGTATATTTTTTTTTGGGTTGAAAGCATAGACATATGTCGCATGATTCGACACGTCTCTCAACTCGGCTAACAAGAAAATCCTCTCTTACAATATTTGGCTATCAGCGAAACCTTTACAAAATTTACGTTGAATTCGTAGGTGTTTTATCATTTTCCTTTTCGTTTGAAAATCATATTGTCCAATCATACAAAATAACAGACATTAGCCATTCATCATAAACTTAATTAGAATGTAAACTTCATAAGAATCTGAAAAATTTACGCAGAATTTTTTGAAAATCTGGATTTTTTAATTAAATTTTAGTATTTTGGGTGTTTTAGGGTTTTTGATAGTGTAGAATTTATTTTTACCATCAAAACAACTATTCAAACACCCCAACTATCTAATTTTTCAATTATTTTTTTACAAGATTCCTGCAAAAACCTGCAATCCAGACTATTATGTTGATCCACATAAATCATGTAAAAAGAATTAAACTAACTTTCCAAACTACTATGTTGATCCATATATAATGCTTAAATCATGTAAAAAGAATTAAACTAACTTTCATTTTTCATTGGTATTTTGTATTTATTCTTTATGTTTTTTATTTATTTATAAAGACAAAAAAAATCTAAATATCCATATAAAAAATAATCTAAATATCCAAGTCAACTTTAGATGTTACAAAAATATCTAAATATCCAAGTTAACTTTAAGTATTACTTTAGGTGTTTATATTGAAGGAACATTTTGGAGGTAAAATTTGACAATAAATAAATAAAATAAATTTAAAAATTTAAAAATAAATAAATAAATAAAAATTCCATGATTTTTAAAAAGCATTTATTAATTTTCATTTTTGAAAAACCCATTCAATCCAAATTTTATATAATAAAATATACCCTAAAAATTACTTTAAAAAATACTATAAAATCATATAAAAAAATAATATTTAAAAAGAAAATCATTAAACATTTTTACAAAGTATTAGAGATTCCTAAAATTCCTCAATTGTTTTAAACTTCAAATAATTTTTTATCTTTAAACTTTTTCCATATTTATATTTTATTCTAAATAAAGAATAAATACATTTTGCTTTGATTTCTTAGTAATGTGTTCATTTCTTAGTTAAGTATTAAGTTTTAATGTACATTTTCTTTCTCATATTGAACTCTTATTTTTGTTACTCTCTATCGTTACGCACGAGACTATAGTAATTGATGAGGCTATAGTAATCAAAATGTTCTAGTTAACATTAGTCATACAAAAAATTCCATGGTCTTACCTCACTTTTATCGAAGTTTTTTTGCAGTTTAAGTTTTTCGTTGTTATGGCCTCTTCCCGAGATGGGGAGGCTATAACCATGGATATTATAGGGGAGAGGGGTCAATGCCCGAACACCTCAGCGATGACTAGACCAGGTGCCACGTAGACATCACCACGTCATGTACGTCAGCTGTCCGTTCGCATGCCTTTCACGTGGCGGGCACGTGCAGCGGGTCCTTTCGGTCTATAACCTGCTCCACGCGCTCCATCCATCATTATGGCACTTGTGCTCTCCTGGCTTGAGCTCCCGTGGTCCTGGTTCGGCCGCGACGGCATTCAAATTGGTACTGGTTTATGCTCTTTGGTTGTTCACACTGGTTTCTATGTTCGTTAAACCTCGGCTCTGTGGTGGTTTAACCTTGGCGCTGTGGTGGTTATACCTCGGCGCTATGTGGTTATATCTTGGCTCTTTTTTGTCATACCTTGGCCCTGTGGTGGTTTTACCTTCGCCCTTTCATGGTTTTATTCGGCTCTGTAGTGGTTTTACTCAGCTTGGCCTTGTGGTGGTTTTAACTTGGCTGTGTGGTGGTTTTTCTTGGCTCTATGGTGAGCATACCTCGCCTGTGTGGTGGTGGTGGTCATACCTCGGTTCCATGGTGTACATACCTCGGCTTTGTGGTTCGGTGCTGCGTGGCTTACAGGTCTGTATGCTCCGAATTTTGTTTTCAAGTGCGTTTTTCAGCTCTGGATGCTATGAATTGTGCTTTCAGGTGCATTTCCCTGTTAGTTTTAAGTGTTTTTGTAATTTTTTTTAATGTTTGTGCTCTATGAATGATTTTGTTTTTTATTTCTTTGTAGGTCAGTGCAGAAGCCAAGGACAATGCAGTTGGCTGGCAAGGCAAGGAGGAAGGCCAGGAGGGAGAGGAATTGGATGAGAGGAGTCTTAAGGTAGGACTCTGTCCTACCAGTGATATGTATGTGTTTGTAAACACATTTAACCTTAAGGAGATGTTCTCTATTGAGCTTCTTTACTATTTTACTGTGGTTTTACTGTGTTTTACTATGTTTTACTGTGGTTTACTGTGGTTTAGGGTTTTACTGTGGTTTTACTATGTTTAGGGTTTAGGGTTGTAATTGGAAAATCGAGAGGTTTACTATGGTTTACTGAGGTTTGAGAGGAATTTTGCCAGTTGCTGTAATGTCAATATCACATAATTTTACTGTGTTTTACTGTGGTTTACTGTGGTTTAGGGTTTACTGTGTTTAGGGTTTAGGGTTGTAATTGGAAAATCGAGAGGTTTACTGTGGTTTACTGAGGTTTGAGAGGAATTTTGCTAGTTGCTGTAATGCCAGTATCACATAATTTTACTGTGTTTTACTGTGGTTTACTGTGGTTTAGGTTTTTACTGTGGTTTTACTGTGTTTAGGGTTTATGGTTGTAATTGGAAAATCGAGAGGTTTACTGTGGTTTACTGAGGTTTGAGAGGAATTTTTCCAGTTGTTGTAATGTTAATATCACATAATAATTAAGCGATTGGTTGTCTCAATGAAAGACATATATTTTAGTTTGTCACATGCCACCTGAGTTATAGTGAGTTTGATATGTGCCTTAACATCTATAGATGTAAAAACTTAGTTTTTCTCTCAGACACATCATCCATGAGATGATTGATTGATATTTCAGCATCTTCCACTAATTTGGCATGCTTGAATTAGGTGAAATTTTGTACTTTCAAAGGAACTTGAAGATCTTGATTAAGAACCAGCAAATATGGTGCATGGAAATAACTGTTGGCATGTAGTTTTGTTTCAGAGTTTTGCTTTTATTCCACAGTTTTTTCTAGTTAACGATTCTGTTGTACTGGAAAGAAAAACATTGGCTTGGAAAGAAACAACCAAACACCTTATCTAGAAATGAAACCTCCTCAAAGCAGGCCAGGTATTGTTGCAATCCTCTACCAAATGCTTGTATTAGAGGAAGAATATTGATTCTTTCTAAGTTTCTGAAGGAGTCCAGTTAGTTAAAGAATTGTCGATGGATTTTGACAGTCAAATGTCATTATTCACACAAACTTTAGGACTACTATTTAGAGTAAAACTTGTTTGTCGGTCTGAGGATGTCCCTTGTAGAGAGTAAGGTCAGTATGGTCTCATTGCTCTTTTTCAAACATAAAATTGCAAATATTACGTCATGAAATAAAACTCGAGATAAAATTATACAATCTCAATCAAGTAACACAAGCAACTAATGATTAAGAATCTAGAATGTTTATAGAGGAGACAACTTACAAGATATTTGTTGGTTACTAATGTCAATGGATATAATCTCTGCATAAAGGAGTGAACTTACATGTCAATTTTCCCTTTGTACTTCTTTCAAATGGTAATTGAAGCTTGAAGGTGTCATGGGCCGAGATCAAAACTGAAGGTTATGATAAAAACTTAAGATGGTAGGTAATGTAAATCATCAAATTCTAAGTGTGACAGTATAGAATGTGTGATCATAACTTTAATATTGACAGTGTAGCATGTCTCCTCATCACTCAATATTTAATTAATTTTAATGAGAGGAATTGCAATCAATACAATATTCATTAACATAACCACTACAGAACTCCACTCTTGTGACCTTTCCAGCGTCTTGTTTTAAAGATGTTGCTTTTCCTATTTTTATCACAGTCCAAATACTGACAATCATAAGAAACATTAAATCAGTATTTTTATGCAGTATTGCATATTAAGTATGGTATTTTGAGCTTGATAAAAACATTTTAAAGATTTTAAATTAGGATGTGGGTATTCTGGATACTGCATAATTTATTTTATTTTATTACATCTACTTAACAAGATGCAATGCAAGGCCACTTCATCTCTCATCTTAATTGAATCACCTCTGTATAGTGTAAAGAGGTCATAAGAATGGTTTTTCACAGAATGTAATGACTAAAATGTGCCAAATGATTTATGAATTTTTTACTGCATTTATTTTGAATTTCTCATTTAGATGCAATCAGGTTGTTTTGTTACTGATGTTCAATTCAATTATGAATTCAATTTCTTTGTTCAATTATGAATTCAAAAATCTGATATAGGCTAAGGTTATAACTTCATTGCTCCCTATGTTGATCTAACTGATATAGGCTAAGGCCATAATGTCTCGATCAAGAATCAATTGCTCCCTGTGTTGATATACTTGCCCACCACATGAAAGGAATGTGAACGGACAACGATCGTACATGATGTGGCGATGTCCTATGTGGCACCTGGTCCAGTCATTGCTGAGGTGTTCGGGCACTGACCCCTCTCCCCTATATAATCTCACAATCCTTTAATTATAGTTTTTACTGACAGTCATAAGAAACATTAAATCAATCTCTTTATGCAGTATTGCATATTAAGTATGGTATGTTGAGCTTAACAAAAAAAAATTAAATATTTTTAATTAGGATGTGGGTATTCTGGGTACTGCATAATTTAATTTATTTTATTACATCTACTTAACAGGATTCAATGCAAGGCCACTTCATCTCTCATCTTAATTGAATCACCTCTGTACAGTGTAAAGAGGTCATAAGAATGGTTTTTCACAGAATGTAATGACTAAAATGTGCCAAATGATTTAGGGATTTTTGACTGCATTTATTTTGAATTTCTCATTTAGATGCAATCACGTTGTTTTTTTAATGATGTTCAATTCAATTATGAATTCAATTTCTTTGTTCAATTATTAATTCAAAAATATGATATAGGCTAAGGCTATAACTTCAATTGCTCCCTTTGTTGATCTAACTGATATAGCCTAAGGCTATAACGTCTCGATCAGGAATCAATTGCTCCTCGTGTTGATATACTTGTTATTTAACATGATTATTGGTATCTATTTCTGTTCATCAAAGAGCATGTAATGTTCAAGGGATAGTTTGTTTAGATGCAATCAGGTTGTTTTGTTAATGATGTTCAATTCAATTATGAATTCAATTTTTTTGTTCAATTATGAATTCAAAAATCTGATATAGGCTAACGCTATAACTTCAATATCTCCCTGTGTTGATCTAAATGATATAGGCTAAGGCTATAATTTCTCGATCAGGAATCAATTGCTCCCCGTGTTGATATACTTGTTATTTAACATGATTATTGGTATCTATTTATGTTCATCAAAGAGCATGTAATGTTCAAGGGATAGTTTGTTTAGATGCAATCAGGTTGTTTTGTTAATGATGTTCAATTCAATTATGAATTTAATTTTTTTGTTCAGTTATGAATTCAAAAATCTGACTAGGCTAAGGCTATAACTTCAATTTCTCCCTTTGTTGATATAATTGATATAGGCTAAGGCTATAATGTCTCGATCAGGAAGCAATTGCTCCCCATGTTGATATACTTGTTATTTAACACGATATTTGGTATATGTTTCTGTTCATCAAAGAGCATGTAATGTTCAAGGGATAACTTGTTTAGATGCAATCAGATTGTTTTGTTAATGATGTTCAATTCAATTATGAATTCAATTTCTTTGTATAACCACCACAGAGACGAGGTATAACCACCACAGAGCTGAGTATGTTAACCTCCTTTTTATTGAGTGATTTTCACCTCCTTTTTATTGAGTGATTTTGATTGATGAAGTTTGCAATTAATTTTGATGATACTTGTTATTTAACAGGATTAGATGCAATCAAGGGATAGGTTGTTTAGATGCAATCAGATTATTTTGTTAATGATGTTCAATTCAATTATGAATTCAATTTCTTTGCTCAATTATGAATTCAAAAGTATGATATAGGCTAAGGCTATAACTTCAACAGATTAAAAAACTTGGGGGATTTAGAAACTATTTGATATGTAGGAATTATAAATTGTTTGATATAAAACTTCATAAAAAATCTGATATAGGCTAAGGCTATAACTTCAATAGATTAAAAAACTTGGTGGATTTAGACACTGTTTTAACATCCATGGATGCTATCATTAGCAAACCTATTTGATTCTTACCAAAATCACAGTGTCTTGTAGTTACAAAAATTAAGTCATGGCACCTCTATGCTTGATGGCTTCCATTTCCTACATTGCCCAAGTATGGTGGACTGCCCAACATTGGATGATTAGGATGTGCCTAAATGTTGGCATATGGTTGACTCCAATTTGCTCCATGTAGCCATGGTGGGACTGAGTAGCCCAAGTGTCCACTTGTGTTACTAACCCCAGCACTGACTGCAGGTGTCATATAAACACAATTAGGATTCAAACCTGCACTGGTATGGGTATAAGAGGTGGGCCTAACCCCTGCCTGATAGCTAGGGACTTGGATGTTAATCAGTTCTTGGAATGATGGTGTCTACTCTGAAATGTGGTCCAGCGTGTTAGACATCAACCTATTTGCCTCAAACTGTCTTGAACCATGGTCTTCTCTGCTTGTCACCCCTTGTCCTTTTTCCAACTCTTGTTGAACCTTTCTTGCCTCTCTTTATTGCCTTGCCAATTGCTTTTGATGTTCCTTATCTTCCCTTGCTTTTTGTCTTTCCAACCTTTCCTTTGCTCGATCTTCTGCTGTTGCAATCCTTGCAACCCTCTTTTCATTGGCTAACTCCTTCTTTCTCTTTTTATCTTCCTGAATTTCATTCTTTTTACATTTAGACTCAAACATTAAATTCATATAGTCTTCAGATGTGAGAAATTGTGAACTCCTCCCTAAACGAAGATAATCTGAGGCTGAGTTCCTTGATGAGGCCTTCACTCTCTCTACTGGTAGCTTTAGGAATGCACCAAGTAATCTCTGCTTTTCCGGACCTGTCTGCTGGATTTCATCTTCTGGGACAACTGATTGGCCCCCATTGTTGTCTTCTTCAGGTACTTCATGCTGAATAGGCTCCTTTTCTAGTGATCCATTGTCCACAAAATAATGAACAAGTTCAGTGTTCAACCCTAATGGTTGTGAAGGCATGTCCATGCTTTCATCCTCATTGGTGGTAGATACATTATTTCCAGTGATATTCATCACAGCGTCTGCCAGCCATGATGGTGCACTTACTTGGGTTGGCATGGTAAATTGCTCATTGTCAGCTGCATCAGTGGGTGTCACAGCCTCATTGATATTGTTAGTTGGTTCATCACTGAACTGTGTCTCACTGACATGCTCAGCATCATCACCACCACAGAACAACCCTTCAGAAAGGGACATTATACCTTCAGCAACAGCTACATCTTCTTGGGCACCAACATGCTCTTCTAAGTTCTCTGCTTCTTGACCTTCCATTTCAAATGCTTGGCTACATGTGGTATCATGCATAAGAGCATCAAAATTGAGTGGCCATATACCAGTCCTCCTAAATCCAGCCTTGATATTAGAAGGTGTGAGAGCCTTTTTAAATGCTTTACTTGCAAGCTCAGCTAGCTCAAACCTCTTTACTTCCACCCCTGGATTCTTTTCCATCCATGAAGCTTGCTCGACCCTGAAATAGTTCTTGAAAGGCCCAAACACGCTCACATCAAGGGGTTGCAATCTGTGAGTAGTATGAGCCGGCAATGTTAACAGGTCAATGCCCAACTTATTGGCCTCCTCGATTGTCTGCACAGCCATGTGGCTTCCATGGCCATCTAAAATCATCAAGTGCATGTTTTCAGGCGAGACACCACCCGGTACAGAAGCAGCAAAGTGGCAAAGCCAATTTAGGAACAATTCCTTTGTCATCCATGCATGTGGATGTGCAGCCATGCATGCCCCTGGTTCACAATTCTGTATATAATTTTTTAGTTGAGTTTTACCTTTAAATAGATAAAATCCTGGTATAGATGAACCAATTGCATTGACACAGGCAAGAATTGTGATCCACTCCCTGCTCTTAGGCAATATCTTAGGCACATTTCTACTCCCTCTCTTGGCAATTACCCGCATACCGCAATTTCTTCCTGCCTGTAAGCCTGTTTCATCGTAGTTCCATATATGTTCTGGGGCATATGAGTGCTAGTCATATGCAGCAGAAAGAGTGTTATAGAACTTGGAAACAATTGCAGGGCGTAGATTTAAAGCCCGGTCTCTGTCAAGGCCCTCTGCTGTACGTAACACAAGGTCTGGATGCCTCTTTTTAAACCCACTCCACCATGACTTACCAGGAAAACCATCTTTAAAGGGGTTTGGCCTCCCTTGACATATTTGAGCTATAGTGGATTTAAGTTGGATAAGCTCTAACCCATGTCCCAATTGGGCCATCTCCTTACACCACTCCACCACCTCATCTTCCTCCTCTTCAGTCATGACTGTAACAGGCCCTCTACGCTTTGTATTAGTCAACCCATTTATCCAATAATGTATGTTAGAGGCAGCAATACAATGTTTTTTGGCTGATGCACGGATTGAATATCCCTTAAACTCGATGTCATCAATTGCAACAAGCATGTCTTCCTTCGTCCAGCCTCTGATAGCACTGATTTTCTTTGCTGAAATTGCACCTTGTATTGTGGTCGAAGGTGGCTTTATGGCTGATGGTGGGTTGGGATGATTTGCAACCACAATGTCCTTTTCAACTACATTACTGGGATCAATGGGAGCATTGACATCATCATCTGATGAATTGCTCTGCAGTTGGGCCCCCCTTCTCCCTCGCCTCCTGTTCCTTATCCGATCTGCAACAAAAACTCTTGGCATGGCTACAACCTCAATTTCCAACATCGTTAAGAAATTTGATAAGTATTACAGCACAACTATATAGAGTAAACTATAATTATGTATGAATTCCAAAATTTCTGCTAATAACATGAAATCTTCAGTTGTTTGTTGTGAATTAATTGGCATTGAGGTATTACTTGTCAATTATGTATTACTTGTAATATCAACATGAGAAAGATATGTGATACCTACATGGCTATTAGCTACATGGACTTGTCTAAAATCAGTAAGTTCCTATTTTAAAATTGACTTATATTTGGACATGGACTGTGTGTTAGAACTATTTAGATAGTAGGTTGTTGTTCCTATGTAGTTAGCAGGCACTGTTCCTATGTAGTTAGTAGGTTGTTGTTCTTATGTAGTTAGCAGGCAGTGTTCCTATGTAGTTAGTAGGTTGTTTTTCTTATAATTTTTGAAAGATTTTACTCAATATAAAGTCAATATCCAAATCTAGTTAATAAACACATGAAAAAGGAGGAGGCAAATATAAATTCAATATCCAAATATAGTTAATAAGCACAACAAAAGGAGGAGGCAACTACATGTCATTTGTAGGAAACTAGAAATAGCTACATGGACTTGTAATGGCCTGAACGCTGTTAGCTACAGGGACTTGTAATAGCCTGAACATTGTTAGATGGTGGACTTGTAATAGCCTGAACGCTGACAACTACATTTGCTCCACAGAAATTGATGTACTGTTCTTAGGGGACAGTGTGTTGGAACAATTTCTTGAAAGATTTTACTCAATACTGGACTTAAAGGTTTAGAAAAATTCCAACTTGAAATTTGGAGTAGCTAATTACTAAGCTAGTTTGAACACTCATAGCTTCTTTAATCTATGTGATTTTCTCAACTAAAATAATGATAAAGTACTCAATATCTTGAATAACATTATTGAAGAACAACGAAATACTTGTATGTCTCCAGCAACGCTCCAGCAACTGATGAAGAGAGTGAATGTAACACTCTGCACTCACATTGTTTGGAATGTAACACTCTGCACACACTCTGTCTAGAATGTAACACTGAGCACACTCTGTCCTCTGTCTGTATGTCTGGAACACTGTCTGAAAAGGATTGTATGTCTGCAAAATGGAAACTCATTTTCTGAAAACTCACTTTCTGAAAACTGTATGTCTGCAAAATGAATGGAACACTATCTGAAAACTCTGAATGTATGTCAGCAGTAGTTAAGAGTAAAATGAATGCCTCAAATGCAGTAAGAGTTGATGTCTTATAGTTTTATGATCTAGAATTTAACTGGTAGGGAAGATTGACATGGATTGCCATCTTCCAAATTTAATTGTGTGTTGTGGATTGATTTGTACATGATCCAATGGCTGAAAAGCTTTCATGGTTGATCCCTGTGCTTTCCTGAATTTAATTCTTGAATTGAAATGCTTTCCTAAATTTAATTCCTGTAATTCCAGGGCTGTTGTGTTTAATTCTTGAAATGAAAGGTTGGGTGAACTATTTCCTGAATTGAATGGTGTCATTTAATGTCTTCAATAGGATGAATGGTTAAACAAACATGTACATATGGCTAACAAACATTTCACCTATTTTTGTGCAGGTGGTACTTAGTCTTTGTGCAGGTGTTACCCAGTCTTTTTCCAAGTGTTATTCAGCAATGAGATCTATTGCCCCAATGCAAAATCAGTGGGGGACTGTTTGATGGGATAACTGTACTTTAGGATGGGTAGCATTGTAAATGTTTTGTAGTGCATTTTTCCTTTCTTGGTAATTCAGAACTGGAGGTACTTGAGACAATAGGTCTTGTCAACTTGTGATGTTAGACTTGGTGTATGACAGTTGTTGGTCTAGTAAAAAACTGGGCCCATTTTGGACATATTTATATAACTTATATAACTTATTATCAAATATTTATGTGCATATTTTAGTGAGTTTGTCATTTATGTTTGATGAATGTGTGGGACCAGTACTATAACTACTATTGGTCCTTGCACAACAATAGAAGCCTCTCCTTTGGTAATTTTCATGATCATGACATAAAATTTGATTTTCTTTTTTCTCTCGAAAAAAATAAATACATAATACTTAAAATTTATAAAATAAAATACTAAATTAGTAGTTAACTTAATATATGATAGTTAAAGCTCAAAAACGAGTCACGCCACATAAATAAATAAATAAATAAACAAATATATATATATATATATATATATATATATATATATATATATATATATATATATATATATATATATATATATATATATATAATACAACTTTTAAAGCTGGAAAAACAAGTCACGCCACATAAGGTACAGATTTATTTAGATTCTGCCATAAATATGAGTCAACTTTGAAATGTGTTTGAAAGTTATATAATTACGCTGTAAAGCGTCTTATATGAAAACAACTTTCCTGGAGTCACTCTGGCAATACGATGATCGTCGGATCTTTGTGTTAGATGATTAAATTATTTTTGATCGTTGGTTGTCCTGCTGCCCCATTTTCCATACACCTGTCTCACACTTGTACACCGAAATAACAGAAATGCCATTCTCACTCTTCTGTTTCTTGGGTTATTGAATTTCGTTCGTTATGGATCAAACTGAATGTCAGTTTGACTGCAAATGGCCATATTCTGCTTCATCACATTCTGTATTCCTGAATTCTTCCGCAGATCATAGGATGTTGTGTTTCGTGTTTCAGTAATTGCTTGGCTCACTCTATCCCAGGGATAACAACAAACAACGACGCCATAGGAGACGGTATCAAAAAGCGAAACTTATCCTGTATGTTTGGCTGTTTTGGAAGGTCACAACAACCCCGTGAAATGAATGGCAGTTGCTGCTCCTGCATGGACGACCTATTCCTCCTCATTGGCACCAAATTCCTCAAATTTCTCCTCTTTTTTTCATATCAAGACAGTAACAACAGTGTAGTACCAGTGCAGATTATTATCATGAAGATGAAGAAGGGATTGATAGCATAGCTACCAAATTCGTCCGTATCTGAGAAATAAATACGAAAATTTGGTAATTCGATTTGGAAATCGAATAATTTGATGAAAGTTCGATTTGATTCCGGGTATGTTAGGTTACGGTATAGAAATTTCATGGTTTAATAATTTCACGGTTTATAGTTTATTAAAGGAATTTGTTAATTTGCCTGCGTGAGAATAGTGAGTTCGATTTTCACGGTTTATGTATATTAAAGGGATTTGTTAATTTGTTGGCTTGAAAATAGTGAATGTAGAGATTTTAAACACAAAATAGATATCTGTAGGATGGAAAATTTCCAGGTTTCCAATTTCAGTGTTGCCTTAAAAGCTTTAAAAAGCTGAGATAATTAGGAAAGAAATAATTTTAGTAAAATATTGAAATAAATTTTATAATAATTAATTGTTTTTTTTAAATATAATATATTTATATTAAAAATCTCAGAAAAGTCTTGGAGTGATAGAGCAATTTTATAAAAATAAGTTAGTTTTAAATATTTAATTTTTAAATATGTATTAACTATAAAAGATTTTATATAAAATTTGAAATTAAGGAGGGAAAAGCTGAGATAATTAGGAAAAAAAGAATTTTAGTAAAATATTGAAATAAATTTTATAATAATTAAAATTTTTTTTTTATAAATATAATATATTTATATTAAGAATTTCAGAAAAGATTTGAAGTGAAAGAGCAGTTTTATAAAATTAAGTTAGTTTTAAATATTTAATTTTTAAATATGTATTAACTATAAAAGATTTTATATAAAATTTGAAATTAAGGAGGGGTAGTTTGGATTTTTGGATATATAAGTTTTTGAAGAAATATTAATTATAAAAGGATTTTAGATAAGATTTGACAGTAGGAGGGAAGTTTTGAATTTAAAAAGGAAAGATTCTGGAAATAAAAGAAGTGTGGTTGTAGTTTTGGTAAGTAAATTGTAGTTTTAAAATTGTTTATATTGATTAAAATTATTAAAAATGATTTAAATTTCAAAATGAATAGGAAGAAAACTACAAGACATTGTTGTTATATATATATATATATATATATATATATATATATATATATATATATATTTCTATCCGAAATTTTCTATTGTTACAAGAAAAAATATATATATATATATATAAAAGATACTCTTGAATTTTTTTTGAATTGAAAATTTTCTATCCGAATTTTTATCGTATCATATTTGAATATTCGAAATTGGTAACTATGATTGATAGTAATTCCCAAGTATTTACATTGTAGAGTGGAAGCTTAGATGGCAGCCTAAGGGTATGGTGGATAAATACAGAAGGTGTCCTAAGTGAAAGCTTTAGCAATTGTCAGTTTAAGAAAGTTTTGTAATCTTAGGTGTATTGTGTTAAACCTTTTGCAAAGAATGCATTTCAATCCTTAATATATTTTGTTGCAACATTAAAGATGATGAATATCGATATATTCTTTGTAGCATTGACCCTAACAACAAGAATCTGGTGAAGCAACCGTACAAGTTTTCATTGATCTGGAATTCTATTTGAAATTGATGTTTTAGGTTCACCATTAGCCAATTTGGCCATAATGAAACGTGAATGAAACTTTATTAGAGGGGGATTTGGCCATGTTTTCTCTCCAAATTCATCTATAAAACTTTAAAAGCACACCGTAATCGTGGTCTTTTGGAGGCAAGATTAACTTAATGTTGGGAAAAATGAATTTAGATTAACTTCTCGTTTTGTGCTATCGAACCAATAATGAACAAATTTTCAAGAGTGGTTTTGTTGCTACTGAACAAATTTTAGTGAACAAAATATAGATTGTGGAAATTTGATGTGATAGCCGAACTTGCCCCTTATAGCATGAAAAATATGTAGAGCGTCATCATAATGTTTCTATTTTCGTAAGAAGAATGCATTGTTAAATGATGAAACATTGGATTATTAATGACGAAACATTGGCTTCTTATTTTGTAAGGATTTTCTCAAATAGCAGATTAAATTCAAGCAATTGGAGAATCCATCTCTCATCAAGAACTAGTGATTAAAACGCTAAATGGTCTTCTTAGATCATGGAATGCCTTTGCAGTAGGTATAAGCGTTTGTAAGGTATAAGTATTTCCTACTTTTATAGATGCAAATAACAATAAGGATAAGAGAATGAAAGGCTCATGTAATTTTGAGCCGTCATTGTATTTGTGTTTATTGGGAAAAAATGCAGGCAAAATTATTAGTTATTTCATCCTCTCTCAAGCCACTCACTTATAGGGTGTGATATTTGTATATTTTGTTTAGAAAGGCAGAATTAAATATGGAGGCATGGCTTTGCCTCGCCATTTTGTTGGAAAAAAACAACTTTTAGAACATTATTGAGATTTGTTTTAGGTTGGTATCCCAATACCAACATATTCCAAGAAGGATAAATAGGATGAACATGACCATTAAATGCAATCATTGTTGGTGGTAGACTTCATAAATGTAGTGGGAGTGGAAAATATTATGGACATGGAGATGAAGGGTATTCATAAGCATATGACTTTCAACTAGGGTTCACATGTTTTTGTGCCTTGTATGATCATATACTTAAAATAAAATAAAATAATTGATATTTGTAATTTAAGTATTCATTAAATTGATAACATATCACATCCTCTTTATTGTGGGCTATTCTTTTTTATGCTAGCAGGATATTCATAAGCATATGACTTTCAACTAGGGTTCACATGTTTTTTTGCCTTGTATGGTCATATACTTAAAATAAAATAAAATAATTGATATTTGTAATTTAAATATTCAATTAAATTGCATAACATATCACATCCTCTTTATTGTGGGCGATTCTTTTTTATGCTAAGGCTTTACAGCGTTTCTTTTGCAACATGTGATGCAATTGCTAATTTTAGATTATTTGGAAGATGATAATATATATGACCGTGTGATTTTGTTTACTGCAAAAGTGAAGCAGAACCTGTCGATGGCGAATGTAATCGAAGTTGAAGCCATTGATTGAAGTTAAAGTAATTGAAAGAAAAAGCGACGATGCAGTGCATGGACGAGTTTCGAGTCACCCTCCAACAAAACAAAACTTGAAATTGAAGTAGCCGAAGAATAATTGTTTTCATGACCGAGTGTACCATAAAAACGGTTGGTTTGTATGCTGTGCTTTGTCCAGTCTAAGCGGTATCTTTTTCAAAGATAGTAAAAGAAAAATGCTTATCATTTATATGTATTTAACAGTTTAAGTAAGAGTGAAAAGACTTTAAATAAGAGTGAAAAGGCTTTAAAGTAAATGTTAGGGAAGTTTTGTTAATTTTGTTAAAACTAGTGAAATGTATTTTCGAGTCATATAAAAATATCAGAAAAATGTTCACTAAAGGTTATATATATATATATATATATATATATATATATTTGTTTTTTTAATTTTTAATTTTATTTTCTTGATATTTAATCAATTAAAAATTAATATGAATTTATGTTAGTGTATTTATTAAATTCATTTAAAGAACACATCAATCTTTACATAATTGTATTTCAAAATATTGATGATGATGATGGTGGTTAACCTCCACTGAAATCAATCTTTGGTCTATCTGATCTAAAGAAAATAGTTATTTAATTTGATCTAAGATTTTATTCTTATGCTCAAAAAGATTGGAAAGAAGCCTCCTGAGCTTACTATAATTTTGACATCTTAAAAGTCTAGGAAGGTCAGTATTGCAACAAAGATTATGGCAGATCCTTTCCATCCATGGTGTTTTAGGAACTATCCAATGACCTGTTTCACTATGGAGCTCATGAGAGTTCGTTCTAATCTTGGCTATGTTAATTTTCTTCTTTGAGCTAGTTAAAACAGAGAAATATTTTTGACCTTCTTATAATACCTTAATTTTCTTTTAGTTGCTAGATCTTTCTCACACCACATTTTTTCTTTGAACTTAGAAGTAACAATTTTTTTAATGTTATTGATGTTTTGCAATGCAACAGTGGATCTCCCAATGGTTTAACTAGGCTTTGTTGTCTTTATACCAACCTTGTTTAAGTCTTAGGTGGTTTTGGCTGGAATTTAAAGCTAGCTTAGGAAGTCTATGGTCTCCTATGCTATTGAGCTTGTGATTGTACAACAAAAGCCTAGTCATAGCGAGGCTCTCGATAGGAGAAAGACCCACTTCTATAAGGAGAATTTCAGTGGTTGAAATTTTTCATAGTTAAGACTTTATTTATTATAAATATCTTGTGAAATGCTATATTTAGTTATCTTCTTTCTTGCATTATATAATATTCATCATTGAAATTTATTGAAATTAGAATGTCAAATTTTATATATTTATGCTCATAAAATTACATTAAGACCACAATAATTTAGATAACTATTAAAGTTATGCAAATTAAGCTTTCATATAATGAAATATTTAAATTATGAAAATTTAAATTATACAAATCACACCACTCAACTTTATAATTTTAATCAATCTCTATAAAATTTCAATTTTTGAGTATATATATATATATATATATAATCAAATTTAAAAAAAATAAACTATTTAACACTAATTATTTTAATTAAAATACAAATCTACATAATTTAATTTTTAAATAAAATTAATTCTCCATTGTTAAAAACTTTAAAAATATTAATTTAATTTCCATTTAAATATAAGATGTGCATTCTAAGCTCTGGATCGTTATCTAAAGTAATATTCTCTCTGTGGTCAATCCTACAATCTATTATAATAATAATAAAAAGTCAATGGTGGTACATCCCCCTAGGGTGAAATAGGAGAGTTTAGTAGATAAACTTTACATTCATTATTTAATTATATTTTGATGGTAAAAATGCTTTACAAGAAAACAATATTGTAATGTCAACATAAATATTTTGACTTAAACAAAAACAAAAATTAAAATAAAATAAATAAATAAATCAAATATTGATAATTAAAATTATAAAAATAAATAAATTGATAATTACGTTGTAAAGTGTTTTTATTTGAAAACAACTTTACTAACCGCCAGGTGTATCATTATGTATCATTGATGTTAATGTTAGATGAACCTTCACATTAAATACAGTTATTATTAATCATCAGTTATATAAAATAATAGTTTTAAAAATAATGAACTTCTTAAAAGAAAAATAGACCAGATGAAAATTTGACACAAGCCGCACAGATCTGCATTGAAAATGAAAGCCGATGGCGTTCTATGTATTCTTCGACGGCCATGGCGGCAGCGATGCAGGCGAAGCCAAGTCTCCTTGCTGCAAGGTCAAAAGAAACCTGTGTTTCCTGATGTTGAAAGTTCGCGATAATGTTAAATCCGTCGGGCTCATCCACCGCTACAAGTCCGAATGCGAGGTCTATTTCGAATATCTGAGAGACCAAGTCTTTCCATGAGCTCGAGTCGACGGGCGGCGTGGCGTGGCGTTGGCAGGTGCTAGAGTGTGCTTAGATAATTTTAATTTTAGCAATATATCTTTATTGAATTTTTATTCTTTCATTGACAGGCATTGGAGGCGGCTTCCATGAGAGGAGATGATAAGCCCGTGGAAGTAAGCACTGCAGTTGCAGTCGAGGCAGCCAAGCGGAAAGCCAACAGGACCAACGAGATCTCTAACAGCGCAGTAGGCTGCAAATTATTTTAATCCAGGCTTCTTGTACTCGATGAAAATGACCTAAGCAGACATTCCTTCTGTAATATCACCTTCCACTATGCTTTATTTAGTGAAACATGAAGTAGTTGGGAAAAAAATCAGCGTGAAGTTCGTTAGGAAAACATCCACAGCAAGGTTCAGTTATAAATTTTTAAATTTAAAACATCAAAGGCCGTGCAAGAGGATGTTGTCTTCTTCTCGATAGTTTCACATTTGATTTCTGCGTGTCTTTTCCAGGCAACGTTTTAGCCCGGACTCCGGCAAAGATTTTTAAAAAATCTGGCAAAGATTTCATCAGAATCATGTTTACAGTTGTTAAACTTAAGTATTTTGAGTGCCCTAAGAGATTTTGGTAGTGTTGAATCCATTTCCAACCTCAAAAATGGATTTCAAAGATTGCAAGTACCTGTTTTCTTGAATTTAAGTTACCCGGATTCCGGCAAAAAACTGCCGTCCGGGCTAAAACGTTGCCTGGGTAGACTGCTCCTTTGATTTCTCTCGTCCTCTTTGTAACTTTTCATTTTTTTATGATGATGAAGCTCACTAGGTCGTGCAATACGGATCCTTATCTTCATATAAATTTCTAAATTTCTAACTTTGCTGTGCTGGGATGCAACAATCCCATTTACTACTACAGGGTGTTATTCAATACAAAATAATTATCCCACAATATAGTATTAAATATTGGATTGTTGGTGAATTTAAAAATGATCATTCTATATTAGATATATTTATATTAAATGCATAGTTAAATCTGAATCTGAAGTTTTGCAATTGATTGATAATTTAACTATTATATAAGTGTGGGTTAATAATTAGATAAGTTTATATTAAATATAAAATTATATAGGTATGTGAAGTTCAATCTGTCAATTGATTGGTAGTTTAGTTATTAAATTTGTGATTTCTTGAGGGACTTTTTTTTAGTGTAGTAAAGTCTAACATTTTCTGAAATTATAAATTTAATTACATAATTAGTTAAAATTAAAATACAAGTGAATTTATATATTTAGAAATTTATTTAAAATTATCTAATAAAAAACAATACAAATATATAAATTCTAATAATTAGTACTTAAAGTGTATCTTGAATGTGTAGATTTTTTAGGGAATTTTTTTTAATGTAGTAAAATCTAACATTTTCTGATATTATAAATACAATTACATAATTAGTTAAAATTAAAATACAAGTGGATTTATGTATTCAGAATAATTACATAATTAGTTAAAATTAAAACATAAGTGGATTTATATATTCAGAAATTTATTTAAAATTATCTCATAAAAAATAATAAAAACATATATATTCTAATAATTAGCACTTAAAGTGTATCTTGAAGGTGTGGATTTTTCAGGGAATTTTTTTTAGTGTAGTAAAATCTAACATTTTCTGATATTATAAATTCAATTACATAATTAGTTAAAATTAAAATATAAGTGGATTTATATATTTAGAATTTTATTTAAATTTATCTAATAAAAAACAATAAAAACATATAAATTCTAATAATTAGCACTTAAAGTGAATCTTCAATGTGTGGATTTTTGAGGGAATTTTTTTTAGTGTAGTAAATTTCATAGAAAATAAGTAAGAGAAATAAATGAAGTTTCCAATGGTATGATTTTATATTTATAACTTTCTTCGAAAGTGATTGCACTCAATTTGTAATTTGATTAACAAGTAAAGTTTGAGACTAATCATTAATAATATCTACTCACCAAGTAAACAAATTGACTATGTTTTTTTTATTTAAATAGTTAATAATGTGTTTCATACTTTAATGTGAGTTTAATATGTGAATTTCATTTATTCATTTTAATATTCATGGTATTAAAATTTTCAAATAGATGATCATATCTATTGTGTAATCATGCATATAATGTATAATCAATCAATTTTGATTTTACCAATTAACTTTGTGGAATGAATTTGGACTATAAATATACATAGTCATATGAATTGTAATTACACATTGATTGATGATATCATCACTTAGAGTTGAGCAGTGAAAATTATGCATCTAGATCTTTTAGCTTGATTTGATTTAAAGACTAGTATTGTTCCTTTTTAATAGTGGGTTTCCCTCCTATTGCTCGACTTCCTTCTCAGTATAAATATTGATGATATAATCACTTAGAGTTGAGTAGTGAAAATTATACTTCTAGATCTTCTAGCTTGATTTGATTTAAAGTTTAGTATTGTTCTTTTTTAATAGTGGGTTTCCCTCCTATTACTAGACTTACATCTAGATCTTCTAGCTTGATTTGATTTAAAGATTAGTATTTTTCTTTTTTAATAGTGGGTTTCTCTCCTATTACTAGACTTCCTTCTCACTATAAATATTGTCTTTGATTTTTTATGTGATTTCTTACTGGTTTGGTAATAAATTGAATCATACATTTATGTTGTTAATTTACCAATGTTATATGTTGTTACAATCACTTTTACCCCAATTCATATATTTCATTAGCAATATTTTAAAACAATTCAATATTCTAATGATAATTACAAATTGTAGATATAATAGTCAATGAAAAGACCAAAAGACATGAATTCACACCACACAAGAGCTTTTGTAATTTTTATATCAATGTTGCTTTGTCTTTCTTCTATAATTTTTGTTTTATGTGTCATCTATATGCATTAACATCAATTTAAATTTGAATAGTTTCAATTTTATCATTTCAATTTTGTTCTATTCAATTTGGAATTTTAATTATTTTTATAATAAAGTTTTAGCTAAATACAATATATATGATTTATTTATTTTTATTTTTATTTCAAATTTCAAATTCCAAATTTAATTATAACTTTAGTTTAATTATAAAATTTAAATTTAATTTCATCAAGTATTGAAAAATTTAAAGGAAAATAAATATTTTCCAAAAAATTTAGAGGTTGAAAAAGTTTTTAGTCCACATCACATAAAAATGCTTGCTAGAGTTTAAATTGGGGAATGGATCATTTGAATGGAACCCAAGAGAGTTATATCAATTGCAAGAAATTGAATCTCAAGTAAAGTTGGTATACACAAATAGGGTTTTGAATCATTCAAATACTTCAAACACAAGTGTCTTGAGTCAAAATACATATGGATGTTTCAACAAAAGGCCAATCACTGTCTTCTTGTCAATAATTTCTAAGGATAGAGATATTTTCTATCGCTACAACAACTACAACAAATTTCCAAAAAGAGGGAACGTCATAGGATGGACACTTTTGTCATATCAATGATGCAATTCATGAGACCCCCCTCTTTAACTAAGATCCAAAATTGGCTCTTTCACTGTCATCATGGAAGAGTAACAATTTAATGCTAATTTTTCCTACACTGCTTCCTTATGGCGTTTCCTTTGCAACATCTGGTGCAATTGCTCAATTGCAAATGATTTTGGAATGTTGCCTGTATGATTTTTATTTTATTAGATTTTCAGAATATTTAAATATATTTTAAAATATAATTGAAATTGTATAAATTCATTTAAGTATTATAAATCAACTTTTAAAATATTTAGATGGAATGAGCGGTAAGGATGGCTATTTATATTACTTTTGTTGAAAGATAGATAAGGTTTGAATTCACACCACACAAGAGCTTTTGTAATTTTTATATCAATGTTGCTTTGTCTTTCTTCTAATTTAAATTTGAATAGTTTCAATTTTGTCATTTCAATTTTGTTCTATTCAATTTGGAATTTTAATTAATTTTATACTAAATTTTTAGCTAAATACAATATATATGATTGATTTATTTTTATTTTTATTTCAAATTCCAAATTCCAAATTTAATTATAACTTTAATTTTATTATAAAATTTAAATTTAATTTCATCAAGTATTGAAAAATTTAAAGGAAAATAAATATTTTCCAAAAAATGTAGAGGTTGAAAAAGTTCTAAAGTCCACATCACATACAAATGCTTGCTAGAGTTTAAATTGGGGAACAACATAAATGGATCATTTGAATGGAACCCAACAGAGTTATATCAATTGCAAGAAATTGAATCTCAAGTAAAGTTGGTATACACAAATAGGGTTTCGAATCATTCAAATACTTCAAACACAAGTGTTTTGAGTCAAAATACATATGGATGTTTCAACAAAAGGCCAAATCACAGTCTTCTTGTCAATAATTGAATCATTCAAATACTTCAAACACAAGTGTTTTGAGTCAAAATACATATGGATGTTTCAACAAAAGGCCAAATCACAGTCTTCTTGTCAATAATTTCTAAGGATAGAGATATTTTCTATCGCTACAACAACTACAACAAATTACCAAAAAGAGAGAACGTGATAGGATGGACACTTTTGTCATATCAATGATGCAATTCGTGAGACCCCCCTCTTTAACTAAGATCCAAAATTGGCTCTTTCACTGTCATCATGGAAGAGTAACAATTTAATGCTACTTTTTCCTACACTACTTCCTTATGGCATTTCCTTTGCAACATCTGGTGCAATTGCTCAATTGCAGATGATTTTGGAATGTTACCTGTATGATTTTTCTTTTATTAGATTTTTAGAATATTTAAATATTTAAATATATTTTAAAATATAATTGAAATTTTATAAATTCAGTTATTTAAGCATTATAAATCAACTTTTTAAAATATTTAGAGATTTGCAATTAATTTAAATTCATTCTATTTATATAAACATTATAAATCA
>JAXQQM020089226.1:0-35999 GCA_034641835.2 Pinus albicaulis
CCACCAAATTCTGGATGTCATCATCATAGCACATGAAATTATCCAGTCCCTTAAAAAATTTAGAAAGGAAGGGATTATAATTAAATTTTACCATTATAAA
The DNA here is from genome assembly GCA_034641835.2 of Pinus albicaulis. Lineage (NCBI taxonomy): Eukaryota > Viridiplantae > Streptophyta > Pinopsida > Pinales > Pinaceae > Pinus > Pinus albicaulis. The sequence continues at coordinate 101 of JAXQQM020089226.1, forward strand.
TCCTTTGATAAGATTATTTGGTCATATCTCATTCAAATTCTTTGTGCATTTTGTTTCTAATAGGATTGGATGAGGTGGATTGGCTCTTTCATTTCCTCCCCCCTTTTGTTTATCCTCCTTAATGGCTCACTGACCCGAACTTTCAACTCTTCAAAATTAATTTGAAAAGGTCACTCCTTTTCCCTTTTCTCTTCATTATTGCAGTAGAAGGGCTATGTCGGGCCCTCTTAGCTGCAATTCATCTCCATAAGCTCAAAGGGCTAAAGATTGAAAATAGCGGTCATGTTATCTCTCATGAACAATTTTTTATGAAATAATGATCATGGGAACATCTATAGTCAATGAAGTTAATGTATTCAAGAAAGTACTAGAGGACTTGAGGAATCCTTTAGGCACCTCAATCAACCATAGTAAGCCACAAATTTATTTCTTCCACATGCATATTGTTGACCCAATTCATACTGCTAGACTTCTTTTATTTTAGTGAAGTAACCTTCAAAATTTTTTTTTTGGTGCTCCCATGGTTGACAACACTTTGATATTCATGCATTGGAAATATATTATCTTAAAAATATCCGATAAATGCAGTGACCGAACCTTTTGTTCACTCAATCGTGCAGGGAATCCGGTGCTTTTAAAATTGATTTTAATGGCTCTTCAAATCTAATGCATCTCATAGTTAGCTGACCCTAAATGCATATTAAAATCCATAATACACCTTTATTTCTCCTTCTTATGGGGCGACATTCCTAGATAGAAAAAATGGGCCTTGGTAGTCTAGGAGAGGCTTTGTCTTCCCAATTTAAAGAAGGTTTATGATTGAGGGATCTAGAAATACTCAATTAAGTTCTTGGATCCAAGCTCTAGTGGATATGGATATAGGGAGTAAATGAAATTTGGAAACAGAGTTGGAATGAAAAATATGGGGAAAACTAAAATCCTCATTAGATTCTCTGCGGTCATCATAATAATCAAGGATATTCAATTTGGAACATGACCAATAGGAATAGATACCGTGGTCCAAGCTCATGTTTTGTGGAGATTAAGGACATTAAATCAACCTTCTTATGGGAAGACTCCTAGAAACAAATTCCTAGTTTAATAAAATAATCCAATTTAGAGGTAATCATTGACTTAACTAAATAAAAGCATGTGTCTATGGTGGTGGATTACTGGAATCCATATCAAGACTCTATAATTTAGAGAGTTTCAAAATCAAGACAAGACTAGGGTATTTCAAACTCTATTATACAATGGAAGGATTTAGAAAAATCCCTTAAAAAAGGAAATATCACAATTCTCAATGAATCAGAGAAACTTTGGCGGGGCTTTAAACTAGCATACACCTTCACCATAAATGAGGCTTGCAATTTGGAAAATGGACAGAATTACCTTCCTTCTCCTCTAATCTAGAAAGAAATTTGGCTTCATAATCTATAACCCAATGTGGAAATTGTTTTGTGGTTACTGGCTAGGAACAATGCTCTCACTTGGGACAAAATCATTTATAGATGATTTGAAGGGATGCCATTTTTTTATCTCTATCATTCCAATGAGAAAAAAATGGAGTATCCATTCAATTTTAAGTCCCTTTGTTGAAGCTTTATGTACCCAAAATGAAAATATTTTTGGAAAAATGAATAGGGATATGATGAATATATTCTTAACCATTAAATAATAGGACAATTCTACTTTCCAAAGTCCTATTATTAATCGATCTTGGTCTGTACTTATTAGCATTATTCTCTAGTTAATCTAGAAGGAAAGAAACTCTAAAATTTTTAAAAACACTTCCTCCTCTAGTGAGGAGGTTTGGTCTCTCATTTTTCTCCATATCAAACAATAAAATTTTTCTTCTCCCTCACCTCCATTAAATTGGTTCTCCTCCCCTAGAGAGCCCCTTATTCTCACTAATATTAATATATCCCCCTCCCATTCTTCCCTCCTCTGCCCCTGCCCACTCTTCCTCCTCCTTAGCCTCTTCGTATCCCCCTCCCCCATATTTTGGAAAGATCAATTTTGATGGAGAAAGCATATGAAATATAGGACATGCGAGATTTGGTGGTCTATTTTGAAATCACTTAGGAAAACCAGGGAAAATTTTAAGGATGGAAGTTTATTTTAAAGTTTAGAAACCTTGGAGAATCTCACTATTACATAATATGAAATTTGTAAAATGTTTGGAAATATTTTTGTAAAATTATTCGAATTTCTAATAATCTTATATAGTCTCTATATAACATTTTGGCGAATTTTAAGGTAAAACAAAATTATACTATAAAATTTTGGCGAATAACTTCTAGAAAAAATGGAAATTAAAGAGTATGTTTTTGGAAAAAACATGGAAAATTAACCCACTTACGAATATTAGCCCCTAAAATATTCTCTATGGACAACCCATCTTAACCTCTTGTACTTCTAGGAAGTTCTACCCTCCTCATACTGGAAGAATAATTTTCTAAATATTATACAAAAGGACGTTCAAACCCTCGATTTGGATGATCTTCATGTCAAATTCCACAGAGTGGGGGAGAGGACCAGAGCAGGCCCACCACCATCACCCCACTCAATAGAGGGGGGATGCATGACCATCACACCCTCACTCACTCTCATAATGAATTTGATGGTACTCCATGCATCTCAATTATAATGTACCACGAAGAGTGTTTTTAAAGATCTGGAAATATCTATGATTTTGATTATGTTCATCTAGGAGAATTATTTTTCCATATTTTGTTTTGTCACTTTGTAATCTTGCCACATTTCAATTCATGTAACTATTTCTATATATTTTTTCTATCCTTCCTTGGGGGGTAGGAACAACTCGCCCTGACCTATCCTCCCCCATGAACTTTAATTCATGGCTCATCTAGGTTTGCAAGGAAGTGGTCGTGACCAATTAATCAACATTATGTCTATAGTGTGAGAACTGAGGACATTGGGCTCTCATTGTGGGGGTATCCAACTGATTTTGGAGTGGCTCAATTTGCACATTAGTATTCCCGTCAGCTTACAGTGTCCACTCGTTCCCTTGTTCTTGGATTCAATTACACTACTCTACTATTTTAATTCATGCTCAATGTTACCTCCTATGAGTTATCTCTTTGGTTTCTTTGATTCATATTTACTTACTTAGATAGCATTTTCTTGGAGGTGTGTGGGTCCATCCTCTCATTTTGTTTCTATGGTGTTCATAGTTGCGCTTCATTCCTTTTCATGGCCTAGACCCTTTCTACAGTAAGCATGTTCAATATCTTTCTTTCCACCTGTTGAGAGTGTTGGATTCCACCAACATTGTAAGCTTGGTCTCCCCGATGTGAAGTCCCAATTAGAACTCACAATTTGGTGGATTCCCGTTTGGTCATACAGTCCAACCACAGTTGGAATGATTTAAAGGAATTCCTTGGGTACCAATCAGCACAAGATAACACACACTACTTTAGGGCATCAAGAATGTGAGATTTGTGAGGCATCCAGTGTAAGGTACACAAGGGAGACTTCCACAGCTATTGAGGGAAACGAGCCACCGGTTAGAAAATTAATAGTATTATCCTAAAGGGGGACTCGAGAATAAAGAGAAAGACTTGTTGAATACCTGCAAATTATTCCACATATTAAACAACAATCATTAAAGCATAACACCATTCATTCAATAATACCCATAGCTTAATAACAAATTAGTTCATTAACTTAGTATGTAAATAAAGAAACATAAACCATAAACATAACTAGAACAATCCAACTACATCTACGATACATGTATGAAGGAATGTCAACTCTTTGAACTTCTAATTAAAAGTGCAAGATCCCAAGTACATTGTTACATGAATGAAACATTGTATCTAATAACAGAACATGAATCCAAAACTTGCTCCTGCAAATAATGATCTATCTCCTATGTCTTACAAGAGAAGATAAGGAAAAACCTCTATAATATAAAGCCTTCCAAAAGGCACAAAAAAATCCATTTTCTTGAGTTATGATGAGATATTTATAACATTTTACCATGACATTTGAGCTTCCTCATGAATCTTCAATTCATATGACTGTTCATATTTTATACATGACTCATTACATTCCAATGTAACACTTTTCATCTTCCCCACGTGTCCCTTGGAATTAAGTACACAACATTTATTACATAAGAAAATTTACAAATGAGATGGTGGCCTAATAAGACAAAACTGACAATGGACCAAAAATCATCAAATGGATAAATCATTTGTTTCTTCAGGGAGTTCACTTGTAATATTAAGTGTGACATGCTCTGAACTCTTTTGCAATGGCTTTGACATAGATTCATAAGTAATCTTTGTAGCACATCTTCACCTCCAATGCCTCTATAAATATATTCTTGGATCTTGAATATACATTATTCCACCACCATGAGAGTTTCATGTGCGCTTTGAGTAGTTAAAATATGTACTGTTAAATAATGTCCTTGGTTACCTCCAAGACTTCCCATTATGTTTCATATTTGATCTGTTCTATGTATTCTCTGGTCTCTTGAAAGTTGACCTCCCTACCTCTGATTCTTCAAGATATCCGATGATGGGCATCTCGTGCTTCTGTGTAAGAGATTCAAACCCAGTATGCAGTTGGTTGTAGGCATACATAGTGTTAACTTACGTGATCTAAGGTGTGAGTAGTTTGGTATGTGGAGTCTTAACTGAACTCTATTAATTTTTGCAGCAATCTTATCCTTCTTATCCAAATGTTGTGTAGCATCTAGATATTTGGCATTCCACTCCTTCATCTGGTCAACTGCTCTATTTTCTATCTTCAGGAGCTTCACCACATCATGTGCATTCTTTTGAATGACAATGAGAGGAGCCACAACCTTTTGTATAAGTATCATCTTGCCATATAGTCGTGCCATAGTATCCTGCATTGGCCCCAGCTCTTCTTGCATGGCTGACTGCCATTTCATGGTGTTGAAGTTTTGTGATGACAGTTGCAAGTTCTTTTCTCAACTTGACATTCTCATTCAACAAGTACTCTAAGTTATCTTGTTCCACTATAGAAAATGCAACATTTTCTACCATAATTACCCTTGAATTTCTTCTAGTGTTAGCCGAGATCACCTTTTCTATGGACACTAAGACCAGATTTTGAGGATACTTTGAGAAATATCTAAGTCCCTATTATGTGATCCTCATCTTTAGTTGATCGAACGTTACACTACATACATCTATGATTATGTCTACTGGTAGAGGTGTGATCCTCATCTCTCCAAATGGAAGATGGATGTCTGTGAGAGGATGCTCTCCTGGAGTACTTGGTTCTTCCTCCATTAGATGGATGGTATATTCTTCCTCCAACTTCTCCTCTTCTATCTCCTGCGTAAATTGTTTTACTTTAAATCTATGTGTTTCTTCCTCCTCCTCGGACTACCTCTGTTGCTCTTCTTTTATCCTCCTCCTCTCTTATTCTTCTTCTTTTTTCTCTTCAAGAAAGTCATCTTTCTTACTTTTCCTCTCCTATTCTTCTATTTCTCCTCTCTCCTACTCTTCTTGAATAACTCCTGAGGTTAAGGAATCAACCTTCCATTTCTTATTGCTTTTTGTTTTCGAGGAATATCTGATCCTTTTCTTGGAAGCTATTTTCCTTACTTGAGACGTTATCTCCTCCTCCTCATGTTCTTGAAAATATTGAGCTTGTGGATCATGGGGTGAATTGGCATCCATTATTGGATGTTCCTTCATGTTGGAATTGTACTAGTTCTTTACCTTCTCATCTTCTACTATGGACATAGATGACTACCCTGTATTGTGACCAATCCTTTTACAATTCTGCCCAACAATTCTCCTAGGATCATATCCATGGAAATATTTAGTAGCCAAGTGTAGGAGGTTCAAATCTTTTATCTTTGTTGTTGTAGCCTTGTGACCCTTTAACTCGTACAATCCAATCATCAATGGAAAGATAAGCCAAGTGGATTTCTTCCTCCTATGGAGAATCCCTGACAATCCCTTGTCTAGCTAATATGAAACTTCTTGCATGACCACTTTTTTGGTCACATATCATGGCATAAGATGAGGGGATATATAAAAAATGAAGAACCCGATGTATGTACCCTTTGGAGCTGCAAACCGGTCCGTGATATATCAAAATGACTCCACCTCATCTTTCATGCAAGGACGATCAATCTTGAAAATCATGTGAAAGATGACTGGAAACAAGTGCTCAACTAATTTGTCATATATGCCTTTGAAGATTGTTTCTAATAACAATCTGAAGTGGAAGTAAATTGTGAAATTATCCTCAGGGGTCCAGTTCTGGTTCATTTCCGGGAACACATACTGTACATAGATTCCATCTAAGAGAAATGTAAACATGTAGAATTATGGTGCCTGGTTCACCTGTAAATATGCTTTTTCCTTCTCGATCTGACGTTGTAACTCAAATGATAGGATATCCAATCAATTGAAAACCTTCCCATGGTTCACTACGATATTGAGCGTGTATATCTAGTTCTCCTGGAACACCTCAGCATTCTTAAGCCCATAAAATCGAAAATATATTACTATTAGGTATTTATAGACATCTTTGAGGATCCTTGTCAGATAGCTTGCAGATGGGCGATGGTAAAAATTGGTTGGTTATCCACACCATGTTTTGATAACATCAGTAGTGTCAAGGGTTTCCCATCTTGTGTAAAAGTTATCATTTTCATATTCAGTGGCCTTTAGAATCTTGTAACATGTCTTCATGTCTTCATCGTAATAGGTAGCCAACTGTCTTCCACTCTCACTGTGAAGCACAATGTGAGAGTCATATATATGCATAATGATCCATTCAATGACTTCTGCACAAGGCATGACTGGGAATCTGCATGAAATTCTATGCATCATGGACTTCTTGATGTTGATATAAGTATAAAAATCTTCTAAGTCTCTAAGAAACCTCTCCTACATGAATGTGTTATATATTTTTCTCCAATTGATGTGTGTACCTTTATCAATGAAGCACTGAGTATCTATGTATATGGGAACATTGGGCCTTGTAACTTCCACAAGTTCATTAATGATTTCTTCTGAAAGTTCTTTGGAGATCACTTATTGAGGCAATGTGTCTCCAATAAATGACGACTAAGTGGTAACACTTGTAGCACGAGCGCCTGTTTTGGGAAACACACTAATAGTGATATTATTAGCTTAAAACAACCTAACTATGCAACAATATTTACAAATCACATTCAAAGAGCCATTATAGATGATATATCATGAAAATTTGTGAACAACAACCTAAAATAACTTTCATGCAAGAGAACATATGCATGAAAACTAGGAGGGAATGCTCACAAGGCATGAATGGGACATGCAAGGTCATTCAAGACTTCGTAGTGCGCACTTGCACTAAAGAAAAGGGGAAAAAATCAAATAGGGTGAATTTTTTCACCTTGAACGGTTGAAGGGATGAGAAATGTGCCTTCATATATTCCCTATGAGCCCATGCACTCAAGAATAAAAGGAGGGCACACTGTCACACTTTGAAGGGATGAAGGATGAGGTTAACAAGGCTTTGGTCCTTCACAATGCGCCCATACACTTAAGAAGGGTGCAATGTCGCATGCCAAAGGGTTGAATAATGAGGCTTTGTTCATTCATGATGTGCTCATGCAATCTAAGTAAAATAGGGTGGAATGTAGCACTCTGAAGGGTCGAAGGAAAATTATTCAAGCCTTATGATGTGCTAATGAGCTCAGGAAGAAAACTTGATCAAACATGGAATAGTTTTTGATATTGATGGGGTTTCAAGGTCAAGGAGTGTGCTCTCCATATTGGAAGCTTAGAGATAAGTTCAATCGATAGTGTTAGATGATAATATAAGGAAGAGAAGGATATGAAATTTTTTATATTTGTTGTCACAGACATGGTGGAAGAGGAAGGGTTTCAATAATGTGAAGAGTTTCTACATGCAATAATGGATTAACACTTGCAATGTGGATATTGAGCATAAATTCCAACAAGAAAATTGAAAAACAAGTGATCGAAAAAAAGAAAAGAAATATTTGGTAGTGAAATAATGAAAAGAAATAAAAGGATTAGACATGCAAAAATTACTTGTAGCACTAGTTGATTAAGAGCTTCTTGATTCCCCAGTTGTGCACTCAACTCAGATGAAATGATTATGAAAATAATAATTAACTAATTTTATTTAAATAATTTAACATGAAAAACTTATTCATGAATGAGCACCACTTGTCATCGCATGAAAGGATTAGTTAAAAGGAGATAAGTGGACTCCTATTTCCTATGAATGTGCCCTCATGAAACAAGATGGATCATGCATGCAACTAGACAGGGCATGTGTCTTCAACACGAAGGAGTGTGCCCATGTAGTTTTCACGTATTCGACACAAAGGAGTGTGTTAGTGTCAGTCCAGTCATACTGCCATCAGTGATCAAAACTGCTCTTTTGCATTTGCATATTAGGTGTCTCATACTGAATAAAATTTCACCATTCCGCTAGGTCATGGATTCATCAATGGTAGTAATTTTTATCAGTTTTCCCTCATGAGGTACTTGCTTATTCTCCTCCCTATGGTCTTCAGTCATTAGTCACTTCATTCTCAAAATCATATCAGTAGGTCATAGGATGGGTCTCATTAGTATCTAAGGTCTCATCACGGTCACATTAATGAGTCAAAGGTCAATAAATATCAGCAAGGTCATGAGGAAGTCAATAAACTCAAAATCACTGCACCTGGAAGATCAGAGGTATTAGCTGTTCAGTTTGATGCAAGTTTCACCTCAAAACCATGTTTTGAGGTGAAAATATAATACTTTGCTTTTTAGTCACAATTCATAAGTTGTTATCTCCACAAAGTGATGTCCTTGCCTTCAGAGAAGTTTTTCACAGCATATTCGATACCATATCATCTTCTAAGCAGATCCATCAGAAAGAACCTGAAAAAATCTTTCCAACGGTATACTACTCTCTCAAAACTGACTTCTGGATTGAATTTTATGCTTAAGTGAAGTAAAAGCCCTCTATTCCCTAAGCTCCCCCCTATGTCCCATTTTCCCTTTTAACTTTATGTTCATTTCCCTTTAAAAACCCCTTTTTCCCCTTTCCGATCACAAAAAATCGCATTATAAAACCTTCGTAATACATATGCTATTTAATTAAAACCACGTCCCCACCACGCTTATAGTCAAAAACTTTATAATATAAAGTTTGAAGTCTTGTTATAAATCACAATCACAAAAAACTTTCAATCGCAACATTTATATGAAGGGTTCCGACCAGTTCATCGCAAACAGTTGCGATGCGATTGATCGCACAGAACTCCGATCATCGCAATCGCAAGTCCTGCCCCTTTCGATTGGCCAATCGCACCATCCCCCAATCCGCCTGATCACAAGTCCCTCCCCCAATCCTCTGATTACGATCAATCGCATTCTCCTCCGATCACAACTATCCTCCCGATTGTTCCGATTGCAATTACTTTCCCCTTCCGATTTGCAATTGCGATTGGCCCTTGGGTCCCACCATCAGTGCTTCCGCCCATTCATATAATAAAGGGTCGGTTTCCTTGTTAACTCGAAATTTTGGTACAAAGGGTTTTCCCCCCTCAATTGCATCGGAACTATTGTATACGCCATTCCGCTCCGTCCCACCTCCCGATTTGCGATTGCGATTACTGTGTTATATATATCCCTCTTCTGCCCGATCTCCGATTACGATTTCCATATGGGTCCCACCTCCATTTCCCTTCCCTTTTCCCATTTAAACGCATTTTTCCCTTCACGAAAAAGCATAAATTCATTTTATCAACATTCTATTGAAGACCAAAGAATAAAGAACTAAAGGAAATCGAAACTTCAGGGGCCGAGGAATAAAATTGTAACAATCACATCTTCAGTTATGATTCAAAGGGATCCACACTACAGGTTTTTTCCTTCCCATTGGTTATCAGGAAATTTCAAGTGGAACAAAGTGACGCTGCTCCCCCTTTACCGAAAGACGGTTGGCTTTTAGCCTTCCATCTTCAGTTGTGATTTCTCCTCTCCCCATCGATTTGTATTCCTGAAAATCTATCTATTTATTGAAAACACTAATCATTTTGTAAAGGCTGGAGAGTCTGAGGTCTAAAAACTCTCAGAAGTAGGGGAACAGTGTGGCAGTGAACTTTTTGCTCCTTTTGTACAGTTTTGGCAGGGAATTAATAAAGTGATGCAGCTCTGATTTGTGGGATTCATGTGGTATGAGTTTTAGCATATGTTTCTCCTTTATGTTTCATATGTACATTGTTATGTTTCACCATTCATTCATTACATTTCCAGTTGAATGTTTTCAAGTTAGAAAGGTAGAATCCATTTTATATGCTTTGCCTTGGGGAATCATTCATACTCTATGTATTTTCTTCTGTTTGAAAAGGATTCATTTATTATGCCCTTTTCAGCTTCTCAACAGTCTTTCCACTCCATCTTATTTCAATTTGATTGCTAAATCTCCTGCCTATATTGCCCTATGAAATACCCTGTATCCTAATTTAATTCCTCAGCTCACACTGTCCTTTTGTCCCATACATCCCTGAAATTTCAGTCATTTATTAAAATCCCCTTTCCCATTTATATATCTAGCCTAAAATCAGTTCATTACCGTTTTATTGAATATCTATTCTTCGGAGAGAGCCCTCTCCTGTCCTTGTAGGGCTAGCTACAAGGCTGAGCGTGGTTTAGTTGTTACCCTGATTTGCCTTTTTCAGCCTGAGGTTCAGATTAGGTGCTAACATCTCTGGCGACTCCACTGGGGAACGCAATTACAAACTTTTTGCATGGAAGATTTATCACCCCAGTAATATTTTTCTTGGAAAGTCTTGATGATGATATTTCAGAGTTTTCTAGGCTGATATAAATATTTTACAGTAGTAATTTGACCACACTGGCTTCAAGAAGATATACAAGGGCTAACCCTGATCCAAATCCTCCCCCTGTGTTTGAAAATCCAAATCTTATCCCAAGAATAGTCAGAAGACAAGAGGGATCGATAAGTCCTACACCTATTCTCGGATCCCATACTTGGCCTAGTGAGTGGTTTTTTGTAGAAGAGATTTCTTTTGATAAGAATTTTGAGTTTTCTTTGTTTAGAAATAAGTCTAAAACTGCACTTGAAGACACGGTTTTAGATCTGGAGTTTCTTGTAGATATTGAAGTTCAGAGAGCAAATTCTTCCATTGATGACTACATTTTGAATTCACCTCAGTCCATCACTGCAACTTATATTCCTGAGCCTTCAGAATCATTAGGAGCAGCATTCCCATCAATCAATTCCCAGTTTTCATCTCCTCCATCAACACTTACCTCAAATTCCAGCACTACAAATGTTGTGGTAAATCCTCCTAGAATTATGGCTGCCCGGTATGCACCCTTGGTTTTACCTCAGGTTCTCAATGATATGCCTGCTGATTATCAGAGTAAAATTACTATCTTTGATGCCACTCAGGGCATTACAGCCCAGCAGCATGTTGACAAGATGAATGACTTTTGTGACTTGCGTGAAGTGGAGGAAGAAAATGTAGCTACCAGGTTGTTTGTTCAAAGCTTCGGAGGTGAAGTGAGAAAGTGGTTCAGAGCTTTACCGACAGGTTCTATTCACACTTTACAGGAGTTACACACACAGTTCTTAGACCGATGGGAGGTGAAAAGGAATCCACAGCAAATTCTATCTGAATATGAGAATATTAAAAGGAATGCGGGTGAAACGGTGCAAGACTATTGTTTTAGATCCAATACGGTATACAATGCTATTCCGGCTAACCTCAAACCTCCTGTCGATTCAGCTATGCTGAGGTTTCCGGATGGTTTTGATGCCGATATGGAATATCAACTACGTGAAAGAGATCCACCGTCACTTGAAGAAATGCAGAAGATGGCAGTAAGCGTCGAAGAAAATCTGCTGGCTAGAAGAGCTCGAGCCAGAGCTGAAAAGAAATTCGTGGTGAAAGAAGAAGCATCCCCTTCGGACAGCAAAATGGACACCCTAATTCGTACAATGGAAAGGATGGTTGATCGATTAACAATTTCGGACAAACCGGAAACCCAAATAAGAAATCCGAATTTTAGAGGTCAGCAGCAGCCGCAATTCAGAATTAGGCAGAGAGAACAGAGGGCACAGGACCAAGTGGCACCACAATAGCAGATTAGAACACCATTACAACAAAACTACGTGCAAGGGACTAACTCAGATGACGATGGTCCCCTGTTTGAAACCAATCATTTTTTCATAGCTGATGGTGAGCCCATTTTCCTCACAGAAGACGAACAATACACAGTGGCGACTCCAGACATTTGAGGGGACGAAAATTTCATCCTGGCAAACGACGTAATGTTAGAAGAAGAATCTGATGATTACCAGAGAGGGTATATGAACGCGCTGTCAGCCCAGCAAAGGCAGTATTCTCTAAGGAACAGAAACATCGTAATCAACCCCATTCAAAAAAGAAAAGAACTACAAATTGAGGACGAGGCACAGAAGAAAGGAAAAGATCCGGCCAATCCTTCATCCAGCAGAGCACCCGTAGTTACTAATACAACTGAGAACGTTGCAAAAGAGAAAAGCAAGCAGAACAAAGCGAAAGAGAAAATAGAGAAGAAAGACCCTCCTACTAAAGAGGTAGAAAAAGCTCCCTCCTTTAATTTAGAAAGTGAAATTTCCAAGTTGAAAGTGTCCATGCCTCTGACCGAGTTGGTAAAGAATAGTGTATATAAGAGTCAGGTATCTAAAGTCTTGCAAATAGACCCTCTTTCTGATATGGTTAATGTGGAAGATGACTACCCTGAACTAATCTTTGGTCCAGCCACAGGAGAATCTGAAGAAAATGAAGTCCCTCCCTTTTACCTGAGTCTTAGGTTGCATGAGTTTGTCTTGCATAACGCCATGTTGGACTCCTAGGCCTCACATAATTTGATGCCCAAAGCTGTCATGGAGAAGTTAGGCCTTGATGTTACTAGAAAGTACCATGATTTGTATTCTTTTGACTCAAGTAGGGTCCATTGTATTGGTCTCATCAAATATTTAGTAGTGTCTTTAGATCAAATCCCAGCCAAAAATGTCTTGATGGATGTAGTTGTAGCCGATGTCCCACCACGGTTTGGAATGCTTCTATCTAGGTCTTGGGGTGCAAAACTTAAAGGAACCATACAGCTTGATTTCTCCTATGCCACAATCCCTGTATTTGGCTAGTTGAGGAAGTTATATAGGGAGAAGAAAATGAAATATATGATCACCAGTAAAGACAAGCCAGTGAATCATCCCATCAATGCGGTCCACACAGATTTAGAATCGTTTGTCCTATATTCAGATGGTGGTCTAAATGATGAGGATGTTCAGATGGTACACGTAGAGGAGATACCTGAGATTTCAGAAAATTTCAGAGAGGTCCTCAAGCAGGAGAAGGACAAAGCAGCAAATACTTCTGAGCCTCCTGACTGCCAGCAGCAAAGGGATAACGAAAAGACAGAAATCAACCAAGGTGAAAAGAAGGAAGAAACTAAATTTCAGCATCTACAAGAAGAAGAAGAAGAAGGCCTGTGGAGTATGGATTTTGATGGAGCTGTTGGAAAGGATGGAGCTGGCATTGGAATATGGGTAAGGAGTCCTATGTTTCAGCCTGAAAGGGTCCCTAGTAATGTCAGAGTATGTGCTTATAAGTTGGCCTTTGAATGCTCTAACAATGAAGCAGAGTATGAAGCTCTGATTGCAGGCCTCAAAATCTTGAAAAAGCTGAAGGCAAAAAGGATTTCTGTGTATGGAGACTCTGAGCTGATAATCAAGCAGGTGAAAGGAGAATACCAAGCTAAACATCCAAGACTGAGGGCATACAGAAATGCAGTTCTGGACATTTTGAAGACATTCCCAGAATATACTTTGACAGCGGTACCCAGGATGCAGAATATTATTGCTGATTCTCTTGCCACTACTGCAAGTAACCTGAAGATTCCGATGAACTCCAGCAACAAATTCAAGATTCATGTCAAACATAGGCCTGCTGTTCTGGATAATTTAAGGTATTGGCAAGTATTTTGGGACGATAATGAGATCAATGCATTTTTACAGGGTGATGGAAAATTCAAGGACACTCCCATAGAAGGTAAGTATGTGGTTGATGATCAAGAATTGGAAACAAACCAAATGGACATATTGCAGCTGAAATATAATATAATTCCTAGAGGTCTTATACCTCTAGAGGAGTTGTTTGATCAGGACGATGTTGCAAAGAAGCCAAGCTTGGTGCCCACAGAAAAAGGAGTTGAAGATGTGAATCTTGGAACACCTGATCAACCCAAGTTTGTGAAATTGTCAAAAACAGTGTCCCCTGAAGCGAAGGAGAAGTATGTGAAGTTGCTTTCTGAATTTTATGATGTTTTTGCATGGGATTATTCAGATTTGAAGGTGTATGATAAGAACATAATTCAGCATACTATTCCTATCAAGCCGGATCAAAATCCATTCAGACAAAAGCTGAGAAGAATCAACCCAAAGCTGCTGCCATCCATCGAGAAAGAGGTAAACAGATTGTACAAAGCTGGTATCATAGTCCCCATTAGATTTTCTGACTGGATTTCAAATTTGGTCCCAGTACGTAAGAATACTGGAGAAATAAGGTTGTGCATAGATTTTCGAAACTTGAATAAGGCTTCCTTAAAGGATAATTATCCACTTCCGAAAATGGACCATATTCTGCAGAGAGTAGTTGGAGCATCCAGGATGTCACTACTTGATGGCTACTCAGGCTACAACCAGATCTTGGTGCATGAGAAGGACCAAGATAAAACTGCCTTCACAACACCCTCGGGAACCTTCCAGTACGCCAAAATGCCTTTCGGACTGAAGAACGCAGGAGCTACTTTCCAGCGTGCCATGGACATTGCTTTTGCCAATGAAAAGGATTTTTTTTTGGTTATTTATTTGGATGATTTGACAGTGTTTTCAGGATCAGATGATGAACATTTGCACCATTTGAGAGTTGTTTTTTGACGATGCAGAAAGTTCGGAATTTCTCTCAATCCCAAAAAGTGTCTCTTTGCCATGGATGAAGGCAAGCTGCTGGGGCATATCATCTCCAAAGATGGTATTCGCATCGATCCAACTAGAGTGGAGGCAATTCAGCTTATAGACCTGCCACGAAACAAGAAGGAGATTCAGGCTTTTAATGGTAAAATGAACTTCTTGCGACGATTCATTCCAAATATGGCTGAACATTTGAGGGAAATGACTAATATGTTGAAAAAGGACAACACTGTTAAATGGAGTGAGGAGGCTATCAAATCATTCAATCTAGTAAAGTTTGCTTTGTCCAATGCCCCAGTTTTGATCAGTCCCGACTACACTCAAGACTTCATCATATTTTCGTTTGCATCTGAGCATACTCTGGCTGCTATTTTAATGCAAAGGAGAGATAAAATATAAAATTCAATTGCCTTCTTCAGTAGGACTATCAGAGATGCTGCTTTAAGATATAACATTATTGAAAAACAAGCATTGGCTCTTATCAAGGCATTGAAGGATTTCAGGGTCTACATTCTACATTCACATACTATAGCATATGTACCCAAAACGGCAGTGAAGGATGTGTTGATGCAAACTGATCCAGAAGGTCGAAGAGGTAAGTGGATAGCAGCCATGTTGGAGTATGATCTGGAGATCAAGCACACAAAATTGGTCAAAGGCCAAGGCTTGGCGAAATTGATGGCCCAATCAAATCTACGTGCGTTAGATATAAATATTATAACCACAATGGCAGAAGGGGAAGATGAAGGTTTACTGGTTCCAATTGCAGATATTTTTCTACAGTCCCCGTGGTATTCAGATATCGTTTATGTCCTTCAGCATTTGTCACCCCCTACGGGCATGTCCAAGAGTAAAGGTAGATCTCTGAAGCTAAAATCCGCAAGATACTGCATTTTAGACAATGCTCTATATTGGAAAGATCCGAGAGGCGTTCTGCTTAATTGTTTGGTTGAAGAAGAAGCGCGGAAGGTAATGCACGAGTTTCATAAAGGCGACTGCGGCGGTCACCTGTTTTGGAAGACTACAGCTAACAAGATATTAAGAGCCGGATATTATTGGCCCACATTATTTTCTGATTTATATAAGACCGTGATGAAATGTCATGAATGCCAAATCTTCCAAGGGAAGAAGAAATTGCTTCCACTCCCTTTGAAACCAGTTTCGGTGAATGCACCCTTTCAGCAGTGGGGGCTCGATTTCATTGGAGAAATTTATCCTGCATCTTCAGCACAGCACCGATGGATATTGACAGGGACAGATTACTTTACCAAATGGATCGAGGCCGTCCCAGCCAAGAAAGCAACAGACACAGTAATCATTCAATTCCTGGAATCGAATATTTTATCTCGCTTTGGCTGCCCATGCAAAATCGTAACAGACAACGCAACAGCGTTCAGATCAAATAAAATGATCGATTTCTGTGACAAATACAACATCGCGCTGGGCCATTCGACAGCATATTATCCACAAGGCAATGGCCTAGCCGAGTCATTTAACAAATCGCTGGTGAATATAATCAAGAAAATGTTGGAAGCAAAAAAAAGAAATTGGCACCGGAAGCTCATCAACGCACTGTGGGCAGACAGAGTTAGCAGTAAAATATCAATAGGTATGTCACCATTTGAGTTGGTTTATGGTACTGATGCTATCTTTCCTACATCCCTTACAGTCCTAGTTATGAGATTATTGCAAGAAGTTGACAGCGAGGACAATGACAATCAGCGAAGGATCAATCAAATGATCCACCTTCAGCGAACAAGAGAGGAAGTGTCACAGAACACTATTCAGTTGCAGGAGAAAATAAAAAAGATCTATGACAGGAAGACAAAAGCAGAAAGGTTTCAGCTGGATGATATAGTGTTGAAATGGGATGCTAGAAATGAAGACAAAGGGAAGCATGGTAAGTTTGAAAACCTGTGGAAAGGACCATACAGGATCTCAGCATACAGAGGACAAAATGCCTTCTTGCTTTCAGAAATGGACGACCAAGATTGTCTTGGAGGAGCAGTGAATGGTAGGCTTTTGAAGCACTACCACTGTTGAAAACAAAGGATCAGGTTCTATGTCATCATTGTATATACCATGTTATGTTTATCAGAGTTCAGAGTACACAGTCATTAAAGTTTGGGGCCCGAGGTGAAGGCTATAAGACTTGGGCGATTTGTGTATGGTTTGGTTTTATTTCACTTTTTCAGTCTTAGTATTGAGTCAGTGTCAGTCTGCATTGTGTCAGCTTTTCAGTATTTTTGATTCCATGCCCAATGAATAAGGCTACTTGGTCTATGGTGTTCTTGGCACCTCCAAAGAGCTACCATCCCCATTGGAGCCAATGTTAGTGTCAGTCCAGTCATACTGCCATCAGTGATAAAAACTGCTCTTTTGCATTTGCATATTAGGTGTCTCATACCAAATAAAATTTCACCATTCTGCTAGGTCATGGATTCATCGATGGTAGTAATTTTTATCAGTTTTCCCTCATGAGGTACTTGTTGATTCTCTTCCCTATGGTCTTCAGTCATTAGTCACTTCATTCTCAAAATCATATCAGTAGGTCATAGGATGGGTCTCATTAGTATCTAAGGTCTCATCACGGTCAAATTAATGATTCAAAGGTCAATAAATATCAGCAAGGTCATGAGGAAGTCAATAAACTCAAAATCACTGCACCTGGAAGATCAGAAGTATTAGTTGTTCAGTTTGATGCAAGTTTCACCTCAAAACCATGTTTTGAGGTGAAAATATAATACTTTTCTTTTCATTCACAATTCAGAAGTTGTTATCTCCACAAAGTGATGTCCCTGCCTTCAGAGAAGTTTTTCACAGCATGTTTGGTACCAGATCATCTCCTAAGCAGATCCATCATAAAGAACCTGGAAAAAGCTTTCCAACGGTATACTACTCTCTCAAAACTGACTTCTGGATTGAATTTTATGCTTAAGTGAAGTAAAAGCCCTCTATTCCCTAAGCTCCCCCCTATGTCCCATTTTCCCTTTTAACTTTATGTTCGTTTCCCTTTAAAAACCCCTTTTTTCCCCTTTCCGATCACAAAAAATCGCATTATAAAACCTTCGTAATACATATTCTATTTAATTAAAACCACTTCCCCACCACGCTTATAGTCAAAAACTTTATAATATAAAGTTTGAAGTCTTGTTATAGATCGCAATCGCAAAAACTTTCAATCGCAACATTTATATGAAGGGTTCCGACCAGTTCATCGCAAACAGTTGCGATGCGATTGATCGCACAGAACTCCGATCATCGCAATTGCAAGTCCTGCCCCTTCCGATTGGCCAATCGCACCATCCCCCGATCCGCCTGATCGCAAGTCCCTCCCCCAATCCTCCGATTGCGATCAATCGCATTCTCCTCCGATCGCAACTATCCTCCCGATTGTTCCGATTGCGATTACTTTCCCCTTTCGATTTGCGATTACGATTGGCCCTTGGGTCCCACCATCAGTTCTTCCGCCCATTCATATAATAAAGGTCCGGTTTCCTTGTTAACTCGAAATTTTGGTACAAAGGGTTTTCCCCCCTCAATCGCATCGGAACTATTGTATACGCCATTCCACTCCGTCCCACCTCCCGATTTGCGATTGCGATTACTGTGTTATATATATCCCTCTTCCGCCCGATCTCCGATTGTGATTTCCATATGGGTCCCGCCTCCATTTCCCTTCCCTTTTCCCATTTAAACGCATTTTTCCCTTCACGAAAAAGCATAAATTCATTTTATCAACATTATATTGAAGACCAGAGAATAAAGAACTAAAGGAAATCGAAATGTCAGGGGCCGAGGAATAAAATTGTAACAGTCACATCTTCAGTTATGATTCAAAGGGATCCACACTACAGGTTTTTTCCTTCCCATTGGTTATCAGGAAATTTCAAGTGGAACAAAGTGACACTGCTCCCCCTTTACCGAAAGACGGTTGGCTTTTAGCCTTCCATCTTCAGTTGTGATTTCTCCTCTCCCCATCGAATTGTATTCCTGCAAATCTATCTATTTATTGCAAACACTAATCATTTTGTAAAGGCTGGAGAGTCTGAGGTCTAAAAAATCTCAGAAGTAGGGGAGCAGTGTGGCAGTGAGCTTTGTGCTCCTTTTGTACAGTTTTGGCAGGGAATTAATAAAGTGATGCAACTCTGATTTGTGGGATTCATGTGGTATGAGTTTTAGCATATGTTTCTCCTTTATGTTTCATATGTACATTGTTATGTTTCACCATTCATTCATTAACATTTCCAGTTGAATGTTTTCAAGTTAGAAAGGTAGAATCCATTTTATATGCTCTGCCTTGGGGAATCATTCATACTCTATGTATTTTCTTCTGTTTGAAAAGGATTCATTTATTATGCCCTTTTCAGCTTCTCAACAATCTTTCCACTCCATCTTATTTCAATTTGATTGCTAAATCTCCTGCCTATCTTGCCCCATGAAATACCCTGTATCCTGATTTAATTCCTCAGCTCACGCTGTCCTTTTGTCCCATACATCCCTGAAATTTCAGTCATTTATTAAAATCCCCTTTCCCATTTATATATCTAGCCTAAAATCACTTCATTACCATTTTATTGAATATCTATTCTTCGGAGAGAGCCCTCTCCTGCGTGGTTTAGTTGTTACCCTGATTTGCCTTTTTCAGCCTGAGGTTCAGATTGGGTGCTAACAGAGTGTATCCATGTAGAGTGCACTTGCTTAGCATGAAGGGGTGCACTCAAGTAGGGAACGCTCTTTCAACCCAGAGGAGTGTGTTCAACCCAAGTGCATGTCTTCATCAACTCAAAGTGTGATATTGCTTTTTTTTAGATATCTTCTTGCTTTTGTTTGGTTTTTTTTTTTTTTTTTGACTGTTTTTTTAGTGTGTTCATGCTATGCAGGGGAATCAATATAGCTGGACTGATGAGTCAAATATACAGGTTGTTGATCTTTAGGATCAGATATTTACTAACAGGAGTGGGTTCCTGAAATCTAGGGTGATAGATTAGGATGAAGGAAATTCATAGATAGAGATAACAAATGTGTTTTTTGTTGCAGAAGATATAGGAATTTGTCCAAAAATATATATATTTTTTTTCTCATCTGAGGAAGAGGGTTAAACCCTTTTGTAATTTTAGTTTGGTTAGACTAGAGAGTATTTGATTGAAGTCTTAGAGACTTTGTATCTAGATTGGAGCTGGTAATAGTGTTATTGGTTTAGAGAAGAATGGATTTACTGTGTCTTTGTGAGTTTGATGGTATGCTTTGTATCTCATTCTTGGAAGAAGATCACTGTTTTGTGGTATTTTTGTGTTAAAATATCAAATCTGTGTAAGAATAGTGTTTTCTACACTTGTTAATCCGTTGCTAGAATGACATTGACTAATATAATAGTGGTGAATTTCATACCTGTGCATGTGTGTGTATTCAAGTTCCAGGTACCAACGGTTTATGTGGTTGAACCCTAAATAAACCAAAGAATCGTGAGCTCAAACTCTGTGATACATCACCATAGTGAAGTGTCAAGTTGAAGGGGGATAACGAGTCTACATTCCTGTTAGAGTGTAAGTGTCATTTCATGAATAAAAATAAGAACAAGAGGGTCGTCACTCTGTTTCAGAGGAGAGCCAAAGTCCACAAGCTCTGTTTGGATTGAAACTTTCCCTTGTATAGTCGCAGAGGAACGAGGTTGCAGTTATGTGTTGGATTGTAAGTTATAGTCATGCCAACTGGGAATTAAAGCCACGAGAAATCCTACGTGGCTCTTGGGCTGTCCATTCAGCTCGACACCACTTTTGGTATCAGAGCAGCAAAAATATTGACTTGGTAATTTACGTTTCTGCAAAATATTTAAATTCTTATTTTCTTGAAATTGTGAGTTAAGTTCTTGATTAGAAGAGTAAAATCAAGAAATGGCTGTAAGGATGAGAGGAGGAAGAGTAGGTCGTAGAGGTAGACCTATTGAAAATGCTGAGTTAATGGAGCATATGAGAGTCATGCATGCTAGGATGGACGCCATGGAGTTGGGTAGACACCGAGAACCAGACCTAGGGGATGTGAGTGACCCTGAAGAATATGGAAATGAACAAGAAGAGGAAGTAGCCCCAGAGAGTGATGAGATGAAGATGTTGAGGTCCGTGTTAGGTTCCAGCTCTAGACCAAGACCTTCCTTGTCCACCTATGATGGGAATCTATGAATAGAAGGGTTGATAATTTGGATAGGAGAGTTAGACAGGTACTTTGACTATGAAGAGGTTGAGAAGGACAAGAAGGTGAAGCTGGATATTACCAGATTAAAAGGCCATGAAGTACTATGGTGGGATAGTGTGCAGTCAGAGAGGAAGAATAAGAATAAGGTAGTCATTAAGAGTTGGGACAGAATGGTTTCCAAGATGAGAGACAAGTTCTTACCCAAGGATTATCAGCTAGGTCTTGATAGACATATGCAAAACCTTAAACAAAGGTTGTTGACTGTAAGAGAGTATACAAAGGAGTTCTATAAGGTGACCCTAAGAGCGGGTTACTTAGAAGAAACTTCTGAAAATATAGCCAGATACATCAATGGGTTGAGAATGGACATTCAAGAGGAGATGAGTATGCTATATCCTAGTGCCATGGAAGAAGCTCATTAGTATGCTTTGAGAGTAGAAGAAAAGATAGGCAGGAATCAAGCCTTTGGCAAAGGAAAAGCAGATGCCAGAGGAAGAGGACAAATCACTGCAAGAGGAAAAGCTCCAGTGCGTAAGGATGAAGCTGGTGGTTCTAATCAGCAGGATCAAGCAGGGAAAGGACATGAACCTAGAGGTGGAAGACCCTAACAGAGAAGTAGAGGTAGAGGTAGAGGCATAGAGTTAGTCTATCGATGTTACACTTGTAACAAGCTCAGTCATCGATCCTATGAGTGACCTGATAATGATAATGCAGGACAAAGGGTTAATTATGTTTCGCAAGGAGCGAAAATAGAAATACAAGCACCTAAGGTAAATAATGTACTCGAGGTTGGGGAAAAACTTCTCATGAATAAAGTAATATTGAAACCAGAGAAGGATACTATAAAGTTATCATAGAGAAAAGCTTTATTTTAGACTGCATGCAAAGTGTAGGGAAATTGTTGCAAGGTAGTAATTGATAGTGGGAGCACTGATAATTTAGTGTCCACTAAAATGGTGGAAAAGCTGAACCTTAAGAAGGTCAAGCATCCAACACCCTACAAGGTGTCATGGTTGCATAAGGGACATCAATTGTTGGTCATGGAACAGAGTGGAGTTGACTTCCAAATAGGCATCTATAGGGATAAAGTGATTTTTGATATCATGCCTATGGATGTGTGTCATGTGTTTCTTGGAAGACCATGGTAGTTTGATAGGAAAGTGGTCCATGATAGGAATAGGAATTGTTATAAGTTTTAAATGGGAGGTATCCACCATACTTTATCACCTTTACTAGAAGGAAATGGAGCTACAGTGAGTGAACCAAAAGCTCTATTGCTTGGAGGAAAATAAATCTTACAACAGATGACATAAGAGGAGGTGAGTTATGTTGTTGTTTGCAAACCAAGAGTTAAATCTGTTGGTACTGTCATTTCAGATCTACCCACAGAGATTAAGGATATGATGGGAGATTACCAAGACATTCTAGATACATTACCCCCTAAGAGAATTATCAGTCATCATATAGACTTGATACCTGGAGCAATATTACCAAACAAAGCAGCTTATAGAATGACTCTAAGAGAAAATGAGGACGTTAGAAATCAGGTTCATAAATTGTTAGACAAGGGCCTGATTAAAGAGAGTTTAAGCCCATGCGTTGTTCCAACAGTGCTGAGCCCAAAGAAGGATGGCAAGTGGAGGATGTGTACTGATTCTAGGGCAATCAATAAGATCACCATCAGGGATAGGTTTCCTTTGCCTAGGATGGATGATTTAATGTACTGTCTTAGTGGGGAAAAATATTTCACTAATATTGATTTTAAAAGTGGTTACCTTCAGATTAGGATTCAAGAAGGTGATGAATGGAAAATAACCTTCAAGACTAATGATGGATTGTATGAATGGCTGGTCATGCGATTTGGGTTAAAAAATGCCCTAAGTACTTTCATGAGGCTCATGAATGAAGTACTTAAATACTTTATAGAAACATTTGTCAGTGCTTACTTGGATGACATTTTAATTTTCAGTTAAACAAAAGAAGAACATATGAGGCATCTCAAGTATGTTCTAGACAAGTTGCAAAGGGAAAATATATTGGTGAATATGAAGAAGTGTACCTTTATGCATAAAGAGTTAGTATATCTAGGATTTATTATCTCAGAGGAAGGACTGAAGATGGAACTAGAGAAGGTGGAAGCAATCTTAGATTGGCCAACACCTAAGAACACTTTTGAAGTCAGAAGCTTCCATGGGTTGGCAAGCTTCTACTGGAAGTTTATTAAAAACTTCAGTGGTATCTGCACATCAATTATTGAGACTCTTAAGAAAGATAATTAACCTTTCTATTGGACAGAGGTAGCTGACAAGAGTTTTAATTTGTTGAAGAAGAACGTAACATAAAAGCCTCTGTTAAAGTTGCCAGAATTTGAAAATATCTTTCAAGTGAGATGTGATGCAAGTGGCACAACCATAAGAGCTGCGTTGAGCCAAGAAGATAAGCCAATGGCTTATTTTAGTGAGAAGTTAAATGAGTCTAGGCAAAAATACTCTTCTTATGATAAAGAGTTTTATGCCACATTAAAGTGTTTGAAGCATTAGAGGCATTATCTAATTCCTAAGGATTTTATACTGTTTTCTAACAGCCATGCATTACAATTCATAATGCAACAGCCCAAAATAAATTAGAAACATGTGAATTGGGTTGAGTTCCTACAAGGATTTACTTTTGTCATCAAGCATATAAGTGGGAAAGAAAACAAGGTAGCAGATGCCTTGAGTAGAATAAGTTTAATGGTACAAGAGAGTCAAATTCAAGTTCCAGGATTTTATTTTCTTAAAGATTTGTATAAATATGATATTGATTTCAAGGAGGATTATGAAGTGAGCTTAAATCGTGCCCAAATGGATAGAGGACCTTGGAATGATTATACCTTACAGGATGGACTGTTGTTCAAGGACAACAGACTTTGTATTCCACATTGTTCTTTGAGAGAGAATTTGATTCAACATAAGCAAAATGGAGGACTGGATGGAAATTTTGGCATTGAAAAAACAGTGGGACAACTAATTCACTATTACTTTTGGCCTAAGATGAGGTTAGAGGTGGAGAGGAGTATCAAAACAAAAAGTAGTGCAATGAATAAATGAAACTGTGCAAACATCTGTACTGATGAATGAGAACATGAAGCGAAACCAAAATTATGGATTTCACTCAGCTTCTCTTCAAAGAAATAAACTTCACAACAATACAAATGATCCAGTTTGTGACCATACAAGATTTTACAAATGTCCTGCAGGTGCAGGCCATGAAATATGGGTTCAGACTGATAAGAATTTTCTAATGAGTCTTCCATGGGATCATGGAAACTACCATTAGGGAACGATAGACAAGAAAAAATTAACAAGGAAAAATTTGTTTCATATGCCATATTATCAAGATGAGCACAATCCAAACTATCGTGCATGTGAGATTATTTGATGGGTGATGGAAGAGATTCATGGAAAATCACAAATTTTCTTGAAATGAAATTCAAAGGTGTGAGATCGATGATAAAAATAAAATTACTCCCCTGGGGTTTGAAGAATTTTATGTGAATGAAATAGATATCCCTCAGAAGAGAGTCAACATCCCATATGGTGACCTAAATGATATAATTTTGTAAAATCATCAAAAACTGACCAAAATCACAATTATCATCATGGTGACAGGAACGTGGCATAACCATCAACATAGTTTAAAGTGTCCTAATCACCTCACTTAGATTTGAATCCTAACAAAAATGATAATCAATATGGGTAAACATGATTAGCTTCTTATCAAAACAAGATTCATTATTTAAATTATGATATTTAGAATAAGATAGATTTTAAATATTATTGAAAAAATATTCAATGATAAGCACATCATTTTCTTGATTAAATAGAGATATACATGGAAGAAATGGTTGATAATCACTTTAGAGTCCATTTCAAATTGCTACAAATCGAAATATTCATGTAAGAAAAAATATTCATCTATATTAATTGAACAATAATCACTTTATAATTCAGTCAAAAGAAAATCATCGGGGTCATGATCATCTAATGGTTCAATTTGATCAACGGGGAAAAGATAGATACATGGAATATCAATATCAGAAGGTGGTATAATGATAAAATTAGGTGAATCACTTTCTGGGGAAATGTGTGAAATAAAATTAGTTCTTCATCTGCTAATTGATCTTTTGATTTAATTATTGGTTGATGTTCGAAACACAAAATATCAAAAGGAGGAGGACATGGGATGAAAGGCATGTTTCGTTATTCCTCGGGATGTTGAAATTATTTTGGATTGGGAGGACATAGGAATCAGATTCAAAATATTTCCTTGACATACAAACTAAGAAACGAAATTTCTCATCTAAGAACTACCAGTCCACATCCTCGTATTGGAACTCATAGCAAAGATGAAGGAATCAATCAACGAAAAGTTCAAGAGATTCATTGGGTTCCATTCTAAGTTGATCGATTTCATTACGAACATCTTGATACTCGTACTTGTCAAATATGCGATGAAGTTCGTTAACCCAATTCTTGAAAGATGTGATAGAAGAAGTGTGTAAAGATTACAACAATTGCTTTTCATGACTATCCAATGTAAGGGTAAAAAACTGTGCAAGAATTTATTTAGAATAAATGCAACTTGAAAAAGACAATTGAATGAATTTAATCACGTAATCAAGGATGATTGTTGCACCATTTCCATCAAATTTAAGATGCGACAAGTTACATAAAAATTCAATTGGGATTAAAAGATTTAAATCTTTGGTAAAATGTCTCAGGATTATGATCTGGGATTACACCATTAAAGATAATAGATTCAAATAGACTTCACAAGCTTAACTTGTCAAATGTCCCCCCTTCTAGCACCAAAAATGTTGATCGTGCTGGATTCTGCCAAAATTGTAAGGGGATATCCCTGATGTGAAGTCCCAATTGGACCTCACACCATTTAGTGTAGGAGTCCCATCTGGTCATATGGTCCAGCCACCATTGGAATGAATTAAAAATATGCCTTGGGTATTAACCAACAAAAGACAACAAACACTACTTTGGGGCAGCAAGAATGTAAGATTTGTGAGACATGCAGTGTAAGGTACACAATGGATACTTCTGTGGCTGGTGAGGGCAACAAGCCACTAGTTATAAAAGTAATAGTACTATCCTAAAGGGGGACCTAGGAATAAAGAGAAATACTTGTTGAATACCTACAGATTAGTCCACATAGTAAACAAAAATCATTTGATCATAACAACGTTCATTCAATAATATCCCTATCTAAGCAACAAATTGGTTCATTAACTTAGTATGTAAATAAAGAAACATATACCATAAACATAACCACAACAATCGAACTACACCTATGACAAATGTATGAAGGAATGTCGGCTCATTGAGATTTTTATTAAAAGTGTAAGATCCCAAGTACCTTGTTACATGAATGAAACATTGTATCCAATGGTGGAACATGAAGCCACAACTTTATCCTTCCAAGAATGATTTATCTTGTATGTCTTACAAGAGAAGCCAAGGAAAAACCTATAGAATCTAAGGCCTTCCAAATGGCACGACAAAAGCCATTTTCTTGAGTTACGAGGAGCTATTTATAACAATTTACCATGAAATTTGAGCTTCTTCATAACTCTTCAATTCCTATGAATGTTCATTTTGTATACATGAATCATTGCATTCCAATGTATGGATTTTCATCTTCCACATGTATCCCTTGGACTTCATTACATAACATCTATTTGGAAAACAATTTACAAATGAGTCGGTGGCCTAGTAAGAAAAACTGACAATGGGAAAAAACTCATCAAATGGATAAATCATTTTCTTCTTTATGGATTTTACTTGTAATTTAAGTGTGCCATGCTCTAAAATTCTTTCCAATGGCTTTGACCCAGATTAGAAAGTCCCCATTGTAGCACATATTCACCTCCAATGCCTCTATTAGTATATTCTTGGAGTTTGACTATACATTATTCCACAATCATGAGAGCTTCATGTGTGCTTTGAATGGTGCAAAGGTGTAATGTTAAATAATGTCTTTGGTTACCTCCACGCCTTCTTGTTTTGTTTCCTATTTGATATGTTCTATGTGTTCTTTGATCTCTTAAAATATGACCTCCCTGCCTCTAATTGATTCAAGAGATCAAATTGCGGGCATCTTGTGCTTCTCTGCAAGAGAATCAAACTCGTTATGTAGTCGGTTGTAGGCCGACTGTGCTCCAAGATGAGAGTAGTTCTATAGGTGGAGTCTCAACTGAATTCTATAAATTTCTATGGAAATCTTATCCTTATTTTCCAAATTCTCGGAGCATCTGGATATTTGGAAGTCCACTCCTGCATCTATTTAACTTCTCAATTTTCTATCTTTAGGAGCTTCACCACTTCCAGTGCATTCTTCTTCATGTCAGTGAGAGGAGCCACGACCTGCTATATAAGTATCATCTTGTCATATATTCATTCCATAATATCCTTCATTGGCCCAAAATATTCTTTCATGGATGACCGCCATTCCGCGGAATTGAAGTTCTATGATGACAACCAATGGCTCTTTGTTGCAAGTTGTTCTACCTGTTGCTTCAACACAACAATTTCTCTTCTCAACCTGGCATTCTCATTCGACAAGTACTACCCTCGTATTTCTTCTAGTATTGGAAGATATCACCTTATCTGTGGACTCTAGGACAAGATTCTGAGGATCCTTTGAGAAACATCTAAGCCTTTGTTGCAAAATCCTCTTCTTCAGTTGATCAAACATTAAATTACAAACATCTGTGACTTTGTCTGATGGTTGAGGTGTGATCCCCATATCTCCAAATGGAAGATGATAACCTGTGAGAGGATGATCTAATGCAGTAACTGGTTCTTCCAACATTGGCTAGATGGTATCTCCTTCCTCGAAATTATCCTCTTCCAAATCCCAAGTCAACTATTCTAAATCCAATCTCTGTGTTGCTTCCTCCTCTTGGGACTTCCTCTATTTCTCTTCTTCTATCCTCTCCTCTCTTCTTATTCTTCTTCTTGTTTCACTAAAATCAAATAATCCTGCTGATGTTTCCTCTCCTCTTCTTTTGTTTCTCCTCTCTCCTTCTCTTCTTAAATATCTCTTGATTTTAAGGGATAAACCTTCCATTTCTTACTTATTTCACTTGTCGAGGAATATCTAATATTTTTCTTGGGAGCTAGTTTCCATACTTGAGGTGTTATCTCCTCCTCCTACTCTTGAAAATCTTGAGTTGGTGGATCATCGGGTGAACTGGCCTCCGCTAGTGGGTGTTCCTTCATGTGTGCATTGTACCAATTCTTTACCTTATCTTCTTCTTCTGTGGACATAGATGAGTATTCTGTATTGTGAGTGATCCTTTGACAATGTGGCTTGAAAATTAGACTAGGATCATATCCATGGAAATATTTAGCAAAAAAGTGTAGGAGGTTCAACTCTTGTATATATTCTATCGTAGTATTATGACTCTTTAACTCATACAATCTGATCCTCAATGGAAAGATAGGCCAAGGGGCTTTCTTCCTCCCGTGCAGAATCCATAATAATCTTTTGTCCTGCTAATGTGCAACTTCTTGCATGACCACTTTTTTGGTCACATATCGCGGCATAATATGAGGGGATATCTAACAACCAAAGCAACTCATGTATCTACCCTCTGGAGCTAAAAACTAGTATGTGATATCTCTAGGTGAATCCTTCACCTGATCTTTCATGAAAGGAGGGTCAATCTCGAAAATCATGTGAAAGATGACTACAAAGAAGCGTTAAGATAATTTTTCATATACACCTTTGAAGCTTTTTTCTGATAACACTCTGCAGAAGTAAACTGTGAACTTTTCCTATTGGGTCTAATTCCAGTTCATTTTTGGGAACACATACTATGCACAGATTCCATCTAAGAGAACTTTAGAGATGTAGAATTCTAGTGCCTGGTTTTCCCATAAAGATGATTTTTTCTGCCCCATATTATTTTGTAACTCAAATGATAGGATATTCACCCAATTGAAAAAATTCCCACGGGCCACTACTATATTCGGAGTGTATATCCAATTCTCCTGGGACACCTTAGCATTCTTAAGCCCATATAACAGACAATGGATTGATATTAGGTACTAATAGAAATCTTTGAGGATGCTTGTGAGATAATTTGTAGATGGGTGATGGCGAAACATGGTAGGTTCTCGACACCATATTTTGATAATATCAATAGCATCAAGGCTTTCCCATATTGTGGAAAATTTATCATTTTCATATTCAGTGGGATTTAGTATCTTGTAGCATGTATGCATGTCTTCATTGTAATAGGTGGTATGATGTCTTCCACTCTCACAATGAAGAACAGGGTGAGATTCATCCATATGCGTAATGATCCATTCAATGAATTTTTCTCATGGCATGACCAGGAATCTGCATGTGATCATGTGCATCCTAGACTTCTTGATGTTGATATATGCATGAAAATATTTTATGTCTCCAGGAAACCTATCCTGCACGAATGTGTTATATATTTTTCTCTGAGTGACCTGTGTACCTTTATTAATGAAGCATTGACTATTTGCATATATGGGAACATTGTGCCTTGTAACTTCCTTAGGTTCATTAGCACTTGCTTCTGAAAGTTCTTTGGAGATCACTTTAAGAGGCAACATATCTCCAAAAGATGATGACAACGTGGTAATACTTGTAGCACAAGCACCTGTTTGGGGAAACACACTCATAGTGATAGTATTAGCATAAAACAACCTAAGTATTCAATAATATTTGTAAATCACATTCAAAGAGCGATTATAGACGATAGGTCATGAAGAACTTTGAACAGAAACCTAAAATAACTTGCATGCAAGAGAAAATAGACATGAAAACTAGGAGGGAGAACTCACAAAGAAAAAATGGGACATGCAAGATTATTCAAGGCTTCGTAGCGCGCTCATGCACTTAAGCAGAGGTAAAAAAGTCAACTAGGGTGCATTTTCGCACCTTGAATGGTTGAAGCGATGGGAGATGGGCCTTTAGGTCTTCCCTATGCACCCACGCACTCAAGGAGGAAAGGAGGGTGCACTCTTTCACTCTGAAGGGATGAAGGTTTAGATTAACAAGGCTTTGGGCCTTCACAGTGAACCCATGCGCTCAAGGCATATGATGGCACAATGTCACATGTCGAAGGGATAAATGTTGAGGCTTCATGCCTTTGTGATGTGCTCATATGCTCTAAGTAAAATAGGGCACCTTGTAGCACTCGGAATGGTCGAAGGAAAATGATTCGTGCCTTAGTGAAGTGCTTAGGAAGAGAACTTGATCAAACATGGCACAATTTTTGAGGTTGATGGGGTTTTAAGCTTAAGGAGTGTGCTCCGCCTGTTGGGAGCTCAGAAATAAGTTCAATTAACATGTTTCTATGATAATATGAGGAAGATAAGGATATGCAAAGTTTCATAGTTTTTGTTGCATGCATGGTGGAATATGAAGGGTTTAAATAATGTGAAGAGTTTATGAATGTAACTGTTTATTAACACTTGCAATGTGGAGATTGAGCATAAACGCCAGCAAGAAAATTGAAAAACAAGTGATCGAAAATAAGAAAAGCAAGATTTGGAAATGAAATCATGAAAATCAATAGAAGGATTAGACATGAAAAACTTACTTGTAGAACTCATTGATGAATAGCTTCTTTATTCCCCAGTTGTGCACTCAACATAGGTGAAATGATTATGCAAAAAATGATTAACTGATTTCATTTAAATAATTTAACATGCAAAATTGATTCATGCATTAGTACTACTTGTCGTCACATGAAAGGATTAGTTAAGAGGATTTAAGTGGGCTCCTATCTTATAGTGCACCCTCATGCAACATGTTGGTTCATGCATGGAACTGGAGAGGATGCATCTCTTTGACAAGGAGTGTGCCCAGGTAGGGAGCACTTTCTTAGCATGAATGGGTGTGCTCAAGTAGGGCGCACTCCTTCAGCCCGAATGATTGCCCTCAACCCAAGTGCATGTCTTCATTAAATCAAAGTTCACTTTTTCTTTTCGCTACATATTTTCTTGATTTTTTTTTTTTTTTTGTGTGCTTTTAAGTGTTTTTTGAGTGTTTGCATGGTGATAAGGAAAGTTTCTAAGTCTAGAAAGATCATGAGTTCACCTAACCATGAAATAATACTCAAGCGCTTCTAATGGTTAAGTGATGACACTTAAGAAACCTTGACTTGGGGGGATGCAACATTAGGAGAAAACACATAGATAAAAAATCAAATAACATGAGGATTCAAGGGGGCTTGAAGTGATATTTATTGTAGGATACAAAATTGACATAAGAAAAAATTTGGGAGGGTCATTGTCGCAACAACAACACCACCTTGAATCTAGCCCTCTTGAGTCACCCTTCACCCTTGCCTTATTGAATTAGTAGTGATTTCATTTCCTAAGCGACATCTTTCATTCCCTTCCAATGTCACTCCTTCCCCTATTTTGATAAACATGCCTCGATAGAGAGCAAGTAGTCGCATAGGCTCCTCTAGCAAATTTGAAGGTAGTGTGAGAGGATTTTAGCTCATCAATTTTGTTACCCATCGATATCACTGTAGGGCCCTATTCCACATTTAGTTAGAATTTAACCATGCATCAACATAAGCCATGGCTAATAGGGATGAAATTTTAGATGCAAACATTTTAGCCATGGTTGTTGAGTGGGTCCCTAATTCTGGTCACAACCGTTGGAGGCAGAATCAATATATTTGTACAACTGAGTTAGACTAGCATATTAAGCCTCTCCTAGCTAAGTCCTAGTATAAGAAATGAAGCCAAGAGAGAAATCTCTCTTTAGTTGGACGATATACATCGATAATATCGAGATATATCTCACAAGCATCATGACATGGCCCTTCAACTTGCTCGAATTAAGGCTATGCTTTCTAGAGGAAAAAGTTGAACATCCCTTGGTACTTTAATAGCTCCAATTGATGTTTCCACCTCTACTTGACCATTAGAATGGCTTAATTTTGATCGTGACAAATCTCTTGTGAACTCTTTTATCTTTCCTATCTCTATGATTTCTGAACAACATTATTGAAATTTTATTAAGTTTAAATCTATGCATTACATTAGTAAAATAAATGATAGTAACATGCGTTAGATACACCTTGTTTACTAAACTATTATGTGATTTTTTACTTTTTTATTTTTTATTTTTTTATTTTTTTTATTTTTTATTTTAACACTATTTTTCACCACTGGTTTGGTTTCCGAATGAAAAATGCCATTCGCTACAAACAAATAACTGCAATCGTTATATATTATTTATCTTTTTTCTATTAATTAATAGAATTTAAAACCTGCCCAAAAATATACTTTGATATTATTATTTTTTACTTTACCTTTTATATAAATCATCTTCATTTCAACTTTATCTTTTTAAAAGTATTTTCTTCACTTGAGTTTAATGTTTCTTTACGCTACTTAAAAATAAAAAGTATATTCTCTTCGAGGAACGTGAAAAGTATGTTTATACAAGACCTGATAATAAAAAAAAAAAATGTTTAAAATCCGTTCGTCAACGAAGTTTAAATTAAACTTTTTAAGATATTATAACTAACATTTTCACCAAAGGAGTGTAAAGACATGTGCATAGAAGTGGAGATTATGATGATAAGTTTTTTAGACGAGGGAGAAAACAAAGAAATTGAGAAACAAGCATTTTGTACGATGCTCAAAAGTCTAAATGGATTGAGTTGGTGTCCTTCTACACTGCAATTTAAGGAATCTCTGAGTGTTTTTATCATGTTGTGCTTTTGGATGGGCAACAAGTGGATTACTTGCTCACATTCTTGTTTTAAAGTTTGGAAAATTACATAAGTTAAGAGGGATAACTATTTGTTTTCAAGTAAAACATGGACATTTGGAAAACTTATACCTATTAAAATTTCTAGAAAAAGCATTTGTTTTCAAACAGAATATGGACATTTTGAAAACTTATGCCTATTAAAATTTCAAGGAAAATCACAAATAATATCGTGAACTCCATTTTATTGCTATAATTCATCTCCATCTTAAATAAAGGTAAATTAATTTAAATAAAAATTAAATAATTAGTTACTTATGTGTGTGATATTTACATATAAAATAAATAAATATATGTAAATTCATTTTCAATTTGGAATTGTTTTTTTTTTTGGTAAAGGTTAAATCGGATTTATATTAATGGAGTGCAGTAAAATACACTGTGCATAGTGGGAGTCAAGGGGACCTCCCTTTGTCTACCTTTACAAAACTGCCTGGGCCTGGTCTGAGCAC
Organism: Pinus albicaulis; assembly: GCA_034641835.2. NCBI lineage: Eukaryota > Viridiplantae > Streptophyta > Pinopsida > Pinales > Pinaceae > Pinus > Pinus albicaulis. The sequence continues at coordinate 33,595 of JAXQQM020089226.1, forward strand.
CCAACGAATGCTTTGTCACTGAGAGCCTAGCGCATACATATAGAAACCACAGAAAAACAGAGACAATCATGCTCTAGATGCGGGCATGCAGAGGTGGCCCGGGCGTGCAAAGATGGCTAAATTTATCAAGAAAAGTGTTAAATTTGCTAATACATAATTTTTTAATATAAAGAAATTAATACATAATAAAGAAGTAAATAATATATGTATATGTATATTAAAAATTTTATTTGTTTCATTTTCATTTTTTTAACGACGGAAAGAAATCAATGTCTCTCTAAAGTGAGTTGTTGGTACCAAGCCAACCAACACATATACCCAAGAGTTCACAAGGCTCAAAGTCAATATAACAATATTCAAGACATTAGAACTCATCATGTTACTAGCTAGACTTTGAACTTAGTTGGAGAAGATACTGACTGTTATACCCAACAACCCTATATAAATCTAATTGACAAAATTTAACCTTCTTAAAATCATGCAAAACAATATTTAAAATAGATTTGAGTGGGTCTAATGGTTAAGAGCATGTGTTTCCTCCTAAGAGGTCATAGGTTCAAAACCAAAGGGGGGTAGAGTATGTATGCCTTCGTAGACTAAACAGTCAAATCACTGCGCGGAGGTGGGTCCCTTGTCCCACAGACAAGGGGGTCTCAAACACCAATTTGGTGTCTCGCTTGGCCGTGACCTTAAAATTAGATTCTTCTTCTTCTTCTTCTTCTTCTTCTTCTTATTATTATTTTAAAATATTATCACTCAATTATAATACTTTTATTATTATTTTTTTAATTTATAACATAATTTTTCATATATATATATATATAAATTAAATACCATATTTAAATATAATCTATATAAATTTACATTCATGGATAAATTACAGAGATATATTATTGATAGAAAATTTACCAAAACAAATATCATTTAACAATTTGATATATAATTATTAAATCACTAACTTAAAAAAGTTTACTTTAACAACTTGAAAAATCTATGTAACTAATTTCAATATTAATTTGTATGAATATGAAAGAAAATAAATTTACATAATGTTTAAAAATATATAAAATTATATATTTAAATTTATAAATTTTGTTATCTTTAAATTTTACAATACAAAAAAATAACTATAAAACTTAATGATTAAAAACTTAAATTGTTGACTTAAGTATTTATAAATTATAAAATCAATCAATTAATCGATTTAGTTTTTTTAGTTATTTAAATATAGTTATGATAAAATAATTAATATATAAATATAAAATAGTTAAATGATAAAATATATAGTTTAATTGTTTTATATTTTTGTTTTAACTAGAGTTTTACTCGATTTTTTTTTTTAAAATTTAATTTGTATTTTTAGAATACAAAAATAAATACAATTTTTTAAAAATTTGCTAAATTAATATATATATATATATATATATATATATATTTATATTTATTGGTTGAATTTCGACTAATATTGACTGTAAAATAAATCTAAAAATATAAAAATTTAAATTAAATGTATGATAAAAAGCTTTTTAACAATGTATTAAATTTTAATCAACTTCACTTTAAAAAATAGTATAAAGATAATAATATTGGATTAAATTATTAAACATTATTGATATTATTAGATAAATCAATCATATTTAAATTTATAGAAATTAATAATATAATTAAATATATTAAAAAATTATCATTAATTATATTTTAAAGTGTTAATTTTTTTATTATAATTACTTCTAAACAATACTATATTTACATTTACATTGTTAAAAGAAAAAAAAATTATAAATATATAATTTGAAAGTTCATTGTGAAATGAAAAAAAATACAATTATTATTATATTAAGAATATTAAGCAATATAGATCCATTTTAAGTACGGATCTAACATGAGCGAGAGGGATCAAATTTCTTCATGTGAAAACTTTTTTAGAGTTCAAAATACAATGTGTTATTTCTAATTGTTTAAATTGTATTTTTGAATGCTAAGTAGAGCATATATGGAACTAAATAAAAAATCTAACCACAAAAAATTATTGTTTTCTATATATAGATATATATGAAGTTGATATTGACATAAATTACTTAACATAGATTTTCAAATACTTTATTTAAATTTCTGGTTAAAATATTTTTGAAAAGTATAATATTTAAATATTTGATTCACACATTTTTTTTTTACTTATAATTACTTTAGAGCATATTCTTTTTTTTAATTGTAACCTACATTATTTTTATGTTTAGAACATAATTTTTTATTTTTTATTTTTATTTTTATTTAAAGGGGCACAGATACAAGCAAACTTACACATCCTCTCATACTCTGCCATAGAATGAGCATCTAGGCTAAAGAATGAGCCTCTAGGCTCAATAATGAAAATTAGTTTATTTTGTAATATTGTATATGATGAT